>PVJD01000718.1:0-236432 GCA_004026545.1 Mormoops blainvillei
GATATATGGTTCAAAACTCTATGCCTTATCATATCATCTTTGCTAGGACAAAGATTGCGCTATCTTAGTGGCTTCCTACAATTGCTGATGACCAAAATTAAGAGTATCTATACATTTCACATTTTGATGTTGTGTTTGAAATGTGTAGCTTCTTGTTCTATCTCATGTCTTCTTCTGTGTCCTCTTCCATTCTCTGTTGTGACTGTTATGCTTCCCCATGATTCTCATACACACAGATCCTTACAGATCTGGGCTCCCCCTTCCCCACATTGTTCTGATGCTCTCTTATCAACTCTCTCTAGAGCCGTCATGTCTTTGAGTTTATTTGAGTGCAGCAGTGAGATTAGAGGTCAGATTTCCATCATTTATCAAAAAAGAAATACAAACAACCAATAGACACAGAGGAAAATATTCAAGCCTGCTATTAGTAAAAAAAAAAAAAAAAAAAAAAAAGCCCATGAAAATGACAATGACAAAATAGGTCAGAAGACAAAGTGAGCAGGGACACCAATGTGGGCAAGAGGCCTGTGATTTGCACTCTCATTCCCAGATAGGGGGAAGATGGTCACTACCTTTATGGAAAGCATTTCAGGAATAGGTGTCCCACGTCTTGAAAGTATTCATTGAGGAGCACAGTTCCTGCAGCATTGTAAGAACACCATCATGTTTGTTGACACATAAAGAAATGATTTCCCCACCTAGGTCTCTAACCCAGGGAAATATTCAGAGATGAGATCAAGAAGTAATGTCTATCCCGGTCTCAATAATAGAAAAATGATTAAATAAATTATCATGGATCCATAAGCTACAATATTATAGAGTCATTAAAAGTAATATTTAATGAATATTTTACAATATGGAAATTGGCCATGATAGAAGGCAAAATGAAGAAACAGCTCTATATAAGTTTCATCTATTCCCATTTCCTAGTTTTGTAAAATAATATATATTTGGCATCATTTGTTCATTCAACAAGACTTATTAAGTGTATCCTATGTGCTGAGCACTGTGCTAAGTACTGGGTATGCAATATAAACAAACCACAGTCTCTGTGCTTATGGAACTTACAGAATTACGGAACTTACGGAATTTAGCTATTAAACAACCATACAAATCAATAATTAAAAATCCAATGGTTGCTAGGGCAGAAAGTTAATTAAGTAATATGTTTAAGAGAGCTTAACACTGAAGCCAAATTTATAATGGGAGATCATGGGACATGTTCTCTGGGAAAGTGGCGTTTAAGCCAAGCCCGTAAGAGGTAGCCAAGAGGAGAGTAAGGTGGAAAGAAGCATTGCCAACAGAGGGAAACATGCACGCAACAGCACTGAGGTGGCCCGGTCAGGACTCCCATGACACTGGAGCAGATACCAAGGGGCCTGGATGGCATTCTGTGTGAAATGGAACAGGTTCCATAGAAGGGTTTAAGGAAGGGGCTTAATGCAATCCAGTTGACACTTCGTAAGATCACCCTGATTTCAAGTACAGAGTGGATGGAAATGACCCTGTAAGAATAATTGTGAATGATTGAAGAGACCACATCAGCCCAATCTGGCACTCTACCCAAATGCTAGGTATGCCAGGCTTTCCTGTGAGGTAATCTAAGATTCAGATGCCCACAGACCATGAGTGGGGAACAGAATTCACCACACCACTCCTTCTATCTTTCATGACAGGGCTGAGCTTCATCCACTCTTCTATTCAACTCATCTTTGCATGCCTAAAGAAATGGAGCTCCTCACCACACCACTACCCATTACTACTGAAGTCTCATTCTAAAATCAGATGTTGGCTCAGACCAAATGAAGCCCCATTTCAAAATCTAGAACTGTAGCTTCCAAGAACCAGGGATTCCAAGGATACAAGAAAATATTTAGGAGTGGTTATCTGGAAATAGTTTACAGATACAGCAAATGCATGGGGCAAAATACTCACCAACCTGATTTGCTGCTAACTCCTCATGACTCAGTCTAGTGTTCTGTGAGGACCCATGGCAACCTTCTGAGCATCTGTCTTGCATTTGCCTAACACGTTAATTAACACTTTTTGTCACTCTGACAGCTTTGGAGAGGAGGAGAGGAGGAAGTGACAGCCAACAATGCCTCAGGTTAACCCTGCTTTCACCCAACCCAGGAAGAAGGCGGCTGAATTTAGCATTGTCAAGGCAGAGTTTTCCACACTGACCTCTCTCATTCTGTCCACAGCTGGGGCACCCAGGGTGACTTCTCCACGACCCACGCACTGCCTGCTGTGAAGGTGAAGCTGTTCACAGAGAGCACAGGCGTCCTGGCCTTGGAGGACAAGGAACTTGGGCGGGTAAGGACTTCCCATCACAATGGGTATTCATTACAAGTTGCTCCAAAGAGTGGGTGTCCCCAGGTCCCAAGAGACAGCATTGCCAAGAGCTGAAAGACCTGGCTTTGCAATTTAAATCCCAAGGTCTGCCCCACATTTACTGTGCAACCTTGAGCAAGCAAGTGCTTCAACCTCTCCAAGACACAGCTCCCCTTCTTCAAGTCTGGTTCCCCACAGAGCACCCAGCACAGACAGAGCGGTGGTTCTCAAACCATCAGACCAATACTCCTTTCAGAGCAAAGAGTTCTCATGCCCTTTACTATCCTGAAGTGAAATTCTTAGATAATTTAACCAACCAACCCACCTAACAATCTTTAAATCAACACAACATAATATAAAGGGGAAACAAAAGGAAATTAATTAATAATAATATGACTTCAAATTGTGAAGATCCAGGCGCGACTGCACTAGAGAGCCTAAAGAAGAGGCCCCACGTGGAGAATCGTCATGACAGGGACAGCCACGAAATCTGCTGCAGGGTGGCAGCTCAAAAGCCTGAGCATCAGTAAACTGATTTCTTGAATCAATAAACAAGTCTTGGTAATAAAATTTTCTTGATTTTCCTGGACAAGTGCCGAAAATACTTTGAGTGTATGTGTAAAAAGATTTAGGATCTAGATTCAGTTCATTGTAGACAGGTTTTTCCACCTCCAATCGTATTCAGTGGGAATATTCCTAAGTCTGGTGGGATGCAGGACAATTCCATATTGGAGAGAATTATCTGACTTCTCTCTGGGATGTTTAGTATCCCTGGACCTTGCCCATTCAACACCAACAGAGCCCAGCACCAATTATTTTTTCAGCCAAAAAATGCCCCCCCCCACAATTTTTTAGTACCACTGAGGTACTAAAGGCATTTCTTCTTGCATTTCAGCTATTGACGCTGCACCAGAAAGCCAGGAGTATTTTCAGAGTAACTTAGTTAGCTTGAAGTGCTTCCATCAACTCACACTGTTTCTAATAAAATCTGAACTCTGAAGCACAGCCTACAAAGACCTGGGTGCTTGGTAGCTGGGCTTCTGCCGACTTCCTCAGCCCATTTGCTGCCACTATGCCCCACATCGTTAGCCGAATTTCAGCCCCTCAAATAAACCCAATTCTTTCCCGCCACAGGGAGCTTTCTCTCTGCCTAGAGCACTGGCCCCACCTCCCAAATCTTTGAAAGGCTGCCTCTTTATAAATGCCCCATTCTCCTTCATTTGCTACCAGCCTGCTATTCACGTCCTCCAGTAAACCTTTCACTGATGCAAGGAAGAGAGGAAGACTTTACAGAAATTTTGGCCTCTGTATTCCCCGCCACACTGTAAAAGCTCCATGGAGGCAGAAACCTAAACTAACCACCCCACACCCAGAGCCCAGCACATAGACTCTTTATAATAAATTTCATTTCATACTAGTTGAATGTATAATCCCTTCTGAAAGCTGTGTAACTTTAGCCAAGACAGGACTTCTCTGGTCCTGTGATATTTCATCTAGAGAATAAGAGAATACCCCAAGACAAACACACAAGCATACACAGGTGGCAATACCAGCAAGAACACACGTTAACCAGGATTCCTTCTTTCTTCCTTTGTCTTTTCACTTCCTTATTTTGGCTTTCATCCATAGAACTGACCTGGAATCATATTACTAGGACCCATACCACAGATGGAAGTAAAACAAAAAGTAAACAAGGCTAATAGCAAAAAGAGTGTCCCCCTGAAAATGGAGGAGGATGAGAGAAAAGAAGACATTTAGTGTTTTCTTTGAAAAATAACAATTATTCGTTTTTATTCCTAGGGAAAAAGAGAGAGACAGATGGGGAAGTAGCCTGACTTTTATTTTTCTTCAAATTTCTTTTTCCATGAAGAGTCATGCCAAGAATCAGGAGAGTCTCAGAGAACTAGGATATTAATGTTAGAAGAGACAAGTCCAGGAACACTCAACCTGGATCCACAGAGGGCTCCACCCAGAAGCCCCTTAAAATTGTTTGCAAGTAGTGAGGGGATTTGTGGATTTTTCTGGACTCACTAGTTGAGAGCTTTACCAGCTTCCCAAAGCTCTTCCCACTCAGAAAAGTTAAAACCCCTGGGATAGTCAAACCTCTTCACTGTATACATGAGAAAACTGATTCCTAAAGAAGGTGGGAAAGTTGCCCAGAGCCACCCAGTTCACCCATGCATTGCTGTCCATTTACCATTGGCCAGACCACTGTCCCTAAGGACTTTATGTGCAGCCCCTCATTTAGTCTTCACCATGACCCTGATGAGGCAGCTACAGCTATTACCCCTCCTATACAGATGAGCACCCTCGGTCCAGAGGCAGTAACTTACCAGTAATGACGTTGCCTGGTCTGCGGGATAAGTTTTACCACCCCACGGTGTCCTAGGTAGAAATAAAACCCTCAGCTCTGTGGCCATGAGCTTGCCACAGCCCCCCCAAAACGATTCTTTTATTAATAAATCATTCTCTCCTCGTATATATTTCCCTAGATACTAGCTTACACTTGTTCCTGTCAAAGAAACGTTCCAATTGCAGTGGAACTGACTTGCCTGGCCTTTGTGCCAGCCGGGGCGCCCTCTGCTGGCAGCACCTCCACCGGCAGTATCTGGATGCCTGACTACTAAGTGGTCTTTTTTAAGGTGAAGCCATTCCTTGGAGCCCCCAGGAGAGCGTTGCTATGCTGCAATTCTTCTCAAGCTTAGCAGGACACAGCCACATTCGAAATCCCGGTGCTTTGTTCATTCATTCAACAATATTAACTTGTTGCATCTTTATGATGGTTCATTGTTATTAATCTTTCTAATTTAAAAAATTCATGCATGCTATAAAAAGAATGAAAATGGATATAATGAAATGGAAAATGAAAATAGTGAAACTATTGATCCCTTCGACTTCACCCTAGTGTCTTTGCCCAAAGAAAAAAACCTTGTTTTCAGTTTATTGTATATTCTTCCCCAAATAGTCCATGCATGCACAAGCATAGCATATACAAGCATATGCGAATATATACCTCTTTTTTAAAAAAGAGAGCACAACAGAAAGTTACTGTATTCATACTGCTTTGCACTTTGTTTGAAACACCAGTGTATTTGGAGATCAGTCCGTATTAGCCCATATTGACTTCCCTGCTGTTTTCATAGTGGCGTAGTATTCCACTGCTTCATAATTTATTTAGGTTGTTTCCAGTATTTAGCTGTATAAAAAATGCTTCGGTAAATAATCTTCAATTTATTTCTTTGCCCATATGTGTGTATATGTATAGGATACATGTCAAAAAATATTTTGCTGAATGAAATTTGAATTTTAATAGATACTGCCAAATTGTCCCCTAAAGAGTAGTATACACCAATTTATACTTCTACAAAAGGCATGAGAGTGATTATTTCCCCACACCCATGCCTGCAGTGCAATGTTATCAAATTTTATGCAATGAACGTGACTGTGGGCCCACTGTGTTCTGTCATTTGTGTTATGCACAGAGCAAACAGGAATGAGGACAAGCAAAAATTCCTAACCTCAACAAACTTAAAGGACATAGACATGAAAACTAGGATTTATAGTACAGTGTGGTAAAGGACACCTGGGAAGCACCTAGCAAAGGGACACAGTGAAGTCTGAGAGGCTGGGATGCCTTCCCAGCATGGGGACACAGAGGCAGGGAGGGATCAGCCAGGGGAAGGCTCAGGGTAAAAAGGCCCCTTCATGGGACTTGCCTGTGTGTCCAGGAAACTAAGAGACACTGCGGCTGGCTGGCGCGCAGCTTACTGTATGGGGCGGGTTGTGTTCCCACATCAGCATCACCACATCAAAGCACAGCACACATGGGCCTCGGCTGAGATGACAAAGTGCTTGATTAGCAGCCTGGAATGTCCAGATGAGGTGTCTGGACTGCGTGGGGCTTATGTGCACCCAGAAGGACCCTAATAATTCAGCAAGGTTGACACATACAAAGGAGTCGTCGACCTGTCAGGAGGGTGGGGATAAAGATGGAGGAGAAGTGCTGTGACCTCATCTCCCCATCCACCCCGGTGAGGAGGTCTCCCCAGGGAGCCACCATGTGGCGGAAGAAGTCTTTGTAGAGAGGCCAGCAATGAGCTGAGGCCATTTGCATTGGAGAACGGACACCATATTGCCCGTGGGAAACATGCCCAGAACCCATATGGTGGGAGGCCTGTTAACGAGCTCCGGGTGCCCAGAGCGCTGCTCCCATTTACATTGCCAAACGGGCAGGAGCAGAAGGAGGCCCAGGGCCGGGCCCGGCCTGCTGCCTTTCGGGCCCTGGCTGGGGCTTCTGCTATCAGCCCCTCCTCTTCCTTGCTCCTCAACACATCACCCCCACCGCATCTCTCAGGCCACATGAGCTCAGGACAGAGGGTCAGCTTCGCTGGGATCAGCAGCCCCTCCTCTCCATCTCTGCAAGGCTCGGGGCTCAGGCTATGGAGGGTGAAATGGGTGACATAGGGACAGCATTCTCTCTCTCTTTTTTTCATTCTCATCCGAGGATATGTTGATTAATTTTAGAGAGAGGGGAAGAGAGGGGTAGAGAGAGAGAGAAGCGTCTATTTGAGAGAGAAACATCAATCGGTTGCTTCCCCTGTGTGCCCCGGCCCGACCGGTCTAGAACGCTCAATCTTTTGGTGTGTGGGTGGATGCTCTGCCAACTGAGCCAGCCAGTCAGGGTGGGACAGCATTCTCTGGAGGGAAGGAGGAGGTCTCCACCACCCAGGGGTACCCTAACTCCTCATTCACTTCCAGCCTCCTACAGCATATCAAAGTTTGCTTGCACCGGTTAAGTAAATTTATACATTTTGTGATAGAATTTTAACTAAATTAACCCTCACAAAATGAACAAATGGCCTCAAAAGATTACTACAGAAGTGCTCTGATTTAAAGATAGTACCAATATTGCAAGTCTGGCAAAAAACACAAAAATGGTGGCGCTGACCCCAGTGCTACTTGCAAGAGTTCTGCCATCCTCCCACAAGACAAAAGCGGCCCAGAGTAATCCGCCAGGGTCAGGTGTCAGTCAAGACGCTATGGAATTATTTACAAGACTATTTGAAAAGCAGATTTACATCCAGTATCATTAACGATTAGCCTCGCCATAAATATATACAATATAATATAGCTAATAAGAGAGCAATGCCACCACAATTGGCAAGATTCTTAAAATAGTTTTTTGTATTTAGCCCATCTTATAAGACTTATATGTTTATGTGTGTTTTATGATCTAATTAATGTTAACACAAAGTAAACACATAAATATAAAATATATCTGAGTATATATATATTTTTTACAGATATTTACATATAGGCATACCTCATTTTATTGCAGTTCACAGATAATGCATTTTTTTTTTAACAAACTGAAGATTTGTGGCAACCCTGCATCAAACAAATCTACCAGTGCTATTTCTCCAACAGGCTCATGTGACGGTTGCCATTTTTTAGCAGTTAAGTATTTTTTAATTAAGGTATGTACATTTTGACATAATGCTATTATATACTTAATAGACTGTAGTATAGTGTAAACATAACTTTTAGATACACAGAGAATCCCAAAACTTGGCGTGACTCACTTTATTATGATACTTGCTTTATTGCCATGGCGTAGAACTGAACCCATAATATCTCTGAGGTAGCCTGTATTTATGTTGATATGCTTTTATATTGATAGTGTCACAGTTACAGGTATTGAGCGAATTGCTCAAAAATATTTTACTGACAGCATTCTCTTATATTTCAATCATGTCATAAGATATTGAGAAGACTCTACTTTTGTCTTTAGCAAAAATATGCAAATTTTCCTTCATCAGGGGGAGGGACTATAAATGCGGAAGAAAAGAAAGGGTCAGGCTTGAATCAGAAAAGGCAAAAAATCAGCATGAGCGCAGCATATGAAAATGGGCTGATTTTGCTTTTCTGCCACACATGGTCTTTCCCTCTTCCCTGAGTTCTAAACCCGCAGTCACCCAGAAAACCATATGCTTCTGCCCGCCATGCGTTGGCCAAGCCTGCATGATGGCAGTGAAGCCAAGGCAGCACCTGGAAGACCTGGGTGTCCACCCAGAGACTCTGAGCCCCTCCCACCCCCATCCAGAAGTGAAAGAAGCCCAAGAAAAGAGCCCACACCTGGAGAAAACAGGCGCTTTAAAAATAAGGCCAAAGCAACAGGTAGTAGACCAAGGCACACTGCCACTGCAGAAGCAATCTCAGCAGGCCTGCTTCTGTTTCGCCTGTATTTAGTTCACGTGCCCTTGGTTTAGGGGGTTTTCCAAATATCAGTCCTCCCAAGTGCACATTCCCCAGGTCCTACATGGCTCCTGAGACCTCCGTCACCTCGAAGGTAAAACCACTCTTGGTTTTACCAAATTCTTCGCTCACAGACCCTGGGGCAATAGGAACTGGTGCAGAAGTCCCAAATCAGAGCGCCATCTCTGATGCGCCCTGGTGGAAGGCAGCCGCCAGGAGCCAACCCGTCGTCAGCTGTGTGTGCTTCCTCTGGACCGGGACAGCGTTGCTGTTTTGTGATAAGATGAAAAGTACGGGTGAGATCGGGTTGAGATGTGTGACTGTCGGCAAGCCCCTTCCCTTCTCTAAGTGACACCTTTCTTGCCCATCATATAAGGTCCCTCTCATCTTCCCCAGCAGCCTCTGAGGGATGTTTCCTCCTGAAACGGTGGAAGGAATCCCCCTAAATGGAAGAAGAGCGGACTAGAAGTGCCCTCTAATATGTAAAGATGCCTCTTCCTTCCTTTTTTTTTTTTATATTTTATTGATTATGCTATCACAGTAGTCTCATTTTTTTCTCCCCTTTATCCCCTATGTCTCTTCCTTTCATACCTCCATCTTCTTATATGCAGAGAAAAACAGGTGGAGAACATTCTCTCTTCTGGGTTGCTGTAGCACTTCTGAACTTTGGAAAAGTACAAAAGCAGGATCACAGAAACCACGATCCTCCCTTTTCTAGAATTAGCCAGGGAGAGAGAGAAGGGAGCAGAGAACACCATTTCTCTCCCCAGGCCTGGCTGCTTAGCAGGCGGAGCCTCGCTGGGTAGGTGGAGCCTCGGACTCGAAACCAATGCCCAGGCCTCCAGTTCATGTCACTGCCCTCCCTCTGGCTATGCGATCTGGAAAATCCACTCTACTTCTCAGCAGCAAAGTTTCTCATCTACAAAAACGTGCCCATAACAGTGTTTCTATTGCCTGGCTAAGATGGTTGTCTTTTTTCCTGACAGGTTATTCTCCATCCCACCCCGAACAGCCCCAAACAGTCAGAGTGGCACAAAATGACAGTTTCCAAAAACTGCCCCGATCAAGACCTCAAAATCAAACTTGCTGTCCGAATGGATAAGCCTCAAAACATGAAGCATTCTGGGTAAGTGTTTCCTCTCTGAGTGGCAATTTTGGACACATCTCCATTTATTTCTTAAAGTATGTTTCAAATAGAAAAACTAATATTCAGTGAACCACATGAAAAGAAATATAAAGGATTCATGCAAGGTTATTAAAATACTTTGATACTTAGCATCATCCTTTGGTACCCTTGGAGGATTGGGTCCAGGACCCCCCGCAGAGACAGCGGCACAGTATTTGCATGTAACCTAGGCACATCCTCCCATGTACTTTAAATTATTTCTAGATTACTTATAACCCCAAATACAATGTAAATGCTATGTGAATAGTTGTTACACTGCATTGTTTAGGAAATAATGACAAGAAAAAAAAAGTCTGTACATGTTCAGTACAGACTCAACCATCTAGGCCTAACTACAGAGTACACATCAGCAACGTGCCATTTTTAGAATATTTTTGACCATAGTTGGTTGAACCCTAGGACACAGCACTCATGGATAGAGAGGGCCACCTAAACTACAAGTTTCCTCGATTCTTAGGATCACTGTATTTGCATTTGTGCTGTCAAGATAGATTAATTTCCTTCTCTTTCTATAGCAGGATTTCTAGTGCAATTCAGCACTGTACTAGAAGCATGCTGGCTGATACTGGTTTAGGAGATTTTACTGGCTTCATATTCCTTTTCAAAGGCATTCGGATCTTTCAGACTCTATTTATGAATCACTCTCTTGCACCTTCATTAACAACCACACACAGGAGGTGTGAGCAGTTGCCACAGGCGACCTTCAAACAATCAACTCACATTGAATCTGTTTTAGTGTGTAGTGCAGCATTTAACTAAATGACGAAAAATAGAAAATGTATGAGTACTATCAGTTTCTTAAGATTTGAGACTGACCACTTCAGTAATTTCAAGTAGGATAAAAAGAATAGGTAAAATATAGTTTTATTTCATAAATCAAACCAATGATTGGTACAGAAAATGTTCATTGACAACTGGGTAAATGCTGAGTGAAGGCCTATTAAACAAAATTCCTTAGACCCCACTATCTCAGACGCTGTGATCACTTAGGGAGGAGTTGTGCCAGATAATTCTGGCTAGGGGAAGCCTCTGATCAATAGAGGGGACTTGTTAATTTGGGGTTGGGGGGTAGTATATGTGTTCGTGAGAGGCCTTCAAGCAGCAAAACTGACATGAAAACTGAGATTGGTTTGATACTAGAGATTTGGGGGATTCAGAAACCGAATACCAGAGCCTCGCTGCTGATTCAGACAGATGGAAACAGAAGGATACAGACAGATGGACCCATTGGAGGTCCAGGGAGAGTGATGAGGACCGGAAGCACACACCCCAGCAGATGGGCAGAGCACAGCAGCACGCAGGTGGGGAGTAAAGAGCAGAGCCCCAGCCTTGGTCTGGTCTCTGTAGAGCAAAGATAGATTCCCACAAGTCAGGCACTGGGGCTCTCAGGCCTGGGGAACTGTGGAAGGAGCAAAGGTCTGTCATGAGCTGGGGACCCAGCACTGACCCTCAGCTCTGGCCTAGATTTGGAAAATTTACATGGCATTGTCTTGAGGCCAAACTATTCCCACAGCTTAAGATGGGACTGCGGCAAAGCCCTTCTGCTCGTGGCCACGCGAGGGCTGTGGAGCATAAGCCAGGCCCTTGCTGCACACTCAGCCCTTTCTCAACCGTCCAGCTTCTCCTCAGTTAAGTTAGTGTCTCATGAAAATGTTCATGAAATATTTCTGAGGTCAGCTTTTCCTCCTTCTCACACTCCTGGCTTACATGCCAAAAATGGTAAATGGGAATTGTCTCTCATATCTCTTCCCCTGCAAGGTAGACGTCCTGGTTTCAAGACAAATGGCTGGAGAATTCTCTTAGGTTTCTGTAGCACAGTGAAAAAGATTCTGTGTCTTTAGCCACAAACACTAGGTCACAGAGGGAGAAGAGAGAAGCGAGGAGGGCAGGGAAGACCAAAGAGAGGACGAAAGTATCAATGGGTGTATCTGTCCTCGAAACGGCTTTTTAAAAACTTCCTTGAAAGGATTAGTAGCTCAACCCACATTATAGGGCCCTTGGAAGCCCTATGCTAGGAGTTTCACAAATACTCTCCCATTTCATCCCCATGGCAAACTCTTGGCATAGGTGTTACTTTCCCCTTTGGATAAATTCCCACATTCTCCTGATTTACTCTGTTGGAAATTGAACTGATCTGGATTTGGTAACTTCTCTGTTGAATTATTTGTAAAGTTATTAACATATTTCAGGTACCTTGACCTTGTAGATGAAGGAAGAAACATGTAGCTCAATTCTGACGTGTTCTGCAGCTGCTTAGAATCACTAGGCCGCCGTTTTAAAGCTGGCCTTGCCAGGAAATGTACCAGGTGGGCCCGGAACAGGGAGAAATGGGGCCTCGATGTACTGCTGTCCGGCCCAGCCAGTGCGCCTAGGCCAGGGCGAAGAGCCTTGGTTGCACAAGGGGTGATTCAGGGAAAACAGATATTTATGAACTGAATTTTTTTTTGTATAAACTTAAAATAGCTTTATTGAGCCCCTTGGTGGGGGAAGAATGATAGAAATATCAGAGCAGTGTCACTGCTTAGAGGATTAGGGACAGAAAGGAATTTTTTAAGAAGCATAGCTGAGGTTATAAATTATATTCACTTTAATGTGTATCAGAACATAAAAGGAAACTCAGAATTACTCCTTGTTGGTGGGCTGTGGTTCCTTGAATGAATTACTGACCCATTCAGAATAATTTTGTTGAATAGCAAAATATCAGTAAGAACCTCAGTAGTGCCTTTTGGCTTTAGGACATTAGTATCTGGGCATTTTTGGGAATTAGCAACTCTTGGTGGCTTTTTAATTTTTATCTTTTATACCCACATGATGTTTTAAGTTCAGGAAGTGTATTCACTTACATTATCTCATTTCATCCCTGAAACAGTCTCACAAGGACCAGGTATTATTATCCTGCCATCTTAATAAATGGTTTCTTTCTTTACTCAGTTGCTCAGACTAAGAACCTTAGAGTCGTCTTTGACATATCCCTTTCTCTCTCGCCCCTCTTCTCGCCCAACATCAAATTCTCTTCACTCCACCTTCAGAATAAATCCAGGGTTCAGCCTCTCATCGCCACCTCCATATCACCATTCAAATCCAAGCCTCCATTACTTCTCTGCTCACCTGTTTCACCTGCCCCATAAGCAGCCCCCCTGCTCTCTTTGCCTCCCTGTAGTCTATTTCCTACTGGGAGCCAGAGTATCTTTTTTGTAAAACACAAGTCAGATTCTGCCACACAAATGCTGGAGAGCCTCCGCTGATTCCCTGTCTCATTCAGGGTAAACGTCAATGGTTGTTACCACGGCTACAAGGCCCTCCCTGATGAGGACTTCACCAGCTGTCTGACCTTGATCACTGCTCCAAATTTATTGACCTCCTTGCTCTTCCCAAAGACTCCAAGTGCACCCCACACTGCAGGACCCTTGTCCCCACTGTTTTCTCTACTTTGAATGCTCCTTCTCTCTCTTCTCCCCAACCAGATGTCCACATGGCTCACCTTGATTTCTGTGTGTCTCCCTCCGTACCTTATCAAAATGTCTTTCCTGGCCCACCTGTGTCCCCCCTCTCTTTCTTACTCTGCACTTATCTTCTCACATATCATGTATTTCTTTATCAGTTTGTTGTTTGTTTTCCCCACTCGACTGTGAGTTCATTGTCAGTGGGGACATTTGTCTTCCTTGTTCAAGGTAGCAACTATAGGGCCTGAATGTAGTGAAAGTCCAGTAAATTATTTGTTGCATAAATAAGTGAATAAATGAATTCCCAATTTATAAATAAGGAAACTGAGACTCAGAGTGCTGAAAAGACTTACCCAAGTCACACAAGCCTCAGAGCCAAGTCTAGAATTGTTTCAGTTTGACCTTAGCTGCAGCTCTGAAACTTAAATTCAATGAGTCACATAATTTACCAACCAAGCATAATTCACAGCAGTTCTAAATTTCCTTTTATATTTTAACAAATTTTAAATGGGATACAGTTTAAGTCTCAGCCATGCTTCTTAAAATCCCCTTTCCTCTTTCATTTTCTTAACTGTACCCCTGCTCTAGACTTCTTGATCTTCAAAACCATCACACTCCTTTTTCCTCCCCATAGGTCTGCAAGACACTTCACATATTAGCTGTGACTCTCAGATGAAACTACTTCAGCTGGACTGACTGAATATTTTTAGGATTTCTTTTTATCTCCCTTATTGGCTAATCTTCCATAAATGTCAATTATATCTAGTTGGTTGATCAAATCTTCTAAATCCTTACAGATTATCTATCAAGTATTAATAGAGAGATATTGAAATCTCTGACTGTAACTGTGGATTTGTTTGTTTTTCTTTGTAGTTCTATTTTTTCTTCATATATTTTGAAGTGCTGTTCTCTGTTATAAGATATATAAATATTTAAGATTATTATATCTTCTTGATGAATTAACTCCTTTACCATTATGAAATTATCTTCTTTACTCCTGGTACTATTCTTTGCCCTAAAAATTACTTTGCATGACAGTAGTAAATGTAGCCACTCCAAATTTTTCAAAAACTAATGTTAGCATCTTAAATCCTTTTCCATTATTGTATTTTTTACCTATCTATGTCTTTAGAGTCAAAGTGCATTTCTTATGGGCAGCATAGAGTTGGGTCTAGATTTTTAAATCCAACCTGAAGCTCTGCCTTTTAGTGAGGATATTTGTTTAGACTATTTATATCTAATGTAATTATTGATATGGCTAGTTTAAATTAAATTGCTGTTTGTTATCTTGCTATTTTTTTATTTGTTCCACCTGCTCTTTGTTTCCTTTTTTCTCTTTTTCTTCCTTCTTTTGAACTAATTAAATATTTTTATGAGTCTATTATATCTTCTTTATTCTATTATTATATAGAAATTCCAGTTAGCTTTTAGCTATTATATTCCAATTGCCTGAAATATAATCCTTGGCACTGCCAGTTAGTTACTAGCTGAGGGCAAATTGCTTAACCTCTCTGGACATCATTTTGCTCAGCATAAAATGCAGGCAATGATAGTGTTGACCTCTAGGGTTCCTGTGAGGATTTAAAAAGTTAATAAATGTAAAACATTTAGATACATGGTAAGAGCCACAGTTATAGAGAAGTCAGTGGTGGCCGCCATCACCAATGTTGTTTGCTTTCACCCATGCTTTGCACCTTTCCATAACCCACACTTCCTGAGGGGCCGTGGCAAGAAGCCTGGGACACTGGAGCCTCAGTGCCCTCCTTATTCTCTTTCAGTCCCTAGGGAGGAGAGGGCAGCCTCCTGGTGAGAATCATGGTTTTTGTCTCACTGTGACTGTTCTTAGAAAAAAAAAGTCATGAAAAATTTCTGGCAAAAAAGAAAAACACTCTGCACAGAGAGAACAAATGCCTCCCTCTCCACCTCAACCAGAACAGCACCAACCTCTCATTTCCAGGCTTCTCAATCACTTCTGGCTTTACAATCATCAAAATGAAACCTCAGCATCCCTGGTGTTCACACCCTTCTCAGCCATCTTTACCCCTTTGTAAGGTGCTTATGGGAAGACGATTCTAGCAAATGTCCTGAGGGGCCACGTGCTCTTCTCCCTGCACTGGCAGCTCATCCCCAGGTGTCCTAAAAGAAGATACATGATAAAAAAATGTCCCCATGAATAGCCATTGAACACCCATCATGTGCATGCTCAGAGCAAAGCACAGAAGGTATTTAATAAACAGAGCTGAGGTACTACTTCATTCACATTCACAAACATCACATGAAAGATGAATGGCCCTTTTTTATATACCCTGGGTGCTGCTCTACCAAGTAGTCCCAGGGCAGAGGGACACTGAGGCCAGGGAGTCTTCCATGCATTTGATTGAAATTCCTGAGACTTAAGTTGAACACAAGTGCATCTTCTTTGTCTCTTTTCAGTCCTTTGTAGTTCACTCTGTACTCTCATATAACTAAAATGCCTCCAAGGACTGACAGTGGTGTCACTGACCCACTGGCATGGATTTGACAAAAATGCTGCAAGAAAGGATACATTAGAATCATGATGCAAAATATGACCTGAAGGTCCAAACCCAGACATACGAGGTCTGTCCAGAAGGTATCCAGCCATGTATTATGAAAAGTAGAGACATTTGTTGAAGAAGATACAAGAACCATTGTACATAGGACCATGATGCCTCAGTCCCCTTCAAAGTAGGCACCTTGGGACCTTGCTCAGTTCTCCCAATCTCCATCAGCTGCCCTGTCGCATTTTCCTAAATCTCATCGAAGGTGTGAAATCTCTGCCCTTTCAAAGGTGATTTTAGTTTTAGGAAAAACCAGAAGGAGCAGGGTGCCAAATCTGGGCTTTTGAGGGGCTGAGTCACCTGGGTGATGTGATGTTTCACCAAATAACTGCCCAAGATGTGAAGCATGAGCGGGCACGTTATTGTGATGAAGCTGCCAATCACCAGTTGACCATAGCTGTGGACTCCGGCATCATCCAAATGGTTTCCACAGAGGAATGTTCAAACTTAACGGAAAAATTGATGTAGATTCATTGTTCCATTTAGTCATTTTGAATGTGATGGCCACAAAATACACATGCTCATTCAACGACCTCTGCCGACCCTGCTGATTAGTACAGTGGAGTCATCATTGTTCACACATGCGCATCCCAGTCCACTCCCCTTGGCTGCCAGGTTACATCAGTGTCACGCAAACCGTTCTTGTTATATTAACAATGGCTGGACTTTTTCTGGACAGACCTCATATGGACCTCTCTTTATTTCTAATGGATATGTGCCCAAAAATAGAATGTAAATTAAAATAAAGAATCCAAAGATGAATCCTTTGCAAAGTTGGTAGTTATAGACTCTTTCTACTAGGACTATTATTTCTACCACTAGTACTACTACTACTAGTAGTAAGAATAACAACAAACAACAACGATGCCTAACATTTTCAAGAGCTTACTATGTGCCAGTTACTGTGCTAAATACTTGGTGTGTATCATCTCCACCAGTCCTCACAACAACTGAATGGAGTATATCCTATGCCAGCCCCATTTACAGCTGAGGAAACTACGGCATAGGGCAGCTAAGTCAAGGGATAGTTAATGACAGGTCCAGAATTCTCAACTAGATGTTCCCACTCTAAGTCTAGGATATAACTACTCGGCTAGATTTCTGCTCACTATACCAGAATGCTAATTTATCTATTCGTAAATCCAGATTTCCACATGTCATATGGCCTGGAGAGAGAGTTGAGGGCTGTTCTTCTTTACATTCCAAAGTGGAAATTCTGTTTGATTCTTGGTGAAGTGAGGATTTGGAAATTGTCCTGTTGGTTTGATAGCAGGTGAAGCCAGTTTTAGACTTGAGCATTTGAATGTATTGGAATATGATCAGATTTCTCCTCACTTGGTCTAATAGAACCTGAAAACCACCAGCCTCACTTCCTTGATCGATGCCAGTTCAACATACAGCAACTCACAAGGCCAACAGCACAATTCATGAATGAATTAGCAATACTGGTCTTAAAATCTCCAGACAGCTTAGACCTGTGCCTCCTTTTAATTTCATTTTTATGTATAAAAATGAATTTCCATCAACAGGAGAGCATTCAGGGAAAGGGGACCAGTTAAGGGGGTATTTCCTATGTTGACTGAAACATCTTCCCTGTCCACTGACGGGTGTGACTCAGCTGATTGGGCACTGCGCTGCAAAGTGAAAGGCTGCTGGTTCAGTCCTTGGTCAGGGCACATGCTTGGGATGTGGGTTCGGTCCCCAGTCAAGGCATGCAAAAGAGGCAGTCGATCAATGTTTCTCTCTCATATCGATGCTTCTCTCCCACCCTTTCTGCTTCCCTTCCCTTCTCTCTAAAAATAAATAAGTAAAATCTTTAAAATATTTCTTTCCTGTAATACACCTGGATTGGCAAAATTACAGAAAAGAAAGTGAGGGAAGGCTTTCCTGAATGAAACTTGTCAAGAGGTGAAAAAATTGGTAGCTGTGATATTTAGCACTCCTTCTTTTCTCTTTGTATGATACCTTTCAGGAGTTTCCCTACCCTATCAAAAAGACTTTTAGTTCGTATACATATTAAGTCACAACATAACATTTTCCAGGGTGCTCTCTGGAATCAGTCAAGGAATCCCCATCAAGCCTGATCATGGGCTACAATTCCCTCTATAAGAGGAAGTGAACCCTACCTGATGTTTCTTATCCTTAACCACACAGCTCCAAAGTCTGCTTCCTTGTTCTGGGCCATGTGCATGTCCTTGTTAATGAGTACCAAGCTTCATGGTAAAGTGTAGTAAACAATGCACTCACTCAGGCATTAATGCATCTCTGGTCTTTTCCCTTTCCCTTAGGTATTTGTGGGCCATCGGTAAGAATGTCTGGAAAAGATGGAAGAAAAGATTTTTTGTGTTGGTGCAGGTAACTCTTCAACTCTAATATCAGTCTTAAGAGCCATCGGTTTTAAAGATTTGATAGGATTAATGTATGTTTTTTAATTGAGGTAAACTTACCTGATGCACACAAAGCTGAAGCGTTAAGTTCAATGAAATTTTACATATTATATATCCACGTAACCACCATCCAAAGGGATACGGAACATTTCCAGAATCCAGAGTGTTCCTGGTGCTCCTTTCCTATTTTTATATCGCTTTAAAATTTAAAAAATTAATGCATGCTCATTATTTTTGAATTCTGAAAATACAGAATTCTATAAGTAGGAGAAGGGAATTCCTACCCCTGTCAGTGATGGAGGAGCCCAGGGAGGGATAAAGCGTGTGCCTGTTTAGGGCAGCAGGGCAGCAACATTTTGTTAAGAAGCATTTGCTGTTCCTAAAGGCACGAACACACTCACTATGAGAAAATTCAGAATTTAGTTGGGCTTTTTACATTCACTTTATTGTTTGGTATGTTTGATATTGAATTACCTGTAGTGGAGCCCTCCACTCTTCTTGATGCCTGGGCTTCCAGAAGTCTTAACTGACCTCCTATAACCATGTTTACAGTCTGGAACATATATTTTCAGATATTTTATTAACCAAAAAAAATCAAACTCTTCACATTGTTCTGCAAATTGCTTTTTAAATATATTATCGTAGCCTTTTTTTTCAATGTTTGCATAGAGCTCTGGCTCTAATACCTATAAATTTTCCTCTCTCTCTCTCTCTCTTTTTTTGCTTATGATGGGAAATTTTAAGGTTTAATTCTCTTAACAACTAGGATTTTCCTTTTTGATAGACTTCTGGGCTTCCCTAACTGGGGCCCTTATTAACCATGCAGCATGAACCTCTATATATAAAGGTACAGATGTAGATGCAAATATTGATATTAATAATACATTAGTAATGTATAAGTATCTTTGCTCTCTTGAGTATTCTTTTAAGAAAAAAAAAATCCAGAAATAGTAATAAATGTCTTTGCAAATCCCTCCCCCTTTTTTTTTTTTGGTTTCTTTGCTTTTTGTATCAGGATTTTTCAGTTTACAGAGGAATTTGCCATTGACTGTTTTTAATTTACATCTTCCATCAGAGCATATAAACTATAATTCAGTTTGCAAAAATTTAATTTATGTTGTACTCTGAAAGACATCACCTTATAATTTAGTAACTAAGGTATTTATCAGGTTACTGCATTGGCTATAAGCACTGACCACTATTTAGATCACTATCAATTCTGAAACCTCACCATGAAGCAACTGCCTCTTAGGACTTGAAAGTTCCACCAACCCTGAGCTTCTAAGACTAGACCTGCTGCAGATCTACTCACGTGTCTGCCACTAAGGCAAAACGCATCTCTTTGACTGTAAGCAAGCGGTAATCTTTGGTTTCATGATCGCTATGGTGTACAACAAAACCTTACAATAAATTAGTTAAAAGAAAACATTGGAGTTATGTCCTACCCCCAAAATAATCCATGGCCAAGCAATAAAAGACATTTTATTCTGACATACAGTTTCTCAGCAACCAGCTGACTAATACTTACTGAGCACCTACTTTGTGTAGGGCACATTGGTAGGTCACAGAGAAGGACTAGGAGGCACATACTCTCATTTCCAGAAAGATATCTGTTCAAGTTCTTTATGTGCAAACAGCAGAAACAGACTCAAGCTAATTAAGATTTTTTTTTTAAAGAATGCGTTGGAAGATGTTTCAGATAGTTCATGGGGTTACTAAAAAAGCTGAAGGATCAGTCCTTGTTACAAACAGAACCCAGTTCCAGGAATCCAGGTGGTGGGAACCATCAATGCAATCATAAGACAAAATCGACTCTGACTGTTGCCTACCCTCCAGCCTTCACTCGAAAGCCAAATCTGGGAGAGAGAGAACTGGGTTGGTTCAGCTTGGATCACACACTCAACTTTTAGCAGGGGCATGTGACAGCACTTTAACAGTCCCACTGGGCTGTCTCCAGTGCAAAATCAGGATTCCATTACCAGAAGGAGAAGTGGACACTGGGCAGGCAAAAACAGCAGATACCCAGCAGCACAAAGTGGAGAGACAAGCTACAACCAAAGAAGCAGCACTGTGCTACAGATGGTTCTCCCCTTCACTGTGCTCACTTGCCAGCAGCCTCTCTCAGGCTCCCTTGGGAGTCTACCTGGCCTCCCCCATCACGCTATGTGCAGTTCCAGGTCCAGTTCCGCTTCTGATTCACCTTGGGGTCCTTTCCTCTTTTCTCCACCACACACATACACGTTCTCTAGCTCAGTGTGAGCACAGGCACTCAGGAAATGTTTGTGGAAAAAAGGAAGGAAAGGAAGAGAGGAGAAGAGCCTGGGGAGTGAGAAGTCCCTGGAGGAAGAGGGACAAGTGGCCCTCTCACCATTGTTAACATGTTATTGCTTCACTGACACACAGCTTCCCTCTGAGACTTTTGGAAGGATGAAGTACTTAAGAGAAGTGGCTGACTTCTTACTTTGGGAGAGATTTTAGGGGGGAAAAGCCTCTTCAGGAAAAAAAAAAAGTAAATGTGCTGAGAATATCAATGAAGCCATGTCTGCACAACACATATTGAGTAAAAAGGAGAAAATGATTGTTTTAGGCCATGTGGCTAGAACACACTGAGTCTTCCATGGGAAGATGAGAACCACATAGTAGCTAAAAGGAAAGCTCTGTTCTCTCTCGTGAAAATCACAGAATGACATAGCCCATCTAAAGCTCGACGTCTTTCCTAGAAGGGCACGAGAGAAGAATCTCAGGATTTAGTGTGATCTTTCACATACATTTGATTCTCATTTAATTTGAAGAGTGATTGAGATTCATTGATGACACCAATCTCCCAAATTAAAGTTTCAGTTTCCACTTAAATCTTATTCCTCCCTTTACAACCTCTGTGACCAGTGGAGGTGATATGACAACCCCCATCGAAAAGGTGATGGGCGAGGAGGAGAACTCCAGTCTTCTGTTTCTTTTCTTGTCCTGTTTGTCACAACAATGTCTAAAAGCAATTTTGGTGATCTACCTAAAAAATACTCCACTACTTTTGGATTCTTTCCTTTTTTTCCCCTCTCTGTTGTTTAAATCATCACATCTATAGATGCTTTGTCAAATGATTAAGAAGAAACTCACTCCATTTGAAACAAATCCAGTGGCAACATAGTTGCAGGAGATAAGTTCAAGGGCACCAGGTTTGGCCCAATTCAGGAAAGCAAAAATATCCCAGGTGACTTGAGGAGAAGGATGGTAGTGTAGGCCATGACAATCAGCACCCAACAGCTAAATTATTGAATTTGTTCAGATATACAAGTGATTTTCAGTTTTCTCTTTAGCCACCAGACCTTTCCACTGAAACTCAAAATGCAAGTGAAACCAGGTGAAGCACTCTGGTCAATTTTGGGAAAAGAAACTGATGCCAACAGCCTGCCCCAAGTCCCCGGGCAGCCTCAGAGGGGCTCTGTGGAGGACCACCACACCAGAAGCATGCCTATCCAAGTGACTTATGGAAGTTTTGTTCCTTTGCACTCAGATGTTAGGCCTCATAGGATATTTTTTTACAGAGTTTTCAGCACATAATTTCCAGCACAATTGTGCATTCCATTAGATTGAATATAATGAAATTTGTGTGAAAATCCAAAAAGAAATACACATCTAACACCAGTCTCCTCAAAATCATCTCCTCTCCTGCCCTCCGTTCATTCATTCTTATCCCCCCGCCCACGTCTCTCTCTCTCTATCTCTTTCAGGGTCTATATTTTTGTCTGCAATGCAGAACTATTAAAAGTCTTCCTAAGTAAATGTCCCTTTCAGTGCTACCACCTTGAGGAACCAAGAGGTAGATTGTAAATGGACTTCCTACTAGCCAGGGGCAAAGGACATCATCAGAGGGGTGTCAAACCAAAGCCATAATCCCATTTTTAAGGATCAGGGCTAAAGTTATTATGGACGTAGCTGGAGCCTGCTCCACCAACTGTAAAGGGTGTGAAGCAGTTACAGGGTTTTTCTGTGCAAGAGACTTAAGTGTTCCTACAAGATAAGACCGTGTCCACCATGTAAGGGCCTGGGCCACCTGCACTGGGTGTTGTTTAAAATGCAGATCCCAAGGCACCATGCAGAAGACTCTGATGCCATATGTCTAGGATGAGGCTCAGGAATCTGTATGTTTTACAAATGCCAGGAAATGCTGATGAAGGTTGTCTGGAGACTACCTCTGGAGAAATATTGCCTCAGCTGTCATCGTCCCTTTTAAAGTGAAACCTCCCATTCCCTTAGACCATACCCTCTTAGACTTTATGTTCTTCATGGAGCTGAGCACCAGAGTATCTAAACAGATGATTATATGCAAATGACATGGCAAAACTTCTTCAGCCCTGTTCCTTTAAATTCTAATAAGTGCTCTAAAAAAATGGCTGTTAACTGTAATCCAAGGATTAAAGAGAAATAGGTTCTTAGCACTCCAAGTCAAGAAATTGCTGGGTACACTTATTCTAGACCCCAGAGGCCATAATAAGGACCAAACACATTGTTAGGACTGTGACCAAACCAATGCTAAAGATAAAGGTACCACTTCCTTAGATTCCAGCTTAAGCTCCTCACCCTGATGTGTAGGAGAAGAAGAGGAAGCAGCCAACTCATCAGCCATACCAGGCTGGAAAGTATCACCTCTATCATCTCTTTCTTTTAAAATATTTTTCTTCAGAGGGCAGGAGGGAGGGGGATAATGGGGGAAAAGAAGGGGAAGTGTCATCAAGGAACATGCATAAAGGACCTATCAACAAAGCAAATGGGGGAAGGTTTGAGGGTGGGAGGTGGGGGTGGGTGTGGCTGGGGAAAGTGATGGTGGGAAGAAAACATTTTAAAAAAGAAAAGAAAAAATAATAAAATAAAATTAAAATAAAATAAAATAAAATAAAATAAAATAAAATAAAATAAAATAAAATATTTTTCTTCTATGCCCAAAAGATTTCAGGTTAAAAGAAGTTTTTGATTCATCTTCAGCCAAAGTATTTCTGAGCTACATTCCCCCTTTCAGCACCATAATATTTTGGGGTTCCTCTAATAAGGTTAATTATTGCTTATATTTATGTGGTCTCTCAGAGTTTACAAAGTGGTCATTCACTTCATCTTTACAGTCTTTCTGTACTGCAATGAGGACAAGTCTTACCCCCCTTTTATGTTAGCACAAAATGGAACTGAATGACCTACCCAGAGCCTATGGTTCCTAGGCAACCAATGTGACTAACACAGGCCTTCTAACCCCAGTGTATTCCATGACTCCAAGCACTTAGGTGGGACTGGTGCTCGAAGACATTTTATGTGTATACGGTTTCTAGGACTCACTTGCCTTGCAACCAAGAGAACCAATGTGGTCCCTAAAGCCGTATCCTATTTCTGATTCACTACAGATAATATAAGAACTATAAAAATAAAACAAAACAAAACAAACAAAAACCTCTGACTATCCCAGCTTTCAGAAAAATTACTAAATATAAATGAGATAAAATATTGTCAAATAATGTAAATTATTTGATATAATTCAATTTGATATAATTTTATATAATTTGATATAATTCAAATTATTAAATTATTTGAAATAATGTAAATACATGTAAAATACCTTGGAATACAGCAGTTGTCACCAGAAAAGAATATTAAAATAAGTTAACCATGAAAATAAATTGCAAGACATACAAGCAGTTGAATAATTTATAACTCTAAATGAGTGTTTATTTTTCCCACTCAGCTTCACAATTGCCCTAAAGACATTTATGTTTATATTCTGATTGCAAATGATGATAATCAACCCAAACTAGCTTAAGTTTTAAAGGGAGAAGAATTGTACTGGTTAGTTAAGTTAGTAATTAATTAGTCTCCTGACATGTCTAGGTCCAGGGCTCAAACAAAGTCAATAAGACTCAGTCTCTGTGTATCATCTCTTGACTGTGTTTTCCTCTGTGCTGGCTTCACCCTCAAGCAAGCTCTCTCTGTGCAGTGAACTCTGGCCAGTCAAGGCTTAGAATAGTTTAGCAGCCCCAGAGGAAACAAAACTTTTCAATCCCAGTAGTTCTAGCAGAGGACCCTATTGAGCTTTCATTAACTCAAAGTGGTCATATGCCTATCCTTCCACCAATCACTGCAGCCAAGATGTGATACTGATGGGGCCGGCGTGACCCACCCTACCTCTAGCTAGAGGAACAATTAGTCCCACACAGACTCTATGGGCTGAAAGCAGGGAAGAGGGTCATGCCCCAAGGAAAATCAGGATTCAGTTACCAGAAAAAAATAAATGCTGTGCATGGAGACATTAAGAAATGGCCTAGATATTATCACCTCCATTTAAAGATAATTAAATTGAGTCTCAGCAAAGTTAACTGAAATGCCTGGGATCACAATACCTAGAAAATAACAGATCTAAGAATCAAATCCTGGTTTGTACAGCTCCAAAACCTATTCTCCCTGTATTCTAGCAAGTGACCTTCATTCCAATGTCACTCAAGACTCTGTGATTCTTCATACACAACCATGTCACATTAAAAATGGTCCTTGGTCCCAGGAACTGTGTGCTTCACATGATAAAAATTTTCTCCATCCTCAGATCTTGGCTCAGTTAGTCAGTTAGAGTTTTCCCCATGAAAACCTTCCCTGACCACCCAACTAGACCAAATCCCCAAGCTCTTACAGTACATAGATCTCTCTGATACTTATCACCATTAAAGTTACACATTTCTGAGATAATATAATTAATGTCTGCCTTCGGCATGAGGGCAGGAACCACATCAGGTTTTGTATATCTTTATATTCCCAGCACCCAAAATACTACCTGAGTATTTGTTAAATGAATGAATGAATCTTCCATACAAAAAGAAGCATTTTTAAAAAATGTATGCATGTGAACTCTGGACAATCGCTAGTGACCAGGGTTCAGTAAAAATGACAGCTGAATCATTCTCACAGAAAGATAGTAAAGGCCAGAAAAGGGATTTAGACAAAATGTGTTTCGTTAGTTGTATGGCCAAGTATTCTACTCGTTCATGGGTGCTGAGAGAAAGAGAGAAAGGGGCAAGAAAGGACTGACCCTCTTATCTTACAACTGAACTCTAGTTGCTAAATATGATTGAAACTCAGAGCAAACAAAATTTCTAGACAGTTCCTGTATGCTGAACCATAGGTTCTCAAATTTTAGTGTACATTAAGACATATCTGAGACAATTATGAAAAAGGGAGATTCCTGAGGTCCGCTCAGACCTAACATTCTGTTGCAATTGGTCTGACTTAAAGAATCTGCATATTTAAAACCTACCTCCACTAGATACACACACTCTAAGGAATGTGGCCCCAGTCTATGCTTTATGAAACATTATTGCAAATCTTTTCTTAGTTTAAATAAGTGGTTGGAAATAAGCTAAAGGGTTCCTTGTGTATCTGAGGTTCAGCCTCTTTGAAAACAAAAGCTGGAAGATTATATCCTCAGAAGTCTCAACAGCCAATTCCACGGCTCCATGAAAAGGTTATATACCAGCTGAAAATCCGAAAGGTGTGAAAACTGTAGTCCTTCATGACCTGCTGCAGAGTGCATTTTCAGATATCTGCCAGTGATTTGAGATTACTAGATCCTTATGTTTTCTCTTGTTCTAGTCCAGGCCCTCAGACTGTGGTAACTGATTCTCTGACTTCTAACATGTGTTCTAGGCTCTTTTATACTATTGTTACAACAGTGCTCACTATATCATGAATTTTCTTCAAAATACAGTTTAAGTAGAATTCTATATACTATAACAGAAAAACATGCATTTCATTGGGAATAGCTTTCACTTAGTGATGTCTTAAGGACTCTCAAAAAAAAAAAAAATTAAAAAGCTGCCAAAACTTTGCTATCGCTTCATCCTCAAGCACTCTAGAAAAACTCAGGTTCCCCACAAACTTGAAGTGGAAATATTCAAAGAGAAATCATTTTTTCTCCCTTCCTTTATTTTCTACAACAAATTGCCAAATCCCAAATTAAAATGGTCCCAGTCACCAACTCAAGTTTATGTTAGCCCGCATTTTGTCAGGAACTTGAGAAGTATTACCAGAAGAGGGCAGCAGTGTCCAGTTCTCCAAGAAACAAGCTTCCGAACTGAGGAAAAATCAAAAAGCCCAGAGCATGTAGTATTGCAACAGTAAATCCGAGATCTTGAAATAACACCCTTCTGTTGTGATTTTTTTCTGATCTCAGATGAATGTCTGCAACTTTCCATTTGTTTGGCTAATCATCACATTAGCAAACTGTATCATCTTTTGTTGCCAGAGACAGGTAAAAATCACCGTCCAACCGCCTCAGCAACCCGTAATTGCTGTCATGTCACAGGGGATCCGTTATCTATAGGACCAGGAATGGTTTGGAAAAGCCTGGTGCTGTGCTTGGAGTAATATATGTATATTTGTGAGAAAAAAATACTTCTCTATTAGATTGTACGAACTCAACTTTCTAGAAACAATCAGACTCAATTAGTGAATACCCACTATAGGATGGATTTTGCTTATGGGAAAGGAAATAAAACCAAGATGTAAGACTGCCTAAGCTGACCTTCAAAGGACTTACAATCTAGGAGGCAAGTGCACCTACTCAGCTGCTCTATACTAGAATGTCAGTGCCACATGCCAGGAAACTGTCTGTATAAATGCATATATTGAGTATTTTCTATGTGAGGGTCACACGCAGTATAAAGCCCTTCACTGCTCAGTTAATCCTCTGGCACCAATAAGGTGCAGATAAAACACAGACTGGGGACTCTGAGACTTAGGTGACAGCTTATTGGAGCTGGAATGGGGCTGCAGACCTATACGACCACCAAGCTTGAACTCTTACACCTCAATCTTAGGATGCTGTTGGGTGTTCTGCTTAATACAAAGACTAACACGTGTTCACTTATGAAAAAACTCTTAGTGATCTGCCTCTATGTTTCCCCTGAAGCCTATCAAGGCCCTGCAATATAGGGACTAGATTCTACAAACTATATGCATTAGAAACAGTAGTGCAGAAGGTTTTCATCAGGAACCAACAGAGGGCAGCAGCAGATCAGCCAATCAGTACAATGTTCTCCCATGGTCTGGCCACTGGGACTTTCAGGCCTCCTGTGTGGGATATGTGTACAGGACACGAGAGTGCCAACTTCATATTGCCATTTAAAAAAAAAAAATCACAAACCTCACCATGGAGAAGGAGACTAAGAACGTCCCCACAGGGATCAAAGTTCACTTAAAAACTGTCTTTCTTAGTAAAAGGAACTAAGAGATGAGGGATATGGCAGTCCTTCACCAAGACGCTTGACATCCATGAACGGTAAATATGCCCATGAGCTTTTAGCCTGAGGCGTGAAGGATGCTCACTCCCCCACTGGTCTCGCAGATGAGCCAAATGCAAAAACACTGTGTCCATGCTGGGTCTGGATGCAGCGTGGCAACAGGTCCTGAAGGCTGGCCTGCAGCCCGCCCAGCACTGGCATGCCCGCTGTGTCGGTGGTGAGGGCTGCACCACGGACAACAGGCTTGCTGTCAGGGTGAGGATCGTTCTGCCATGACTACCACCTAGCAATCAAGAGCACTCATTGCTTATGACAGCATGTCACTCTGGCATTTTCTGAGATGAAAAGACTTCTCAAATCAACCGAAAGCACCTTTTCCATGGAAGAAGGATGGGGGATGAAATGTACAGCTTGATACTGAGAATTGGCCTGCAAAAAAATGAAATACTAAAAAGATATTTAAAAGTTGAGACATAAATAAACAAAAGTGTACTCCCTAACTTCTGACCTGTGTTATGTCTGTGAGCTTGGCAGTCTCAGCTAGGGCCAGTCAAGTGCCATTATTCAACCAGTTTTCACCTACAAAAATTGCAATTTCATGTGGCTTATCCCAATTAAGATAACAGCAATAATGATAATAGCAAACGATCATCAAGCAGTTACTAAGCATCAGGAAATGAGTTTAAGTGCCTTCCACATGTGAACTCATTCAATCCTCAAATTAAGGGAGTCGGTAGTTCTCAGATTACACCTGGTCTATAGATGAGGAAACTAGAGTACCAGAGAGGGTAAGTAACTTGCTCCATGTCACACAGCCAAGAGGTGACAAAACTCAATTTGAACCCAGCTCCTGAGCACAGGACCTCAGGGAAAAGGACAGGCTTAAAGAGTAAGTGTTTCCTCTAGGAAGATGGGCTCTCAGAGACCAACCTCACAAACTGCTTTTCCTTCCCAGGTCAGTCAGTACACCTTTGCCATGTGCAGTTATCGGGAGAAAAAAGCGGAGCCTCAGGAACTTCTGCAACTGGATGGCTACACTGTGGACTACACCGACCCCCAGCCAGGTACCCACCCACCTGCTAGACCATGAACAAAGCTCTCCCCTTCCCAAATCGATGGTCAGCTAATATTTGATGGGCACTTCCTTCCTGCGAGGCTTAAATTAAGCCATGTTCCCAGCCTTTCACAGGTGACCAGGACAGTGACAATCCCTGACCTCATGGAGCTTCTATCTTGGTTGAGTAAATGACCTACCAGTCAAGAACTTTGGTTTTGTTCAGTGGATCCTTGTAAAACCAAAAAGAAAACATAATATATATTTCTTTTACATACCTGTCTCCACATCAACTATGTACTCTACCCTAGAAAACTAAAAACAAAGTCCCAAAAAGAAGTCCTATATTAACACACCAAAGACTCTGTATGTGTGTGTGTGCGCGCGCGCGTGTGGTGTGTGATTTTTCACCAGAGATGTGTGTCTATGTATCGTACCTCTATGTCCAAGTGAGGCTGCCCCGTGCATCCATATATGCTAACTGCAATTCAGGTTTGGCTGATGGCACTTAAAAAGAGAGCCCTCCCTAAGTATCTTTTTCCCTAAGACACCAATCCACAAGCATAGACATCCAAGCTCCTAAGCCTTGCGTAACTAAGAGAGCCACACAAATGGTAGTATTTCTCATAAGTTCTACATCCTGCCCCCTCACACCTCTCTTACTACCCCCACCCATTTTCTCTTCTTCCCAGAAAAAAAATGAATAGAAATCAGCCTCAAAGAACCTTCAAAATGGGTGGGGGGGTGTGAAATCATTTCAGCATATTAATGAACAACAAGCACCAACAGCCCTCTCCCAGAGAAGTTTATTTTTATGCCAAATCTGCACAAGGAAAGCATTTCCAACCATACTGCATTATTTGGCCCAAAACCTTTTTTCTACTCCCATATTGCTCTTCCACATGCAACAAAATACACATAAAAGAAAAACAGAGTTTGAGAGAAGATGGGGTGTTAACCTGGAAGGGTGTGGCAGGGAAGGCCATACGCCTGACCCACTTAGGGAAATGAGCACCTTCAGAATCCCAGCTGGAGCGACTTGGACCAGCCCTATTGCCCTAGGAGGTAATTAGCATCCTGCCAGAACGGGATACAGAGCTGACCACATAAGGCGTGCGTTAAAGGCTCTGTCTGGATATCTTTCATAATGAATAGACCCTACGAGTTTGAAACAATTTCATACAACATCTCATGGAAAGGATGTGGCTCCTGCATTAAAAAGCCAACCCTCAGCGTGTCCTGTGATAGTTTGTGACCTCCTCACGCCATTGAGTTCCATTCAGAGAAATGGATTTCATCTTCGCTAAGACCTGCAGGTTACAGTGGGAGACTGATGGGCCAATACAAGAGGGAAAAATGATCACATCTTCTGACAGTAATTCACTGCTCCTTTCCGCTATGTGATTGCACTTGGTCCCACCCACGAAGTAGACAGGACCAGGATTATTGTCCCATTTTGTAAAAGAAGAAACTGAGCTGGGACTCAGGGTTCCAGCTCTGTCACCCTGTGGCACTTGGAGGAAGCTATAGTTGTCATTTTATCACATGAAAGCAGCATCTTCTTCCTTCAGGAGGGCAGGAGAGGGGAGAAAGCTGTTCTATCTACAAGCAAAAGGAATGTGCACATACATTATAAAAGCTTCTCTTCTTTTTTATCACATTGATCCCATGGGATATAATTTATAAATTCCTTTACCAAGGATGTAAATGAAAAGTAAATTGATTATGTTCTTGAGAATAATAAGCAGCTTCTTCTCTGCCTTTCTGTGTGCCAAGTCCTATTTATTTTCAAAGTAATGTTTGACTGAAAATGAGATTTAAATACTCCCAATTGTCATAAAAAAAGTTTAACTCAGAATTTCTCAAAGACTACTTATGTAAAATAGAAGTTCCTGGGCTCCAAACCTAACCTATGAACCCAGAAGGGGGAGGGCAGACTCCTCATGTTTCAATAAGCCCTTTAGGGTGTTCTTATGCATGGTAAAGCTTACCAGCCAGGGACTGGACGTTACCTACGATTTAGCCAATGCCCACAGAGTTGTGAGGAGTCTCCCCAGCTGCCCCCGAAAGGCAAGTGTGCAAATGGGGAGGACTTCCGGGTCCGTCCGGCCCCCTCCTCCGCTTGGCTTTATTCAGGCTGTCAGTGGACCCAGGTAGAGGTGTTTATGGGGTATGTAGCCTTGTAGTTGTGTAAGACCTTGCCTTAGTACCTGCCTGGGGCCCAGTGGTTGCCCAGACACAAATATTTGCACTGTTTACCTGTTTAGCATCCTTGATATGTTAATTTGAGGAAGTGGTAAATAACTGTATGCAAATTTTTACATACAGGCTATGCAGTTTTTTAAATCCTCCTCTGAGGATATGTTTATTGATTTTTAGAGAGAGAGGAAGGGGGAGAGAGAAATATTGATCAGTTGCCTCCCAAACACTCCCCACAGGGGATGGAACCCACAACCTAAATATATGCCCTGACTGGGAATTGAACCCACCACCTTTTGGTGTATGGAATGACGCTCCAACCAACTGGACCACCCAACCAGGGCAGGCTACTCATATTAAGCTAAAGATGAAAATGCTTCACTCTACCATTCCATAGGTGTGGTTCAGAGAACATACAACGATCTCTCAATTCCTATTAGAGTAAGTGATGAGGTTTTGAAATGAAAGGATATTCATTCAAAATAATTCAGTGGCACAATTTAAACTAAATTAAATCTTCAATAACATTACCATTATAAATAGGCTACATCCGTGTGTGCTGTTCGCCAGTCTCTCCTCCAGGGAGCTGGCTGGCATTCCTTGCCTGGTCTGCCTCTGTCCATTCCGGACATGTCCTCTTGCTCTTGACAGGACAGTACCTGTGGGGTACTCCATGGAGAGCCCGAGCACTGTCACACATTGCATTTTGCAGATTCCGCCCCATGAATTGCTACACTGCCTAAGATTCTGCTGCCTTGAAGCACACGCCGAGGTTCACCTTGCTTTCCTCTTCCTTGGTTTCCTTTCATCCCGATTGCTCTGCTCTCTTCTGATCTCACTGGTGTGTCCGTGTTGCCTGTGCTTTCTGGAAAGGCTCTGCTGCTCTCCACTGCTGTCATTGTTGCTGCTGCTATAAATATTTCTCTTTATCTTGCTGCCTCCATGATTGGGCTTTTCAGTGTTGTTAATAACTGATGCTCAGAGAGCTGTCACCGTGTGGCCGACCACATTGTCCAAGCTGCACAGCCGTACTGCACAGTGGATATAGTTGTCAGCGCTGCATCAGACAGCTAGGATTAGAAGCCCACTTCTGATGCTTACAGTCCCACTTTGTGTTCGTGGCCTAGTTATTGCCTTCTCTGTGACTCAATTTCTTCATTTATAAAATGGGAATTATAGTACTAATCTCAGAGGGCTGTTGGGAGGATTAAATAAAAACTTGAAAACTTCTTAGCATCTTTCTCTCTCTAACTTTCCACTTTCCACACCATTAACTGACTTTCTGATAGTAGCTACAGGCCCTCGGGATGTGGGCCAGGGAAAGTTCTCACCCAGTGATGTCTACCTGGCATTCCCTGACAGTATCAAAGGAGCTCATCCCAAAGGTTACCATGAGCCTAAACTGCAGAAGGTCTGTTGACCACTCCTCTTTGGGGTCCTTCTTGCTCACTTCTGAGGGCTCAAATCATCCCTCAAAGCTTTTCTTCTTTCTCTTGCCCCTCCAGAATTTTCCTCCTTATCATACTATCCATTCATTTCATCAGGTTTCCCCAGCTTGCTAGCTGTATGTTACCCTATCCAATTTACACATTTTAAAACCCTCCATAAAAAATTAGGAAAAATGTTCCTTTATAATTACAACAACCAAAAATCTTTAATTAAAAATGCTATACCACTAGACCTTCCATGTAAAGAAGTAGCCACTTATTGTTCTAGAACTCCAGGAAATTCTAAGTGCAAAACTAGAAACACATTTACACCCTTTTGGAATAGACATGGCAAAATCTCTGTGTTACCCTTTTAAATGCCAAACGCCAAGCAGGTTAGTGACTGGAACTTGTTGGAAATTTGCAACTACTAATCACTTCAATCATGCTCTCAATTTTAACTGATAACTGGGGGTGATAAAAAACCCGATGAAAGATATGAAGCTTTATTTCTGGCCATAGAGTTCCCAATAATGCCAAAATACCAACTTTTGGAACTTACTGATGGACATGGTGTAACTTAGGCCTCAGCTCAAACAGATTCTGTATTCCCTTCTGCCTCCCTTTTTCTAAATTTTAACCTTGAGAACTATCCGTGGAAAAAGATGGATGTGTAGAGCATTCATGATTCATTCAAGAAGTACTGGCTGAGCACCTACTATATGCCATATACTATTCTAGGTACCAGGGACACAGCAGTGAACAAAACAGACAAAAACTCCCTGTCCTTATGAAGTAAAGTAAATTATATAGCTTTCAAGATGGTGATAAGAACTATGGAGAAAAATGAAACAAGGTTAGAGAGATGGTAATGAGGGGTAGAGGTCAGGGAAGGCTTGCACAAGAACGTGACATTTGAACAAAGGCAAGAAGGTGTGAGGGTCTGAATCATACAAATATCTAGAAGAAAAGTGATCTAAGCACAGAAAACAACAAGCACAAAGACCCTAAGGTGAGAACACACCTGGAGTGTTCAACGAACTGGAAAGGTTAGCGTGGCCACTATGAAGTGAGTACATACATGTGTGCATGAGAGAAAGAATACGAGATGAGGATAAAAGTAGTGGAGGGTCAATTCCTATGGGTCTCGCAGACCATGTCAGAACCTGGACCTTTCCTGAGTGAAATGTAGAGTCACTGGAAGGTTTTGAGCAAAGGAGTGACATGACTTAACTCCTATGCTAAACCAATTACCATGGCCACCTTGTTGACTATAGAGGATGAGGATGAAGGTGGAAAGGTCAGATAGAAGGCTATAAAATAATGCAGACCAGAGGTGAGCATGGCTAGATTCAGGTAGCAGCACTGGGAGTGGAAGAAGGGGCCGCATTCTACTATAATATCCTAAAGGTTAAACCATGAGAATTCCATTGGAAAGTGAGGAGCTCAGCGTGAGGCTGTGGGCTTGAGCAACTAGCCAGACGAGCTCAGCTTCACTGAGGTGGAGAGGAGTTTGGGAGAAAGATCAGGAGCTCAGTGTTGGGTATAATACATGTGAAGGAATCAAGAAAACCATTAGATATTAAGATGTGCAGTTCAAAGCGAGATGCCCAGGATGGGGGTAGAAATGTAGGGCCTATGAGCATTTTTGTGGTATTTAAGAGTAGCTGGCATCACTGGGAGAGAGGGTGTAGATAAAGAAGAGAAGAGGTCCAAAATCAGAATACCTGGATGCTCCAAATTTAAAGGGCAGAAGGAGGAGGAGAAACCCCCAAACAAGACTAACAAACAGGATCCAGGGAGGGAGGAAGTAATCAGGTGACCTGGAGCCAAGTGAGGAAAGCATCTGAAAGAGAACAGAGTGTCAAATTTTGCCAATAGTAGGTGGATGGAATAAAATGAGGACTTTGACTTGATCATTGGATTCAGTAATATGGAAGTCACTAGGGATTTTGACAAGTTTCAGTGGGGCAGTAGCCTCATTGGAGGAGCTGTAAGGCAGAATAGAAGAAGGGAGACTCTTGGTATTTGAAGTGTGGTCCTTGAACCAACACCATCTGCACGGTCTGGGAGCTTGTTAGAAATGCAGACTCTCAGGCCCTACACCAGACCTACTGAATCAGAAGCTGCATTTTAAGATGCCCCGGGGACTTAATGTGTACTAAAACTTGAGCAACCCTGGTAGAGATCCACTGATAGCATAAAGAGAAGAGTGAGATGTTGGGGGGCAGGGTGTCAAGAGATTTTTTATTGTTGTTTGTGTAAAGATGAGAAAAATATTAGTATATTTACAGGCAGAGGTTTACCCAGCCTGTGGGCAGCCTGCTTGACTATTATTTCCCCAACCAGACAAAGACAGAGACAAGAGCCAGGCTCAAAAATGCCCCTTTAACATGATGGCCCTGCTCTGGGCAAGTGGGTGGCAGCCTTCCCACTGGAGTCAGATAAGTTGCTCCTCCCCTCTCTGGCATGAAGAAGAGCAGCAGAAACCACCTTTCTCAGGGCACAGTCCTGCCAAGAACATTGCAGCTCAGCTTAGAAGTTTTCATTCCCTTTTATTCCAGGTTTGGAGGGTGGCCGAGCCTTCTTCAATGCAGTCAAAGAAGGAGATACTGTAATATTTGCAAGTGACGATGAGCAAGATCGCATCCTGTGGGTCCAAGCCATGTATCGGGCCACCGGGCAGTCTCACAAGCCTGTGCCCCCGACCCAAGTTCAGAAACTCAACGCCAAGGGAGGGAATGTGCCTCAGCTGGATGCCCCCATCTCCCAATTTTGTAAGTAAATATGCCCTTTGTTCAAAATAGTTTTGTAGAGTACATCTTCCAAAGGTGAATTAGAAAAATCTAGTTGCTTTAATAGTAAAGATTCATAAAATCACATTTGCTGGAAAAAAAAAAAAGCAGTGAATTCAGAGGGAAAATTGGGGACAAACATGTTAAATGAAAGTAATTTTAAAGTGCAATACTTGACACTTTAAGGGCTAAACAAAGACAAGTATATTTTAGGTGGATTTTTATCTCTTTGTGAGAGTTTAGGATTCACAACCAAACATGTATTAGTTTGAGTCCCTCAAAAACAATAGAATATGTATGTCCTTCCCTCACTTTTTCTTATTAAAATAGGGCTTAATTTAACAAAAATTTAAATTTGCAACTTAGAACCATTTAAAAATAAATGATGACATTATCACATGCAGTAGAAAATAAACAAACAAACAAATGAAAATCAGGGTACCTGAAATCTCATTTTTAGCTGAAATACTAGAGCCCAAAAATGAAGCCATCTCCTTAATTAGCCCTAGTTCATATTCCAGTTTCTTCTCTTCCTACCTCTGCATGCATTTTAGTGTCTTCCCCCTTTGCCATGTCTTCTTGTTACCTAGCGATGGTTTTTATCTCTCAACCCTTCGGAAGCACAGGGTAAGGTGAAATCCAGCATATACTGGAGACATTTATTAAAGTAGAGAAGATGGCAACACTGGAAACCTAAAGCACCAAATAAAGTAATTTATTTTAGTTATAAACATTAACCCTAAATAGTGACTTTTGCCTTACCATGATTATCAAGTCAATTAGAGTGAGCTCAGGGACAAGTCCTTTTCAGCAATAATCATGGTGACTCCTTACTTTAGCATGGAACCCACTCATTCAATCCAATTCATTGAGCGCCTGTCTAGGTAATGAGACATACATACATCCTCAGAATGCCAGTATATCAGTGGGGGAGTCTAGATAGCAAACAAGTCAACAAATAAATAAAATAGTCTCAGATACTGAGCAATACCATGAAGAAGGTCAAGCGTTGGAGACTGAATGAGGGGGGTGGATATTAGACAGGTGATATCTGAGCTTAATTCCAAATGGTAGAGAGTCAGCCCTGCAAACCTCTGTAGCAGGAAAAGTTCAGCAGAAGGGAAAGCAAATGTGAAGGATGACAGCATAAGCTCGACCTTCAGCACAGTGCTTTGACATTGTCTCTTTTCTGTTGCTCTTAAAGTATGGATATGGATGGAATAATTTTGCAGCTACAGCAATGAAATAGAGGCAAATTCTCTTTCCAGTGAATTCCACTGCCATGTCGATTTCTGCCTAATAAAAACCATCCTCATTAACCTTGTAACGCCTTAGCTGATGGGGAAAAACTCTTTGTGGATGACAAATATTATTAATCAGGTACTCCCAGGAATTCCTCTCCAATACTGATGGTTCTTAAAGGAAGATGCATTCCCTGTGGAACATTATACGTAGTCACATAATTACTATGGGTTTCCATGCAAAACTCCTGAAAGAGTGAGGAAGAGGTCGAGGAGGGACTTGGGAGAGAAGGGACAGCCCTCCTGACCATAACCACCCCCAATGTCCCCATGCTCTTCTTGTGACAATCAGCTGTGAGAACTATAAAAAGAGAAGGTATCACCTCTTCCCGTTAGTCATTGGTTGAGCTAAAGCATACCCAATATTTATTCAGTGTTTTTAAAAAAACCTCTGAGATGAAATTCCCCCTTTTACCTTAACCAACAGGCTCCTTTTTAATAAATTTGGAAACTACATACCCTACCATATTGCTCTGACATGGAGTTATCTGTTTATCAGGAAAAAAGTTTCTAAATTATAACAACCATCCACATTAATATTATAAAACAAGGATCTTAGCCGATATTTGGAAAATTCTGCTTTTATTTCCAAATAATCTCCATTTTTTCTGAAGTCATTTCACTTTACATTCAGTATGTCTGTTGTATCATCTGCTCCAATTAAGAAATTATTACTTGGCTTGTGTTTAGCCCCACTTTTTCCTCACTAGAATAGGAAAGAAGAAGGACATTCAGGAGTAACACTAATTTAAAAAGAAAAAGACAACTGATGGAAGCTGCAGAAGAGGGGATAGATGTCTACCTCTTCATGGAAGTACTCAGGAGCTCTTGATTTTCATTTCCTTCTGTGGACAGGTTCATTTAGCCGTGGAATTAAAGTTCTGGTCATTAGACATCAGCAGGAAGATTCGTTGAGTATACATGAGGTTGATGTATGTCACTCCCCTAGTTGACATAGAAACTTTTATTAGATAGCATGGAAGGTAGGCTTAGAGACGAGTGAGGTCAGATAATTCACACCTCTGGGATTTATCAATACCTGGTTGGTGGAGCTACCTTCTCTATTGCCTCCTCATTGCCCAAGAATGGAGGTTGTCCAAAGAGTGTGAGGCCCTACCACTCCGACCAGTTTCTTTAAGAACAAGGCCACCACTTGCAGCCATGCAGATTGTGCCGTGGGAGGCATTTTTCACACAGACAACATTGTGAATGGCCCCTATTGAGCTGTGCAGTGCCTAGTCTGCACAACTGTGCACCATCACCCTCTAATAAATGACAACCCTTACCCAGAGCTTTAGTCCAGCAGTGTGGAACCGAACCCAGTAATCCCTTCGTTACTTTACTATCCAGGAACAGAGCCTCGGCACTGATCTAAATTCGATCTATTGCTAATTCAGGCACTTCATAAAAACTGCAGCCAGAGTACCAGCAAGAGAGGCATCTGTTTCCAGGACTTAGAAACCAGCAGAGGAAACCAGTCAGGACTTAACTCATTTGCAGTTAGGGGTGTATGAAAGCCATGAGAAAGATCAAACAAGGAACCAGGAATTTTACATTCTGTGGTGTCATGAGTGGTTATACACACCAAAAAATGGCTAGGGCTTGGGGATTATACCATAATTTTTATTGGAGTGATGTACCAATTAATTCACAGCTGCATTTAATTTGTTAAATTCAAACCATTGCAAAGATCAGTCAACTCAGTGGGGATTCATACTTAGCAGGACTGACTCATCCAGATTTGCTCATGACTTTCCTGGTTTTGGCACTAAAGTCTTGTGTCCGCAGACACCCCTCAGTCCTGGGCAACCTAGGGCAGGTTGGTCACCTGGTACTATGATGCAAGTATATTTTTAAACATGGAAAACAATCACAGCACAGTAATAGAAAATTTTGACCCTTCACTTATCTCTGGTTCTCAGTCTCTACATTGATTTGCTTTGTCACATCACACACTTCAGTTCAATCACAGATTCTCTAACAAAAAAAGTAAAAATAATCAAGTATTGCATTTTAAAAAGGTTTCCTTGACTTCCAAAAGGTAAGGGTCATTGTTAAAATACTTTATTGTGTACACATCTCATCAAAAGCTGTCTCTGAATATTGTTCAAAATATTTGCCATTCTTGCAAGTGAATAATTCTTAAGAAAAACTTTCAGGGAGTTAACTTTGTAATTACTTTGTTAGTATTTACATAGCAAAGGGAAACTACAGATAAAATGGAGAGTACTTTAGGGCAGAGAAAAATAAACACTCCAGTCTTGTCATTTCGCTCTCTGTTCAAGGGAAATTTGAAAATGGAACATTTTACAGTTTGGGAAACTTGGGAATAATTGTGAATTTATTTGGGTCTTTCTAAATTCAGTTTAACAGACTTCTGGGTGCAGCTTTTATTTTTTGCAATTTTAAAAGCTCAATTTCAAAATGAAAAGACACATCTAAGAAAGAGTGGAGTGGAGTATTTATATGGAATTGGAAATACTGAAAAAAAAATAGATCCTGCTATTCATTAGTTTGTTTGAGACTCTACAATGATTTTGGGAGGGTTCCACCAAACATTAAATTTTTTTTGTTCTGTTGTGGTTTTTTTTTTTTGGTGTTTGTTGTTGTTGATTTAATTCCCCCCTCTTTTTTTGGTTAAAATTTGAGGAAAATTAAGTCAGTACCCAGCTATGCAACTTTTTAAAATAACTAATTGCAATGTTCCCATTTTTAAGGCCAATGTTGCTTGCCTTGGAAAAGATGTCCAAATCTGTGTTGAGTGTTGCCACTATTTATTATGCCAAGTGGCCTCGTATTGAAACACCTGATCCCTGTGTTAGAGGAACAGAAAAAAATCAGTGCCTTAGAGTGGGAGGGGGATGGTATTTTAAGCTTTGCTATTTGGTCAATGATTGACAAAGCACTTGCAATGAGTCTCATTTTTTAATGTCTGTTTCTTAACTAATAACTGTTAATCACATCATAGATCCCCAAAGTTGGGGGGGAGGTTTGAGAATTGTTCTATTTTTGCTACCACCTGAACAGTCTTCAACAGTTAGAGGGGTCTCGGTTACTGTTGGTTTGTGGGGGAGGGGTTGATTTTGGTTTTTGTTTTGTTTTGTTTCATTTAAGTTTTCTTGTTCAATCTTTGCTCGAACCCAAGAACTTTAGCTGCTAGGTTAGTACTCCTGTCTGCTTTCCTGAGCCTTGTTGCTAGTCTTTATGTTATTCTGGTTTGTTCCTTCTTACCCTGCTAACTTCTAGCTGGACTGAAGGGTAAGTGTTCCCCTATAGCTAGCACAGCTCAGATAATCAGACTAGATTATCTGACACCTGCAATGTGCTTCCTCCCTCTCCTCTTATATCTTCCTCATGTCTAGACTTTGTAGTAAAATTTTTCATGTTATTTTCCTAATCTTAGGTTTGAAATGTAAGCTTCCATACTGAAACTAGGATGCATGTGATGTGTGCATAATTGCCTCCTCTCCTTGGCTTTCATATTGGCATCAAATGATCCTCTGAGTAAAGCCAGCTATTAACATCCAATTTTTTTCATTCCAAGACTATTAATCAACATCATAATGAAATGGCAAATAATACCTTTGTTTCATGGAATTCACAGCTACCTGACTGCTTAATGCCTGAAAACAGATCATTTTGCACTCTGATAATGTGTTGTTGCTGTTTTTTTTTTCCTTTCCCATTCCAAACATTAGAATGGTCAGCATACCAATGGTGTAGTAACCACAGACCTCCTAACAGATAGAAAGGTGGGAAACTCAAAGGTGTTAACTGAGCAAGACTTTAAGAAATTGCAGAATGCAATTAATAAAGTAAATGCATTATTTGAATACTAAAGAATTAACTCTACCTGGCTTGATGGTGTGCTCTAAGTAAGACCTAATGGAGACTTAATTTTAAAGGAGAGCAGTACTGTGTGGGACTGCCACAGACAGACAGGAAATTAAGGACATGATTGAGTCTATCTAGCTTATTCACAATCTCACAATGCCATGGAGGGCTTTGACTTCTGGTCTCAAATATATGTCTCTCTGCTACTCCCCCAAGAACAATGACAATAACTTCTTCAACATCACTTGCATTTGTATTAACTTTTCTAAAAATAGACCTGAAAAAGAAAAAGGAAACTAAAACTTAGGAAAATCTTTTTTCACTATTTGAGTTATTAATTAAAGAAAGTATACAATTTCTTTATTCATTTAGGAAAAACCCTACCACCAAAATATGTGTTGAGGGCAGGCTTGACATTAGAGGGAGCTAGAAAAATTGGTCAAGAGAGCAGGCAAATATGTACTTGAGTATTTTGAATGCTAATTTAGAAGTTGTAGGTCATATCATTTCTCCTGATCATTTAATAATAGTCCTCCTTCTAATTATGTTTATTTCTTTCTTTTATTTGCTTCCTTTTCCCCTTTCTTTCTTCTTTTTTCTTTTATTTTGCATAAATGTACCCTTGGCTAGCAGACAGAATTTTTTTTAACACTCCAAGCAGATATTTAATTTAACTTTCTTTTCCTTTTAATGTCTGATGAGGCATTTTTAAAAGCTTCCCATAGAATGTGCACTTAGTGGGAATTTAGGATTTTGCTCTACTTTTTTTAAAGACTGAAAGAAAGGATGGATGAATCGATGACTGAATGGATTTTGTTCTGTGTAAATGTACGTGTATTGCACAATAACGCATTGCTATCGCAGTAGATATCCAGATACTCATTTGCTTTCATTCCTTTCTATAGTTTTATCTCATGAGATTTTTGTTATATCTTCTTGTATTGTCAACTTGCAGTTGCTACATTGCAGGGGTGTGATTTCAAAGAATTAATTAAACATTAACTAATTTGCATGACCCGAAGCCACACTGCAAATCACTTTCCTTCTCATTGTAAAAGTAAATGACCTTTTAAAAAAATATACTACCCACAATCAGGCCTCAAAATTTCCAAATACCATGATATGATCTAAACAGACCATGTTAAAAGAAACTTCCTTTTTTTTTGTTAACTACTTCGGACACATTGAACATAGTACTCATTAATCAGCTGAGTATTTTCATGTCAGATAATGACTTGTAGTAAGATACATTATTAATTAGTTAACTAGAGAAAATTTATTTTTGCTCATGTTGCAGGGAATGTAAAAACATCAAGTACTCTGTAAATTAATTGAAAATGTAATAACTACAGCAGGGAAAATGAAATATCATTTATGTATTTATTTTGAGGTCATTAACAAAATCTCTGTAATGCTTTTTACTCAAAGCAACTGTCTTAAAAAGAATTATAAAAATTAACATTGAAATACACATCACATGTTTATCCCCTTGGGTGCATTGCCATAGTAGTTTTTAATTCAAGGTTTCTGCAGAATTCTTTATGGCCCTTTATGGCTTCTGAAGCAGCCATCCTTTCTTGGCCATGGAAGTTAGCTTGATTTAGTCAAAGGACCATGAAGGAATTAAGTTGATTCTCAAGGGCACCAGTCTTTTGCTTGCTGTGCAGAGCTCAGGAAGGCCACAATATCCCCTGGTTACTTGATCATGCCAAGAAAAACTCTTCTAGAAAAATCTGTAAACCGCCAGCTGCCATCAATCATTGTCATTTCTTTATTTCATGTCTTCTGATGAGGTTGACTACTGTCATTGTTCATTATTGTCCAAACCATACATTCACTCTTGTACTGTCAAGCAGATATGACAAGTACACATTTTCCATATAAGAAAGATACAAAGTCACCTTTTAATTTGCAGTTTAGGTTCACAAAGACTTTAGAGTTACATTAGCTATTTATTCTCTTGCCTCTAGCATCCATTAGGAGTAACAACAGCCATAACTGTGCTCTGAATTTCAGTGATAAAACAGCTACCCCTAGCTTATTGTAAAAGGGATCATTAAAGAAAGAAGCCTCTCTCAGACAATTTGTTAATACAATTATAATTATTTGCAACAGCAGAATTTCTTTTTCTCTAGCCTACAAAAAGTCCTAAAATGTAGTATTACAAAATAAAACAAGAGATTGAACTTTTGTCTTCATTCTCTTAACTCTTAGATAATTAGAAAATCTCAATAAAATGAAAATTTGAAACCTACATTATTCCCCCCAAGAGAAGTACATGGGTTTGGTAGACCTTATTGCAAACTTATCTAAAAATTTTTATATGCAAAAGAAGATCATGTAACTATGCTTATTATTAAGACAAGAAATCATGAAAAACATTATATATATGATTCCCATTGTGAAGGGGAAAAGGAAAAGAATATCAAATATGACATGATTGAGACTATCAAACATCATGATCAATTAAAGAACAACATAAATGGTAGGGTGATCAATTATGGATATCACTTGAATTCTAATGAAGTAGATTAAATAAGAGTATAAAACCTACAGAAATGTAGCACTTTAGGAACTGATATTTTCCAACATTGCTTAAACACCGAGCCAAAATTGTTTCTGAGCAAACTTGGGCTAAAGGTTTTGGTTAGCTTCCACTTGAAGTGTACTTGCCTCCCATAAGTCTGTGTGTCTACTGGCATACTTTTGCGCCATGGACACCATTGATAGTGTGTTAAGTTTCCTAATGTAGTTCAGTACCAATATCAGCTTTATCCATCTAAGTTTAGTTTGAAGTTAGTTTCCTATGCCCATGCTATAAAGGAATTTAAAATCTTTCTGCAATTAACCCCCAGAAGTGAAACAAGTAGCACTGTTTGAAAGATGTGTTGAATTATGTATGGCCCAGCTATAGAGCCTATACAGTTACGTAGCCCATTTCAGCACCTTTGGAACCCTTGCAGACCAACCAGAACCTAGGAACTGTTCATTCAGGTGTGGAAAAGGTAAGGAGCAAAGATTGAAGTCAATTCTTAAAATGCTGTAGTCAATCCTTGAGTAGTAGTAGTAGTAGTGGTAATAATAATAATAATAATAATAGCATTGGTATGCATCTCCCTAAAGCAAGCAATAATATAAACATTATTGGAGTTTTAAGCAGCCACTTCACTCTCCTAATTCTATTTTGCTCATCCTAGTGTTAAAATCATTTTCATTCTGTTGACACATGCCAAACATTGGCAAAGGAAGTGATCCCAAGGTATCCTGAATTCAATAATTAACTTTCTCATACTTTGGCACTGGGCTATTTCCCCCTTGCTAATGTCAGCTTTGGAGTTTTCATTTTTTTAAATCAACCAAAACCAGTTGTTTGTAGAGGGAAAAGGAGTTGCAAAGAGTGTTTAATTTTTAATGTTTGGCACTGTAGAAGAACAGACTGGGACAGTGCAAGAATGACTATATGGTGTTGCTTGGGAAGTACCCACAAGTTCTTTGAAACAGAATTTGGAACAGCTGGACCACTGCACTGTTTTATTTTAAAATAGACAACATATGTAATGCATATGGTCCTAGACATGTATGGAGACACAGGCAGACAATCTGAATGGTATCCAAAGACACCTGCACCTAGAATTCTGTTTCCTTCTCTAAGATTTTCTTCCCCTAAGAGCACATGTTCCCACTTTGGGATTTGCAAGATGCCATCTGAATCCCCATGTGTGTGACTCCTTAATAAAGTCAGTGGGAAGTTTTCTGGGATTGGAGGTGTCAGAGTAAGTCCGTTAATGAACACCTCCTAAGGACCTGGCTCCTCTGGGAGCTGGAAGGGAAAATAACAGATCAGAAACTTGCCCTCAACGAACATATTATCTAAATATCTAGGGATTCAACTGTCTGTGAATCCACAGAGAAATTAGAACATAACCCAGCAAAAACCACAAAGGACACAGGGACTGGCTGTATGGGGGCAAAGGAGAAGTATAGAGCTGAGTGACTGGGGATGACGCCCAGCTTCCTAGCAACAATGTGGTTTAAGAAACAACCTATAACTAACTTTAACTATAAATCCGGAGACATCCTTCACTCTCTAAGAACATTAAACAAGCTGGCTTTGAGAACACCAAGGAGCCTGTGAGTTCACTCATAGGCACTGAGCAGGTGCCTAGGTGGCTTAGAGCTACTTCTCATTAGATCCTTTCAACAGCCCTCTGAAGGTAGACTCAAACACTGTTCTCAGCTTACAAGTGAGGAAAATGAGGCTCAGAAATACTAATCAACCTGACTCATGTCACATACCCAGTAAAGGCAGGACTAGCCTCAAAGTCAGTCTTTGTAATCCCCTAAGCCCACCCACTTAACCACCTATTATTTTAGCTCCAATAAAATTTTTCCTGTTGAATTTCATATATCAACATTCCCTGAAATGAAGAAATAGAAAATACTTGTTGAAGAACTGAATTTATTTATTTTGATGAAATAAATTCATTATAGTAACATAAGTACCAGGTACTCTTCTAGGTTCTGGGAATATCATAGAGAACAACAACAACAAAAATCCATGCTTAAATGGAGCTTAAAAATCAAATCTCTTCCACTGACACCTTAAAATAGCATTCCCAGCTTCCACTCCTCTTTCTTTTTCTGAATACAATAAGCTCGATGAAAGTCTCAGAGATGCCAACGTGAGCCAGCCACCCTTTTAAGCACTCTTGAGTTGTTGGAAGCATTAAGATAAGGAAACTAATTCTGAGTAAACGATGACTTTGTGTAAGCAAATTCCAGGGGCTGCTCCTTTTACTTGCTGGAAATACCTACTACATGAAGCTTCATCCCACACATACAGAAGGTGTGCAAGGGTTCTTAAGGATAATCAAATGAAACTGACAGTAGAAAGGGAACTGAAAGGTCAGCTCATTTTACACACAAGGAAACTGAGGCTCAGGGAGATAACAGTTCAGCCAACCTTCTACAGCTATTTTGAAACAGAGCTCAAACTAGAATCCAAACCTCTAAGTCCATTCCAGGCTCATTCTACATATGAACTCAGAAAGAGAAAAAGGAAGATGGGGAAATGAATCAGTATGTTGATAGGGTTACTTTCTCCAAAGGAAAACAAGCTAAAGCCTATTTTTCAGTAAGCCGTCTTAGAAACATAAGTAAAACCAAAATTGTTCTTGAGATGTACTCTAAGCCAAGAGCTGGCAAAGTAAAGATGTGTTGTGATGGACTAGGGAGGCAGGGAGTGGACCTGAATCCAGGTCTCCGAGAAGGAACCAAGGCTTTTTCTCAGATGTTTCCTGAGTGGGCAGCAGGCAAAATAGTTCATCGCAAAGTTTTCAAGAGGTTCAACACAAAAGGAAAGAGTAAGAGACTTGAAACACATGCCATATTTTTAATAGCTACAAAAGAGCCCCCTTCTGTTTGAGCAAAGTGACCAATGGCACCATCATACTTGAAGGGCAATAAAATAGCAGAGCCAAATTGGAAAAGAAAGGGCTTGGCCCAGTTATCAGCCTACAGCCTCTTCTGAGAAATCCGAGAGCAAGGAACTAGTGCTAGCCAAAATACCTCATCTATCTGTTCAGTTGGGGAGGCACAGGGTAGGGGATGCCACAGAATGAGCAATTCCTGTACCTGACTGTGAGTTTTTCCTGAATTAAATTGACCTGGGACAGACAGAAGGCAGGCGAAAGGGCAGAATCTCTCCTGAGGGACACAGAGATGCCACCTGGGTGGCAGGAGTGCCCTTTGCCTAGGGGACCTAACATAGAAGCAGCTTTAAGACACTTGTCTTGGGCCAGAGGAGTCATGTAAACAGACACACACGCTCACAAACACCCTGGAAGAAGCTAACTTTTTCCCCTAGTGCCAATTTCCTGGCTACCTCTCTGATCAACCTTCTGCGTCAAAGGAGAAATGTAACTTGGAAACCAAACAACCAAACAAAAGAATCCCCCTAAATGAAGCACCTAACCTCAGATTGAAAGCACTCCCTTGAATACAAATCTGAGGCAAATAACACAGTAAAGAGGATTCTTTCGGATTCTCTAATATAATTTGTGCACATGTGATATCCCTCCTGAAAGCTTGTGTTTTATTATCTGAATGGAACGATTTGGCTATTAAAATACTCATTCTTCAACTTGCTTTCTGGAAACCATTGCATCTGTGTGTCTTGGGCATAAACAAAACATCCTGTTCAAACACTGACCACTTGCTGCTCTTATGAAAAATGACTAAAGATTTGAAAATTCTAACAATAAGAGGGCATAAATCTAACATACCATACGTTTGCACTTAAATGATACACAAAATCAATAATGTGAGAAAAAATAACATCTTAAAGTCACACTGCTACCATAACCCAATTTTCCAGCCGTTCACCAAGCATGGGAGGGAAAAAAACAAACTGCCCGGGATAGAGGCCACATATGAAAATATTATCCAAACACCCTCTCAACTCAAAAATGGATTTTCCCTGTGTCCTGATGGCATTTCTGGTCCCTGGAAGGTCCCTGTCTTTCAGGAGAATATTGCGTGCAAGGGAATGAACAAACTTATTTGATTTGAGAATCTTTTCCTTCACAGTCTGCATATCAGGAGAGTGAACAAATATGAGGTGGAGAGAGCCGATTCTTTTAATGTCTAGAACCCTCATTCCTACCTCTTAAGGATTTGCTTGAAATCTCTGAGTTATTTTGCTGATTGAGTATAGAGTATATTAGTTACACATATTGAGATTAATTAGTTAGCCCTTAGGAGGTTTTGCTTACAGCCTTCACCCTGTAAGGAAAAGTGTGAATACATTGAGATTATTAATTCACAATAAATGGCAGCTCATAGCCCTTGCTGAGTAAATTTGTTTTTCTCTTTCATAAGCTTTGCTAACTGAGTAAGCACAGTAGAAGGCAATGTCCTCGGCTATCACAAACTAAATTCCCATTTAACTTATTCACCAGGTTTCAATGAAAGTCTTTTGTTATTATTATTTTTTTTAATTTTGGAGGGTGGGGACCCAACCTTTTGTGAAACCAAATTGGCAATGGGGTCTTGGAAGGGGTGGATACAAATATTGTCACTTTGCTAAAAATCAGCTTAACCCTTTTCCAGGTAATCCCAATAATTGTAGAGAAATTGCTCTAGATGTAACCACTGGAATGGCAGAATCTATTAAAAACCCGAAAAGCTAAATATGCTTTTATAAGCAAAGATCCGATCTGCTTTCAGTGTTTGGTGAAATACAGGCGAAGTTACGGTTGTGTGCTTAGTTTTTGAAGAACGGCATAAAGGCACTGGAGTTGTGATCATTTGATAAACATGTTGATGCCAATATATTATTGCCTAAATGCAATAAACTCACCAGTAAGTGATGCAAGTTGACAATGGGAGGTAAAAAGATTAAGTTAGGGATGTTGGTAGGAGACAATGGGAAACAGCTAGTGTTCATAATGCCTAGTGAATTCCTGTGTATTTGAAATGTCAAAGAAAATGTGATGTGTTTCTCTAAATTGTGTCTCTCTCTACATGTATAAATGAACAGACGCAGATAGAGCTCAAAAGCATGGCATGGATGAATTTATCTCGTCCAACCCCTGTAACTTTGACCACGCTTCCCTCTTTGAGATGGTGCAACGCCTTACTTTGGATCACAGACTTAATGATTCCTATTCTTGCCTGGCAAGTATATTCTTTGGTCTACAGCAATTTAAACATGATAACATTTTTTAAATGAAATATTTTTTTACCCTGGTGTTAGAAGCCCTTTTCTCCATTACAGATCCCCTTTAACAATTATAAATGTGTTCTTGATTTCCTGAATCGAGATAGTTTTCCTTACCAAAGACAGAAGACAGAGCAGGAGGAAGTTATCAATAGAGAGGATCCAATTCCCCAGCCTCCCTATCTGAGCTTCCCCCTTTTCAGCTGCTACATACGAAATATTCCCAAGAGGGTAATAGAGTTTGGCATCTGCTTGCGGAGAACTTGTAAAAATTGACTCGGTTTCTTAGACTTTACGATCCCCCTCCTTCCCCATCTCAGATGATAAGACCCCGTGCTCCTTCCTGTCTCAGAAATAAATGTGTTCTTTTCATTTATTTTTTAAAGATTAAAATGATTTGTAAATAAACTCCACTTCACTTTTCGTAAGCTGCGCAGGGTTGCTTGTTTGGGTGGCTTCATTTCTTAATAGTATTTAAAGCATTTTCACCGTGCTTTAGGCATTTGGAAGTCCAGCTTTCCAGCAAGATCACATGTTTTGCAATCCTGTTTTAAGCCTAGATTTAATTCATTTAAATTCAAGGGACCCCTATTATGTCTTCACTGTATTTCTGTAGATACATTTGGGGCTTTGTACTATCAAAATAAGAAGCCTAAAGAAGACCCAATTTATTTTCTTCTGCAAATCATATATTACTTCATTTTTAAAAGATAAATATTATTAATCCCACTTTATAAATGGAAAAGGCAAGGGGAAATGATGAAATTAATTTATATAACAGCTTCATCCCTGCTTGTAAGATTAATATATCTGCACATTATTCATCAGATATACTTAACTAAAGTTAACATATTATTGATAGTAACAAAATACAATGAAAATTTGTTTCTTTTCTAAGTGACATGGTCATATCCTAAATCTATTCCAACTAATTTTTATTTTAAATTCCTTCTTCTTTTCTGTACCAGAAACCAAAATATTAAAAATATTTTGATAATATTTTTAGATAAAATAATAGTAGATAAAACAGTCTTAAAATCAAAGTGGGGTTATGTGGAATAATTTAATAATCTGCATCTCATAAAAGATTCATTGATTATCTCATGTTTGGAATCACTTTACCAGAAGAACCTGAACTTTGCCAATTTGCAAAGGAACACATCACTTAGACTTTAAAAAAAAAGAAAAAGAAGAAAAAAAATAGCTTACCTTGCATTGCAAGGCGATTTTTCTCTAATGTGTTTCCTGCAATTATGTGATTATTTGCGTAATTATAAATTGCATATGTGAAGCTTGTAAGAATGTGCTTCTGAACTTAATGCATTCCTTTTTATGTATAGTTTCTATTTTGTTAAAAATTTTTTGAGGCATATTATTTTCAAGACATTTTTGTACATAATTTTTTAAAAGCATTTTATTTTTCACTGGGAAATTCATCACTCAGGAGACTTAATTTTCTTAAAAAAAGAAAAACAGAAATGAAATTTTGAAGCTGTGTCCTATTAGTCATGTATAGGCTTAAAAATATGCTCCAAAACCAAAATTAATTATGAATAGTATAAAAGAGTTTTCTTCTCCATTTGTATACCTATTTCTATTAATCATCATCTGAAAGTTTCAGAAAATAACAGCAATTAAAAGTCCTTATCTCCTGCCACTATATATTCCATATTCTCATTATTACAATCTTTTTTTTTTCAGTTAGTTTTGGAGACCGACCAGCAGGGATACATAAATTTTTCTGTGTCTTCGACTGAGTTCCTAATTGATATTTCTTCAACTCTTTTCAAAGCAGCTATTTTGGCATCTACAAAAGACTTGGTGTCATCTGAGTCGTAGAAAATATATTTTAATCTTTCACAGCAGTGTTGTTTCTAAGATTTAGCATTTGGGGTAGCAGATGGAGTGGCAAAGAAGTTGCCTATAGGGGCAGCCCACTGCCTCGACTACTCTCCCGCCCTCTGCAGTAACTTATAATTTGAAATAGGAAAGATGCCGTCTCTCGTTGGATGCATTGCTGAGCTGCATGTTGTCAATCGAAGATTCTCCAGATCACTGATACATGATGAGAGGGTTGCAGAGACCTTCCTTGCTGCAGTTCTGTGGCCTCTACCTGCCCCCCAGTCACTTCTTCCTTTAATGTTTTCTCTCCCAAAACAAAGCGATATTCAAAAGGTGACTCAGAGAAGACCCTCAGAGTAAAATTAAATTTATATGTAAAGCAATCCTAAAATCCAAGCTTACAAAGTGCCACCTAAATTAGTTTACTTCTTGCTTCAGAAAGGTATTGAAACCAAAAGAAGTCAGTCATTGGATTTCAGTCTTGGCCCAAGGGTGGCCTTGAGTGGCAAGTCACTTGACCTTCCTGAGCATCTGTTTTAAGTGCATATGGAGGCAGACATTTCTATCCTGTGGTGCCTCCCAATCTGCTCAGAATCAGAGATTCCATCTAGGTTCTCTTTTATAGCAGAGTTTTGTCTGGTCCCACAGCAAGCAAATAAATAAGAGAAATCAAATAATTGCCAGAAGGGAATAAAATTTTTTTTTTTTTAAATGCTAAACCAGAGCACAGAAGCTCCTCTCAATTTAACTGAACCATATCTGACTCTCAACTTGAAAACTTAGTATGTTTTTCTCTTTGGAAAATTATGTTATTATCTTCATTATAAAAATTTTTTTCAATTACAGTCTACATTCAATATTATTTTGTATTAGTTTCAGATGTACAGCATAGTGGTGACACAGTTACTTGCTTTACAGAGCGGTTCCCCCCCACCCCAATATTTTAAGTACCTACCTGGCACCATACATAGTTATTACAATATTATTGATAATATTTTCCCCAAATTTTTGCTTTCATATTGAAGGCATTTATGAAGTCCATTTATGTCTGTAAACCAATCATAATAATTCTTGATCCAAAGTATAAAAAAAACAGACTTCGAGTAAGACAGAGCTGTGTTTGAGTCTTGCCTCTGTTTTATACTTTCTCTGAATCACTTAATAGCCCTGATTTCCATTTCCTCACCTATGAAATTATTTACAAGGTTGCTATGGGGATCAACTGAAAGTTCTTTGTCAAGTATAAAGCACTATGCCAATTTAAAGCATTAATTTTATTATTTTTTCTTATCACTGTTGAAGACTTTGCCCTGTGCCCCCTCCAATACTCTTTTAAGGTATACGGTTTAGTGTTAGAAAAGTGGGAGAGAATCTTTCTGGAATCATGCTTTCTGCTAATCCAGACTCCAGCACTTACAGCTGTGGAACTCTAGGGAAATTTCATGTCTTCTCTGAGTGCAATTTTCCCATCCATCAAACAGGGATAACAGCACCTACCTCATAGGGCTGTTAGGGGAGTTATACTGGGGAGCACACACCATGTGTTTAGCACAGTGTCTGGTACTTAACAAGCAATCAGTAAGGGTTAGCTCAGACTATTTTTACCCCTTCTCCACTCACCCCCAGTTCTTACAGCGCTCCAATAAAAAACAACCTGTATTTAAAAGAAAGTCTCTCCTTTATTCCCCAAACAGGGTTGGTTCAGTCCTGGCCAGGTATTTGTACTAGATGAGTATTGCGCCCGAAATGGAGTCCGGGGGTGTCACCGACATCTCTGCTACCTCAGAGACTTGCTTGAGCGGGCGGAAAATGGCGCCATGATTGACCCCACCCTCCTTCACTACAGTTTTGCCTTCTGTGCATCCCACGTCCACGGGAACAGGTAAGCACCCGTCCTGAGGTACTCCTCAAAATAATTTCTTCATAGTTTATGCCGGGTCCGGCTTTTAGGTTTATCTCTATCTCTATCCCCGCTCCCTCAGTAGTGCACACAGACACAGACACACACATACATAGGTCACACAAACACAAAGACCATGAAGGTCTAAAGTAGTTTCTTCTCCTTTCAAGAGACTTAAAGGAAATGACAAATGGGACTTCAAGAGTGGTCTCTGAAATTAGAACAATCTAGGTTTAAACCGTGACTTCTCCACTTGCCAGCAATAACCCTGAGGGTAATTAAACCATATGTGCCACAGTTTTCTCATCTGTAAACAGAATGATAGTGTCCTAATAAGGTTGTTGAGAGGACGCAGGTGGACATAAAGGTCTCACCACAATGCCTGGGACGTAGCAAGAGCTTAATAAATATTTGCCATTATTATTATTATTACTCTTTCCATAGATATTTAATGATTACCAACTCAGTGTTAGGCACTCTGGTATACATTCCTCATACATGGTAAACAAAAACTGAACACCAAGCAAGGGCAGAGGTACGTAGAGATTGGCGCTCCAAGAAAAAAGAATAAAACTCCATCATATCATTTAATAAAAGGAACAGGACTCAGATGGGGGTGGCAGGTGGGCAGGCAAGGCCTCTCTGAGGAAGCGATGCTGGGGCTGAGAACTGGAGCAAGGAGTTGAGTGGCTCCAGGAAAAACTTGCAGCATGTACAAATGCCTTGCAAAGGAAGGAAGCCAAGTCCATTTCAAGAGCTAAAACAAGCTAGGTGAAGCTGAAAGGCAAAGATAATCATAACACTTTTAGTATAGCTGTAGAGCTGGGAAGAACTTCAGAGATCACAGTGTAATCAACCCGCTCATTTTATAGGGTTCATAGACAAGAACAGACACCCGTTCTTCTAACTCTGTACTAAGTATTCTCTTCCTTTAGACGTTGCCCAGCTCCTGGAGGAAAAGATCCAAATTCTGAATAATGCAAAACAGCAAATAATTTAAGAACATTACCATTTGGCTCTGAAGACATGGAATAAATTTCAACACTACCACAGCCAGTTTACTATCCCGATGCATGTAGCCTCACATTGCTGTAAAGACAAGTCTATATTACCCCAGAGCACCCCATCCAATAGCCAGTGAAGGCATACCCAGGGAAAACTAGGTGGGCTTCAGAAACCCAATCTGTGATGAGAAAGCTGCTGCTCTGGGGAAATTCATGTGTAAGAGAGCCCAGAGTTGACCGCATTTATTTTAAATCTGAACTGTGTCAGCCATCTTCATCTTTGCAAGCTATACAACTCTGAAGTGTCTGTGATTTGTTCTGTACTTTTCCTTTCTCTAGTAGTGGTAGAGTTTATGAAATGCAACTTTAACATTTAGAGCTAGATAACAATAGCACTGTAGGTTTGAATATTTAACCGAGAATAGGATTCTCATCACTTTCCATTATTATCAGGTTCAGTAGCCCAGCACATGACCTTTTATTTGCACAAAAGAAATGCATGAAAACTCTGATACCTGAGAAGTATCTGTGCATAATTCTGCTTTTTATAAATATGTACACTTTGATGACTATCTGTTACAGCCTCTTGGACTGAATTCTTTAAAGAGGGAGAGAGAAGTTGCATTATATTCTCTGGGTTGTCACACTGTATTCTACATATGTTACTGAATAAGAAAGTGTTATAAAATAATGAAGTGTTTTTGTAAACTCCCTAGTAAACATCATCATGAATTATGATACACATTGTCTGGGTTTCATATTGTAAGACTGCCACTTGATTCACAGTTAGGTTTATACATCTTGTCATGGAAACAGTTTTGGATTTCTTATTTTCTTTTCAGTTCTGATTTTCCTTATGCAAGTTTGCATCTTTTTTTTTTTTTGCTTATTATTTTACTTTGAATTCATTTGCTCTTGCTGTTTGATGCATCCTTCTTTTTATTTCTTTTGTCTGTGCATGTGTGTGTGCTCTTGATTCTCCTGTGGCCGGCCACATTCTGTGCATGCCCCATGCCACCACCCCCTCTCCAAAGTCAACAAATGCATGTGTACCTTAGTGGGCTGCCACCAAATACAGACCCTGAAGGGAACAAAACTCCCTCCCCATCTGAACCAGAGGCTAAAAAAGATACAAAAAAGGAATTTAAAAGAAGAAAAGATTTCAAAACTCAGGCAAATCCGGAGCCCAAAAGGTAAGAAGTTACATGTATATTGGCTTATGTTTTGCAATGTCTGCGACCTTCCCCTGTCCCCTCATCCATGCCACAACCTCTGCCTTAGCAAACAGCAAGCTTTTTATATTCCTGAGGTCTCTGTTTCTTTAAGGTTTTTCAAAAGTGCACTTTGAAATAATCCTAGCAATCGGTAAAAATACCATGTATTAGGACTGAATTCAAGTCAGGTGTTTAGTGACTCTTAAAACATGTTCTTATTTTTAAAAACTAACTGAGCAATATATAAACAAAATCATGAGTCAGTTTGCTTTTTTAGTGGCACCAAGTTAGGGACCTGGTACTTTTACCAAGTCATTCACAATAAGCAGCCCGTGCTTTATAATTTTGAAATTATGTTTCAGGAGCAAATACAGTGTGCTGGTATAAGGTGGATGTATATATTTATAACAACTCTAATGTTTTTAGGAAACCCTCCTCAGTTCCACACTTACCTCATGAAAGTAATCAATTTTCAAACAATGATTTATAATAAAGTCACAAAATAAAGCCTATCACTAAATTAATGACTCTTAGTGGAATCACTTATATAATAAGCTCACCATGAAGGTACTTTTAACTTCTAAAATTATGTTTATCCTCTCCTATTTCCTATGACCTTCAGGGATACTCTCTTTGTGGATTGATAAAATGGAAAATTGGTGGCTTTCCCCCCTTATAGACTAGATTTACATCTATTTTCTGTGTTACCCATGTGCCCTTCTTCACTTTCCCTACCCTCACCCTAAATTAACACTGATACTTAACAAATTTCTCTGTTGCATTTTTGGAACTGATGTTATAACCCTGGTTGGCATTGCCAAGCCACACAAACTTTGAAGCAGATATGCTTTATGCTTCTGTATGAATTTATCCACTGGAATATTTCTGTGTCCTGAAATATACACAGTTCTTGTGTAGGGAGACAGGATGACAATGCCAACTTTCACTTCCTACGACATACAGCAAGCTGTCAATCAGTGCATGCAGGTCCAATAGTAAAGGTCAAAGAAAGCCCTGTTTCCACGGGGACACCCGCGTCTTCTGAACTTACAGTATGTAAGGATGGAGGTGAAGTAGAGCTTCTATGCATGCTTCCCTGTGAGGGTCAAAATGCAAGGCAACAGTAGCTTGCAGCCAGTAAGAAAGTGCCTTGAGAATATTGCAGGTGCCTAAAGAAAGACTGGCTGCTGTCCAAGGTGCTGCTTTTGGAATGCTCAGTATTGAAACAGAACAGAGAGATTCAAATGGTCACACTCGATAGAGCGTAACCTAGTCTCCTGTGCCATGAAAAACTATTCCAAAGGATCTTGAATGGTACTTTGAGAGGCTTATGTGTATTCCATGGTCTGTGTTCACATGAAGAAGAAAACATAATGTTAAGTATTAGTTGTGTAGCATTCTGCAGTTTACAAAGCACTTTTATATATTTTATCTCATTTACTACAATGTTTTCAATTCAGCTATTTTTACATTCATTTTACAGATGATTAAACTGAATGTCTGCTCGCTGAAGTGGCAAACCTAGGTATTCTGGGTCCAAAATGCTTTCTCTTTGCATATATCAGGACTGTCCATAGATTCTAAAGATTTGACTATTAGAGCCTGTTCTGTGTAAATCTAGAAGTAGTGTACCTCCTTTCTGTGCCTTAGTTTTCTCATCTGCAAAATTAGCACATAGAATCATAGCATCAGTAATATCCTATCAACTTGTGACATCATTTTCTGTTGGTTAAAATAGCAAACGAAGTAGTACATTGTCAGATTTCACAATAAAGTTTAATTAAAATAAGGACAATTGCTGTCATTTAATAAGCACTCCCCAAATGCCAGGCACTGTGTGAAGTGCTATTTACAGATAGCACTTCAAAAAATATGGTCATATTTTATCCTTTTTACATCCCCATAAGTATTATTATTACCTTCACCTAACAGATGAGGGGTTCATGACTCAGCTGAGTTCATTCACTTACACCACAGCAAATAAGTGTGTGAGCCTAATACAAACACAGATGTGTTGACTTTGAGCTTGCATTTGTAACCTCTCTACCTTACTGCCTGCCCAGCATTAGCGCTTGTGTACAGTGTGAACTGCCTAACTCAGTCATTTGATATGAGTTTAAACATACCAGATGAGATATATGGTAGTCATATGAATTAATTAAAGAGTTTCCCATTTTTGTCCTAAATGTCCAAAATCAATTTGGCCCTCCTGATAATGCTGGTCTGGTGGAGAAAGCCAGAGTATACTTGAAGCATCTTCTTTGAACAAGATCAACAGCCTTTGGTGTTGGCAAAACCATTTGCCTAACCTCTTTCACCAGGATGAACACTATTTGCCGATAGAGATGTTATCTAGCCTTTGACCCAGATTAAGAAGTAATTCATGAGTCATGGATACAAATGGCCCTTTAACTGGATTTAACTGAACAACAAAGCCCGTTTCTATTGTCACCCCACGACCAGCTTCAGATCAGATAACAAATTTCTTTTCACTTACATAGAAACTTTTTATTTATTAATAAGTCGGCAGCCCCAAAGGTGGAGGCAGAGCTCAGCCCCGCTGCAGCGGGAAGCCATTAGTGAATGCTCTGGTGCTGATGAGCAAGTTTCTCCCACCTTCCTGGAAGCCCGTGTCACATCTCTGTGCAAAACTATGTCTATATGAATCGTAAACATTTCATCCAAAGAAGACGTGTCTGGTCAACCAGTAAGATGTTTGCTCTTCATCATTTCATTCACTGGAATGATATGGAACTGTCCACATGTTTGGCATCTTTTAGAATGGTTGTTCTTGACTAGGGGTGATCTTTTCTCTCAGGAAATTTGGCAATGCCTAGAGACATTTCTTTATTATCACACTGGAGAAAGGATAGACCAGGGACGTTTCTAAATATCTTACAATGAACAGGACAGCCCCCTGCAAACAAAGCCCCTCCAAAAACAAGCTCCCAGGTAATGGGCTGAAAATTCTCCTTTTTATTGGATTTTTGTGTCTTTTGCTTAGATTTGTTCTGTGTGTAAAGGCGTAAGAGTTGCCGCCACCTATTTTCAACTCGTGAAATAGTTCTTATACTCTAGTCTATGTATAAATCACATGGAGAGTACTAGGTCCTATCCTAAAAGAATTTGATCCTTCAAGTCTTAGATGGAGCCAGGCTCCTGCACCTTTAATCAGTTCCTTCTAGGTAATTCTAAGGCATTTGGTTTCAAAGCCTACTGATTTAAGGCCTTGGCTGTACATTGAATGACTTGGGGAGCCTAAAAAGTTCCGACACATTAGCCCCACATGCAGAGGTTCTGATTTGATAAATCTGGAATATGGCTTAAACATCATGTTTTTTAAATTTCCTCAAGTGACTCCTATTGGTAGCAATGTTTAAGAACCTCTGATTGAGGAATAGTAGTTTGGGCCAGCTCTTTAAAACTGAACCCATTTCCTCTGAGAGGGAAAAAGAAGATGTATGTTCAGCTGGTTGCACTTGGTGATCATAAAATCCACAGATGTACATTGCCGTATCTTCTAATTTTTAAATCAGCTCCTAAGATGGCAGTACTTAATTTTCACCATAATATTTTTAGTATTCTTTTTAGATGACATTTAAATTAGCATCACTTTGGTCACTGTCCCACAGTGACAAGGCAATCAAACAGCTCCGATGATTGCAAGTTGCGTCAATGTTCCTTGGATCCCTTTAATATTGGGATGGGATATTTTTCTCATTTACATTATTATTTAACATTTCTTGAATGCCAGTGCTGCTCTTCACATATGGCCTGTGTAGAAAGTACATTGTATCAGCAATTAACAAAACCATAGTGCCAACTGCCCCAATCCAAAGTAAGCTATGTAGTTTAATGAGTCTGCAAGCAGATGTAAGAGGGCAGGAGTCCTAAAAATCACGGAAAATGTGTCCAAGGATTCTTCTGGGAGATGTATTTGGATCCAAGGTGCTGTTTGTGTGCAGAGACCATGTGATTCCTGTGGGTTAGATTTGAGAGACAGAACAGTCAGACAGAACTCACTTTTCTCCTGCTATTCCACCAGGGTCCCTAAGTCAGCAAGGGGTTCCATCTACCCAGTTGCCCAAGGCAGAGCCCTGGGACCCGTCATTTCTCTTTTTCACTCAGCGCATCACAAGGATTCAGTTATCATGCCCCCTCAATGCCCTTAAGTATCACTCAAGTCCATCTATCTCTCCATCTCTTCAATGCCACTACCAGAGTTGGGTCCTTATCTACTCTCCCCTGGACCACAGCAATTGCCTTATTGACTGTGTTCTTGCCTCCAGTGTAAGTTCCTCATTGCCAATTCTTGTCACATAATGACTTTTTTAATTTCTTTTTTGTGAATTCCTACATTGGAGTAAATGAGAAATTTTTGCACATTTTTATTTTTCCTTTTACTCCAATCTCACATTTCTCCCCTTCTTTCCTCCTTCCCTCCCCCTCCTTCCTCTATCATACACACAAATACCTATTATGACATTATGTCTGGGGCTTTTTAACTCTCCCACTTCAAAAGAGAGAGAGAGAGAAATGACTGTAGCAAGGACAGCTCTATTTCACCGACTTATGAATACAGCACATCAGTGCAGGAGGTGTGGGTGGGAGGGTGACAGTGACCCTCACATTCCTGGTCTCATGTTACATTCTTGACACAAGACATTATTGCATTTGTGGACAGGAGCATGTGGCTGATTCGCTTTCCATCTCTGAGCAGGTGTTGGCCTTGCGTATGTTTGAGTCATGCTGGTTCTTTAAATTCTAAAGAGCCAGCTTCACCTCATAGGAAGTACTAATAAGAGAGAGAGGGGGAAAAGTTCAAACATTCAAGTAAAGTTTACATCCCAGGGAGAAATTCTCTTTAGAGCTTTCATTCTAGCTTTTAATGTAACGTTTTTCCTGAAGGAAATTTGCGCCGGAAGAACAGCAGAGCCTCCAGCTCAGACATAAGATCTTATAAAATGTACCAGATTATCTATACCATCAGTGCTATCTTTCTGGCCTATGACAAATATCCAAGTAATATACATTTCTTTTCTAAAATTCCAACAGCGTGTTTTCATTGTGGTCCTTGAATTCACTGGTGGAAAAAAAAACCATATTTTTAGATGTCATGCCCTCTTCAGGCTGGATATGATATCAGAAAGCCCATGTATTACTGGTGTGATTACTTAGAAGTCTACACATTGGTGATCAGGGTGGAATCTAAAGCCTAATTATCTGTTTGTCTAGAAATAAATTAATTCATCTCTTCCCCAATCCTCAAAGAGAAAAATCTATCTAGTACCAATTTTGTGAGGGTGGGGGTTTGGTATATTTTATTGAGTATGCTATTACAGGTGTCCCATTTTTCCCCCCATATCCCCTCCACACTGCACCCCATCCCATCATCCCCATACCTTTAGTCCATGGTGAGCTGCACACACCAGTTCTTTGGCTTCTTAATTTCTCACAACTACTCCCAACCTCCCCCTGACCACTTTTTTTGTTTGTTTGTTTTTGTCAACATTTTCCCACCACCACTTTCCCCAGCCACACCCACCCCTACCTCCCACCCTCAAACCTTCCCCCATTTGCCTTTGTCGATGGGTCATTTATGCATGTTCCTTGATGACCCTTCCCCTCCCTTTCCCCTGTCATCCCCCTCCTTCTTCCCCTCTGGTTACCGGCAGTTTGTTTTTCATTTCAGTGTTGCTGGTTATATTTTGCTTGCTTGTTTATTTTGTTGATTAGGTTCCACTTATAGCTGAGATCACATGGTATCTGTCTTTCACGGTCTGGCTTATTTCAGTTAGCATAATCCTCTCCAGTTCCATCCATGCTGTTGTGAAGGGTAATAGTTCCTTCTTCCTTTGTGCTGAGTAGTATTCCATTATGTAAATGTACCACAGTTTTTTGATCTACTCATTTACTGTTGGGCACTTATGTTGCTTCCAATTCTTGGCTATGGTAAGTTGTACTGCTATGAACATTGGGGTGCATAGGTTCTTTTGAATTGGTGCTTCAGGATTCTTAGGGTATAATCCAAGCAATGGAATTGCTGGATCAAAAGGCAGCTCCTGAAGAAAGAAATTAAAGAAGACACAAATAAATGGAAGCACATTCCATGTTCATGGATTGAAAGAATTAACATCATCAAAATGTCCATATTACCCAAAGCAATTTATAGATTCAGTGGAATCCCTATTAAATTACCAATGTCATATTTCACAGATATAGAAAAAACATTTCAAATATTTATATGGAACCATAAATGACCCCGAATAGCTGCAGCAATTTTGAGAAAGAAGAACAAAGCAGGAAGGGTCACAATACCTGATGTCAAACTATATTATAAGGCCACTGTAATCAAAACAGCCTGGTACTGGCATAAGAACAGACACATAGATCAATGGAACAGAATAGAGAGCCCAGAAATAAACCCACATCTCTATGGTCAATTAATATTTGACAAAGGGGGCAGAAGCATGAAATGGAGTAGAAATAGCCTCTTAAACAAATGGTTTTGGGAGATCTGGAAATATGAAATTCGACCATTAACTTACACCACACACAAAAATAAACTCAAGATGGATAAAAAGACTTAAATAGAAGTCGTGACACCATAGAAGTCCTAGAGGAGAACATAGGCAGGAAAATTTCAGACCTTCCACGCAGCAATATTTTCACCGATATGTCCCCAAGAACAAGGGACATAAAGGAAAGAATAAACAAATGGGACTTCATCAAAATAAGAAGCTTCTGCACAGCTAAAGAAAACATCAGCAAAATGAAAAGGGAACCAGTTGTATGGGAAAATATATTTGCCAATGATACCTTGGACAAGGGTTTGATCTCCAAAATATATAAAGAACTCACACAACTCCACCCTAAGAAGACAAATAATCCAATTAAAAAATGGGCAAAGGACCTGAACAGACACTTCTCCAAGGAGGATGTACACAAGTCCCAGAGGCACATGAAAGGATACTCAGCATCACTAGCCATCAGAGAGATGCAAATTAAAACCACAGTGAGATATCACTTCACACCATTCAAAATGGCCACCATAAACAAATCAACAAACAACAAGTTCTGGCAAGGATGTGGAGAAAAGGAACCCTAGTGCACTGTTAGTGGGAATGCAGACTGGTACAGCCACTGTGGAAAACAGTCTGAAATTTCCTCAAAAAGCTAAAAATCTATCCAGTACCAATTTTGGAAATTAGCCCTTCTCTGGGAAAAGAAATATAAGCTTTCCTGCGATATATGTATTTTATACCGTTTTTCTAATCATCTGTTGGGTTCTTGCTTCATTCATACCCAGACCTAGCCTGGGTCACTTTGACTGTCTTCGTGTCAGTAACATTCATAATCCTTTGAGGTTGTTCAGTAGAAAAAAAGCTTCGTGATCACTCCCATCCTCATAATAGTGTTGGTTAAAGCTACATGTTTAGAAAAACAGCAAACAAATCAGAAAAGACCTCACTGGTGCATTTTTGCCATATTCAGCCCCCCTTTTCAAATTGCCAACCTCAAGAAGCTCCAGCACACATTTATAAGGCTGTGGAAACTGCTCGTTGTTGCTTCCTAGCTTACCCTTTGTGATACAAACACTTTGATATATTTGTTTTAGCAGCCCGCCTGAGCCCCAGGGCACCAGGGCATAATTAGAAAGGGCACGGGCTGGAGGGAAAGGAGAAGGAAAGGGCAAGGCTGGGCTTCCCTAATGAAGCCGTGACCATGGGACGTGAGAGTTCTAATTACCATTTATAATGAACCTAGAGATTATACAAACCGTCCTGATGAGCAAACAGAGATGTTTCCTTTTGAAACAATAATGCTTTGGTGCTGTCTTGAATTTGTAGCTATTAACCACTTGAAAGAGACAAAGTAAAATATTCTATGCTAGGAGTAAATTCAAATGTATCATTCTAAAATTTGTAAGGATAAACAATTGCTAGAAGAAATCAAAATAAAAGGAAAGGGATTAAGAGAGTGTGTTTGGTCTAAATGTTCTATTTAGGGAGCATTGTGAGGTACATTAGCAAGATATTCTGTCCCACTCTGGCCCTTTAAGTTGTCATGTGTCTGGGCTGGAACAATTTCGTAGCAAGTAGGATTGTTATCGTGCTTGTTTAAGGACATTTTCATGGATCCATAATGCAGTCTTCAGGCATACATCCATTTGGAGAGAGAGAATATATCATGTTTACAGTGCCTGCACCAGCATATGTGGACATTTGCATTTGGAGAGAAAGTATATTCCAAATTCAGCTGGAGTTTTACCCCTTGTTGGTAGTGATTGGAGCTTAAAGCCAGCTACATGTAGAGAGGTGGACCAGATATTCTCTCCTCTTTGTTAAATTCATACATTTTTTTATACCTGGATTCTTCACTTGATGCAATATCAGAACACATCAACCATTGTAAGCTTTGAATTAATTTAGTAACCTGACCTTCTTGAAAAGATATCTGACCTTGGAAACAAGAGTATTGTGTCCCAGCTTCCAACATAATGTGGAGAACTGTGCTAGTGGGATAGTTAAATACTGGGAATTGGTGCTCACCTGGGTGTGTAGAGACCGTTTACCAACACCAAAAAGATAGATTTATTTTCATACAACACACTGCAGCTCGATTTCTTTCACTAAGTTGTTCATACTTAATTTCAAATATCAAAATAAAATGTTTCACATATAAAAGACTGATACCTAATAACATTGTATTAATCCTACAATAGACATTAATTAATAAGCCCCAGCTCAGAAGCATTTGGGGAAAAGGAGGACAATTTCCCCAATAGTAATAGTAACTTAGAGGATGGGCAGCTGGGTTCTGGTAGTTTCCATCTGACAAAAAAAAAGAAAGAAAGAAAAACACAAGTCTAGAGATATTATTATTTGTGACATGGCTCAAGATGGGAGACTGTGAGGAGAGTGAAGATGACAGAACTGGTGCTAACCACGATGACAAGAACTTGAAGAGCAGCCGACATGACATCTTTCCTATCATGCTGCCGAAAATGTCAACTTTGTGAAGGACAGTGAGAAAATGGTTTGCCGAAAACTTGAAAGGTGGATTCCAGTGATGCTGGCTGTGTCAGATGCAATATAGTCTCCAGTGGCCAGAGAGACCCACTTCTGGCTGCATTGATGGCCTGCAGTTTGCGGGGAGAGCTCCCTGTCTGCCACTGGGCTCCCAAAATGGCTACACTTTACCTGCATATTGTCTCAACTTTGCAGGATCATGCTATACAAGAAGTGAGTTGTTAGCCAGTGTGCAGTTTAGTGGAACCAAAGACCAAGGACCACATTTCCTTGTAGTGTGTGTGTGTGTGTGTGTGTCTAAACCTAGGTTCAAAGGCATCAATGCTGATACTAAACTGGAAGCCTGGAAAAGGAGAGGAAGATGTCTTTGATGAACATACATGAGTTCAACATAAGTAACAAAACTAACTCTGGATCATCTAAGCAAATGGGAGTATATTGGGATGATGATGAGAACCGCAGGGACCGGGAGGGGGAAACTGGAATCGAGGCAGCTGCAGAAAAGCAGGAAACAGTACCAAAGTACTGGTTCTCCACCTGTACCTGCACATTAGAATCACCTGGGGAGCTTTAGCAGTGACAGACCTAGACCCCACTGCAGAGAGGCTGAATCAGAGCCTGAGGCTGGGACCTCTCAAAGCTCTCACATGGTTCCAAAAAGTACAGCCAAAGTCTGAGAACGAACTGACCTGTGAGGACCGTCTGGTCAGGGCACAGCTGCCAGATGAGCAAATTCCACCTGTTTCTTCTATTCTTGCATCATGTACTCAGTGTGAAGATTCTGGCAAAGAGTGTCCAGCTGGCTGAGCTTAGGTCATAGTACAGTGTACAGTGACCATGAAAGGGAAAAACTGGCCTGTAGGAAGGCCTGCAGTAGTAGCAGCAGGAGAGTAGGCCCCTTAATGTATCCGTCCCCCAAGGGTACCTACAGTGTGGCCAAGGTCATTCCTCCAGATGAAATTCAGGTGCTTTCAGGAAGTGGCAATGGACAGTAAGCCAGGAGACAACAGGATAGTCAGGACATGAGAGGACTGGGGTATTCAAGCTCCTGGACATGTGTTCTGAGTAAAGACACAGCTGGGATTTACTAGCTAAGAGTTTAAAATCCAGTTTTATCTCTACTCTTCTCCCATTTTTGGTGACCCCATGAGTTAAAAGTATTGAGAGAGGACCAAGATACAGAACTATGACAAGCATAGAATCACCCCCAAATGTTTCTAGGAAAACAACAACAACAAAACAACAAGAGTGTGGCTTCCAAGAGACACTGGTGTAGTTCTATTTACTTTGCAACCAGCACTGCTTGGAACGCCACCTTGGAAAAGTGCAAAAGCCCATTCGGAAGGGATAGGTAGCTTTCCAAGTGGACCGTGTACTTGGAGATCTCTCGTTAAATTCACTCCTATCCAAGGAAATTGGGAACCCTGAATCAAAAAATACCCTTTGGCCGCAGAAAGAGCCAGCCACCAAACATTTTCTTACTCTAGGGCAGAGTTTTCAAAGTGTGGTTTCCAAACCAGCAGCATCAGAGAACTTGTTAGAAATGCAAATCTGCCCCAGATTTAATGAGCTAGAAACTCTGGGAGGGGCCTAGTGATCAGGGTCATGGCAAAGCCCCGGGGTCAGGGTTGTTCCAGAGCACTGAGGCTAGAGACCCACTGCCCTAGGAAAAGGGTTTTATTGCTTCTGTGAGAACAGCGCTCCCAAAATGTTGAACCAGAATTTTGCTATTAGTAGTTCTGTAGAAATCTTTCTAAACCTGTGCAATTAACATTGGCAATCTAGGGGTCCACAAAAAAACAAGTTGGTGTTTGATAGAATTTTCAGAAATAATTATGTGAAATCAAAAAGGATACTTTTGCTTCTCAACTGATGTGGTTACAACCTGTGATCCTGCATGTCTCTTTCTCATTCTGTAAAATAACATCCCCTGTTACCACTACCATTTCAGAGCAATTCTGGCAATTGCAAAAAAATTTACATTCATTTTCAAAATCCTGATTTTTTTAATCACCTTGGTTTTTAGGGTTTGTTTTTGGTTTTTGTTTGGTTTGGCGAACTTTGTACTATGTGCCTTACATAAATGTAAATTAGTTACATTTATTTTTAAAATAAAACAATTCACACTAGCAGGCAATTAAGAAGCAAATTTTAGAAAAGATTACAACAGTAAATTTTAGTTGTTTACTTTTTTTGAATAGTGAGGTTAATAGTGTTCAGAAAGGAGAGGTCATCAGGGAAGTGGCGGATGCTCGCTGATACCTTTAGGAATTACAAATGTGAGTTATCAGAACAAAAGGGAAAACACATAATCAAATTTTACATTTATAATAATACCCTCGTACTGAGAATTAGCTGAGAAGGCTAGGCACACACTAAATGTTTAGTTTTTATCATCTCAAACACAGACCTAACATTTCCCTTTAATTGCCTAATTGTCTTAGAGGACTTATTAGTTAAGGAATGAATGACCCTTTCAGAGAGACCTATTTCCTCATAACAGCAGCAGACATCTCTGGGCTGCCCATGTTAAATAGTTCCCATGCCTAAACCCCTCTCTGACTTTGTGTAAATCATATTTAATAGCATTTTTTTCTGGGTTGATTCCCTACTAAGAAATAAGATGCTTAAAATGGCCCCTTTTTTCAAGTGTGTGTGTGCACGTGCCAACTGGACAAAGGTGTGTTCACTGCACAAGGAAGCTGAATTTTGTGTAAACAAATTCCAAAAGCTACAGCTAAAGGAGGCTGTGTATTATAACAGAAACATGAAACTTTACCACAAAAAACATCACATCTTTTGTGGGGTCCAATGAATTTATTCTGAGATTTAACTACAGATTTATGGGCATTTCATGTTAAAAAATTTTAATAATTTTTGTCAATTAACATTTGAGATTTCTCAAAAAAATTTGAAAATAAAAGTACGTTCATACATTCCAACGGACTACCTGATATTTACTATTTTGCATTTTTTCCTTCCCTTAAGTTCAGGGGAATATTCAAAAATGGACCATAACAGCATTTTACCATTTAGTGGTAGTTTTTATAAAGTGGGGAAGGGAAGTTCTCTTTTTTTCAAGTGGGTCAATTTTAGTATTTTAAAAGAAGGGAAGCTGACCAATTAACCCCTAACAGGAGGTACATTGCTATCATTTGCCAAGCCTTTTGTGTAGTCAGACTGGTCTAGTATACAGGATTTTCCCAACTTATGCTGGATCCTTGAGAAGGCCTATAAATAAGACCATTTGTTTGGTCTCAAGATGACTTGCATTTGCAAACTGAAGAATGTTCCAATAAAAGTTTCATGGTGACGCACCAGTCTGCAAACTGGCTCAGTCAGTAGTCAAAACAAGTCACTATGGATCTGTGAAACTGAAGTCTTTGAATGGGTCAGATTATCCTCTATCTAATTTGGCACAGATACATTTGGGCTATATATGCAGCCTTCCTCTGTGTTCTCAACTTAAATGGTCCAAACCAAACAGGGAAAATGTATATGGACCTAATGGAGATTTAGAAACATGGGAATACTGTGATTAAACTGAAATTCACTTATTTATTCTAAGGTGTATGTGTATTACAATGAGCAATATTTTGCTAAGATTGAAAAAATCATATGTGGAGGTTTCTTTTTTAGCTTTAATGAGGTATTGTCAAACAACATATTTAAATTCAAGGTATACAGTGTGATGATTTGATACAGATACATATTGTGAAATGATTATCACAGTAAAGTTAGCACCTACATCCCCTTACATAATTACCATTTTTTGTGTATATGGTAAAAACATTTAATATCTACTCTTTTAACACCTTTGAAGTATATAATACAGTATTATTCAGTAGAGTCATCATGCTGTACTTTAGCTCCCTATAAACTGATCATCTTCAGCTGAAGTTTGTACCCTTTGTTCGATACCTCCCCATTTTCCCCTCCCCCCAGGCCCTGGTAACTATCATTCTACTCTATAGTTCTCTGAGTTAGACTTTTTCAGATTCCACATACAATCTTTAACTTTTTCTGTCTGACATTTCACTTAGCATAATGCCCTCCAGGTCCATTTATATTGTTATAAAAGGCAGGATTTCCTTCTTTTTTATGGTGGGATATTTCATCTTGTATATATCTTACATTTGCTTTTTCCTTTGTTATAGGTATGCATGTATATAGATATAACTTCCTTTGTTTTATGTGATATATCACATTATATATATATCACACACATATACATATATAATATATTATATAATATATATACATATGTATAGTATATATAATATACACTATTATATATGTATATGTGTGTGTGTGTGTCTATATATATATGACATTTCCTTTATTCTGGACACTTAGGTTGTTTCCATGTCTTGGCTATTGTAAATAGTGCTATGGTGAACATGGGGATACAGATACATTTTCAAGATAGTGGTTTCTTTCCCTTCAGATATATACACAAAAGTGGGATTGCTGGGTCATATGGCAATTCTACATTTCAATTTTTTGAGGATCCTCCACATTGTTTTCCGCAGTGGCTGCACCAAAGGCCATTCCCACCAACAGTGCACAAGCGTTCCCTTTTCTCCGTAGTCTCACCAGCACTCGTTACCATTTGACCTTTTTATCATAGCCACCCTAACAGGTGCGAGATGATATCTCATTGTGGTTTTGATTTGCATTTCCCTGATGATTAATGGTGTTATGCATCTTTTTCTGTGCTTGTTGGTTATTTGTATGTCTTTGAAAAAACATCTATTCAAGTACTCTGCCCAATTCTTAATCAAATTGGGGTTTTTTGCAATTGCATTTTATGGGTTCTTTCTATATTTTGGATATTAACCCCTTATCAGATAGATGGCTTACAAATATTTTTTCCATTCCATAGATTGCCTTTTCATTTTGCTATACAGAAAATTTTTCATTTGATATAATTCCACTTGCCTATTTTTGCTTTTGTTGCTTGTGCTTTCGATGTAATATCCAAAACAAATTATATTGCCAAGACCAGTGTCAAAGAGCTTTTATCCTATGTTTTCTTCTACAGTTTTTACAGTTTCATACCTTACATCAAAGTCTTTAATCCATTTCAAGTTCAGTTTTGTGAGTGGTGTAAGATTTCATTCCAATTTCATTCTTTTGCATGTGAGTATTCAGTTTTCCCAACATCATCCACTGAAGAGACTATCCTTTCCTCATTGAGTATTCTTGGCTTCTTTGTCAAATATTAGTTGATCATATATGTGAAGGTTTATTTCTGGGTTCTCAGTTCTGTTTCATTGGTCTACATGTCTGTTCTTTATGCCAGTACCATACTGTTTTGATTATTATACCTTTGTAATGAAGTTTGAGATCAGGAATTGGGCTGCTTCCGAATTTGTTCTTTCTCAGGATTTCCTTGACTATTTAGATCTTTTGTGGCTCCATACAAATTTTAGGATCGTTTTTCTTTTTATTTCTGTAAAAAATGCAATTGGAATTTTGATAGGGATTACATTGCATCTCTAGGTGGCTTTTGGTAGTAAGGACATTTTAACAATATTAATTCTTCCAAACCATGAACATAGGATATCTTTTCATTTGTGTCTGTGTCTTTTTCAATGTCTTTTATCAATGTCTTATGATTTTTACAATGTCTTATAATTTGTTCTTCAAGTAATACATGAGTGAGCAAATTAATCCGAATGCCTATAATTATAAGCTAGAAATTTAGTCACTTGAGGACATTTAACACTGGGAAATACAGACACTTATAAAGCATCTGGTTTTCAAAAGCATTTGTATGCATAATTCAGAGGTTCCAAACCTAATTGCCTGTAAGAGACAGGTGATGCAAATTAGAGATGTGGACTAGTAAGTGCCTACTCCAGCTAAGGAAGAAGCTGTTAGTTTATTGCACTCACCAATAAATGTCAATTGTTTCAAAATTTCAAGAGAATGGTATTATAAAACTTTCATAATTTTAAAAATGTTGTCAAGTAGTTCAAAATTTCAAGAAACTATGAGACAAACAGATGTAAAAGGTGAACCTCCAAGCCACTAGTTTTTACATTTTACCACATCACAATAAATGACGACAGTTTTGCAAATGCCTCCAAATGATAACCCCCAAATACCCTATCCCATTTAGTAGCCAGCTCTGCAAAGCAGAACTTCTCCTAAGGTCACATCTATCATTACCAGTGTTCTTCTAAAATGGACAGTTTCCTCCTGCTAGAGATTTGATTTGATGGTGTCAGCATATGAAGTCCCTGTCACTCCATGACATGTCTTCCTTCAGGCCCGATGGAATTGGAACTGTAACTGTTGAAGAAAAAGAACGTTTTGAAGAAATCAAAGAGAGACTCCGAGTTCTGTTGGAAAATCAGATTACACATTTTAGGTAAGGATCGGGGGTCGAAGGTCTTATTAGGAGGGTGACACTGGGGAGGGCTTAATTTTCTGAAACTGTAAGTCAATCAGATACACACTGGCTCTTTAGAAATAACTGAATAGAAAAGACTGGGTTCCACAACAGCTCAGAGACTTTGAAACCTTAAGTTTATTTTATTTCCAGCAAAGGAACAAAACCCTCCTTCTGGAGGTTGACCTTGGTCATCAGTTTGTTTTCTTTTCATCTATTAAAAAGTTGTACTTGAAGCATCTTTGAGGTTCCTAAATGAAACAGTGAAAAACCCTGTGAATAACATTATATGAACAGGGAAGCAAGGCCGTGGTACCCACAGGAGAATCTTCACCTCCCCCTGAGAGCAAGATGAGCTGACTGCTCAAAGAAAGATACTTGGGTGAACCTTGGCAGGTTGACTCTTTTCCACACACTCAAGACTGTAAGCAGGTTTGACACTTGAGCCTTGTACCACATAGCCCTCTTCTCCTTGGAGCAAATTAGGCATTTCTAAAGCTGTACTTGTGGTTCTGGACCAGAAGCCTGAAATAGTAATTCAAAAATAATGAGAACTTATAGTGGCATAATAAATAGGTCCTTTATATCAAACACTGCCAGATACTGGGGCTGGATAAGCATCTTATTATTTTTTATTCCCAGAACAATTTTCTAAGGATAATTATTCTAATCCCCAATTAAACAACAAGTAAACTGAGGCTGAGAAAGTTCCTGGAACTTGCCCAGTCTAAGGTTAAGTAGCCCACGCTGGTCCCTTCGTGCCATGAGGAACAGTGTCCCAAAAGGCTGGTGTCAGCCTGAAATAGTCGGTAGAACTCAGTTCTGTCTGCGCCATGCAAATCCTCTTGCATAAATCTGTATTGGTCATATACTATATGCAAGATACTTTGCCAATAATGAACAATCCTATAATAACTAAAAACTACAATTGAGGAAGGACAATTTGCAGAATCATGAATTTTCTCAAAATACCCTTCTTTATTTCCCATATTAACCCTTTAGGAATTTAAGTAAGTGTGTTTGAAATTTTCCCTCTTTGAACTAATATTTTTAACTCTGGTCTCTATAATAATATTTACAGTCTCCTTTGAGCTAACAAGTGGTTGTCCTTCACAATAGAAATCTAAACAGAATCTTGTCAACACCCTAAATATTCTTCTCTGTTGCAGACGTTTGCAGTCTCTCTTTAGTCATTATTCACACATATACATATATACATTATATACACACATATATGGTGTGAATTCAGATTAACATAACACAATGTGACAAAATAAAGATTTGCTGTTTCTCAGAATTTCTACAGGAATCAAATTTCAGTATGCTTCATGCTAAAATGTCATAAATTGGGTAACCTGAAGAATTTTCTCTTTTTTAGGTATTGCTTTCCATTTGGTCGACCTGAAGGTGCTTTGAAAGCTACTCTTTCACTCCTGGAAAGGGTAAGAATAAAAGTAAAAGACAGATTACAGATATGCAGAGACATGAACAGAACTGTAATGAAAGATGGTGGTTGAATAACCTAGATGTAATTTTGAGGGGTTTTGTTTACCATTCATCAAATATCAGAATAAGTGTGAGAAAACTGCCCAGAATTCTAGGTGTTTCATCTCCAGACTCCCAAATAGTTGGATACATTGAAGACAAGCTCCTTGCTCTTCCCTGATTCCCAGATGGGCTTTGCCATCCTAACTGTGCATTGTGATTTTGTGTTTTCTCTACCGATGGATCTCGATCAATATTAAATTGCAAGGAGGCATTCACAACTAATTTCAGCCTTGAACTCTTTAAGAAGGATAAATGAGTAACACATTAAGTCGAACCATGTTAATAACCTTTTTTTCTCACCTTAAGGTTTTGATGAAAGATATTGTTACCCCAGTGCCACAAGAGGAGGTAAAAACAGTCATCCGTAAATGTCTAGAGCAGGCTGCTTTAGTCAACTACTCTCGGCTATCAGAGTATGCCAAAATCGAAGGTAAGGCTCCCTTCTGCCCCAAGTTTTTAATTTAAAATTTTGTACGCCTCCCTGGGGAAGTCTCTCTCTTTCTCTGATGGGCACCAGGAAATATCTCAGTATCTTAAACTAAAACTTGAAAGTGCTCAATATGTGAAAATGTGAAGTCTTTCTTGGATGTGGCCAAATAAATGTATTAAAGAGCAGGGGTTCAGGAATCAGTCTTGGTAAGGGAAGAATATTGAACATAGGATGTTATCAGATAGCTAAGGTCTTTCCGAAAGTCTGTGTTGGCCCTAAGTTTGCTCTGTGGCTAATGTCTGCCTATGAAAGGGTTTTGTAGGTTTACTACCTTCTTTAAATAGAGGAAAACAAAGTAGTTTGTTGTCAACTGTTGATAGCATTGTAAGTAAAACAAGAATTGAATAAAGCAACAGTAAGATTTTGCTTAACTTTTTCTTGCCCTTTGAGCTTTCAAAGGGTTGTCTTTGGTAGCATTTCAAACTTGATGGCAAGTTAATGTCCAGCCCTCTCTGATGGCTCCTGATTTGCTTTTGATCTTATTCATTATTGTAACATTAGATTTAGGATGGTTGTTACCACTGCCCTCTCAAGTTTTAGGGAAGCAGTCACTGATGACCAAGTAGTCTCCCAGAAGTCACTTTGAGTAAACTCTACTTGGAAAGATATGGTTCTTTGGGACCTATTCATCTGCAAAGGTATTAATCACTTTTCATTGTTACCCTGTTGGCTGCTGCTATAGGGTGATTTGAAAACCACACCCAACTTGACCAGTGGTGTAAGTGTATAAATGTGGAAGTTCTGTGTGCAAAACTCAGTGTGTCCGCATTCTGGAATCTGATGTTCTCTCACATGTGAAACACCAGCAAATGCCCATTGTCTGCCTTCAGGACATGACCGGGGGGGAAAAAAAGTCCTAACCAACCAAAACTCATCACTTACCCTGCCAAAGTCCTTATTTTTCTACAGAATTAGGTTAAGATCATGTCAAATTCACAGTGTTCTCTACATTACATGTCTCCCTCTCTCAATTTTGTCTGTCTGACAATGCAAATTGTGTACCAGTGGTAATGAATTCATTGTTATGCATCCAGGGAGAAACACTTAAGAATTGGGCACTAAAAGGATGTTTATCAACTCTTGACTTGGTAATGAGTGACAAAAATAGAGAAACAAGAAGATCATTAAAAGGGCTGTATTAGCAAATAATTGTTCCAGCATTTACCTTCCCAGGACATAATGATTGGTTGTATTTGATAATGTCAACCAGGAACACAGTAATTCTAGGCAAGGCCAGAGATGGGATGGAATGAAGAAACGTTTGGTTGCCATGGCTGCTGCCTCATAGGTCTTGGTCTAGCTATTACTAGTCTTTTGGTAAGATCTGCTCTCTTCTTTCAGATAAGTATATCTAAAAACAAACTTTAAGATCTGTAAGTAAAAATGCATTCATTTCCAAAGTAGATCAGCTGGTCTGTAATTTCCTTTTGTGCCTCAATTCTTCTTGGTTGTGTTAATTATCTTTTGCACTGTGACTTTTAGGTCTGGGGATTCTTTGAAGAAACCAATCTTTTTTTCCAACTCTCTTTTCAGAGAAGTACCTCATTCCACACTACCTGCTCTCTTTGCTTCTCTCCTTCCTTGTTCGTGATTGGCTCAGCCACTTTTTGACATCACCTCTGCAAAAGTGGCTGTGACACCAATTTCAAAGCATGCTGGGATTGTTAATTCAGACAACCCAACATCCTCTGGCTGCATGTATCAGGTTTTCTTTCATGAACATAGTCCACTGTAGGCTGAGACATTGCAGCTGTAAAGATATGACTGCCAGACAACTTTCTTTTACAAGGTTCTGATCCTACACTCAGAAAAGAAACCTTTCATTTTTACATTCGAGTCCCTCTGTGACCATTAACAGCTTAGTTCCCAGAGAATTTTGGAAAGAACTTGTAGCAATATTGCTGGAGACTATGTTTATGAAGAAATACCTCAAGAGCCTTAGATACTAAAGTCTGAAATCCTTAGTATCTTGGAGCCTTAAACCAATGAAATCCTGTTTCCCTTTACTCATGATGTTTTTGGTCATTGTATTCCTGCAAACAATTCTAAAGAGACGTGTAAAGTCATGGTCACAATCTCTCTCGTGACTCACGGCATGCTGAATGGTTAATCCAGTAGATCTCCAATTTTGAAACTCCTTTTTCTTTTATCCTGTGTTTATCCCAAAATACTCTGTGGCTATTTTCCCTTGAGCTAATGTAACGTTTTCCTCTAACCTATGACCTTTAACCTCTTTACCTCTGACCTAAGCCTCTTGCATGCCCAAATCCTCTTTTATAGGGAAAAAGAGAGAAATGTATGAGCATCCTGTCTTCTGCTTGGCCTCCCAAGTGATGGATTTAACCATTCGTGAGTACCTACCACCTCCTCGCCATGCTGTCTTCACTCTTTCTGTTTTCATTATTTCAAGAAAATCCAGATCCAAACCAACTCACTCTCCTTGCTTCAAGTTGTTTAGCATTGGCTTGTCTGTTGATTCTGTCTGTGAAACACAGTGTGAGAAGTCCAGTCACTTTTTATCAGCCTAAAACAGGTTAGACAATTAAGCCATTTGTTTGTGATAAACTCAGATTTGTATGTAAGTTTTTTAGTTATTCTCTGTCTGTGACCTGAATGCATTTTTACTTTGCTTGTGTGTAACCCCAATTTGTAAAGTGCTTGTCACTGGTACACAATCAAAAGGTAGCGTCTAGGCTGGGAGCAATGTGTTAGGTGTCGGATAAAGGACAGCTGGGGCAAAATCATGCCTTCTTTTCCATGTTTAACATGTCAAACTATTGTGGGTATAAGATCATATGAGGTGATCCATTCTCTGTAAAAATTAGATCTTATATGCCTCCTGTCTGTTCTCTCTCAAGCTGGGAAGCTTTTCCTTGTTCTCTCAGGAGATTTTGACTTGTGCTTGTCCACTAAGCTTTGGCTAGAACATATGACTTAATTGTCATTTGGAGAGTTCATGTATGTTTCATAGCTTGATTTCACATTAAACTTAATTTTACTAATTTTCTATTTGTGCAGCATTTTCCACCTCTGTGAAGGAGCCTTTTTTTGCTGGCCCCCACACTTTGGGGCAGTGGGAGCCCAAGGGCAACCTTTTCTTCTAATATCATGTATCACGCATAAGTGGGGGGCATTTTGGTCCACTTGCTCATTAATCCTGCATATGTGTTCTTGTTTCTCTTTCTCTTCTCTCCTTGTTGTGCTCTCTCTTTCAAATAGAGAATCAAAAGGACGCAGGTGAACCAATTGTATATGCATTATAAACTATCAGGATTGTTGAGTTATATTTAGTTTTTGTTTTTGTTTTTGTTTTTTAATAGCTCCTTAACGTATGTACTCCCAAAGACTGGTGTGGAGTTGCAATGATACTTAAGGAGTTAATTTGTGCTGTCTAAATATCCCTCATGCCCATTAGACGTGAATTTCTGTAACGGCATAAGCTTTGGAGGAACAGAACTCTGGTTTGCTAGGGAATTTCATTTCATCCTTGGTTTCAGGATTCCAGTGATTTGGCCTTAGGTGCTCTTAAAAAGCAGTTACTGAACCAAACTAATCTTCCTTTTTGTTTTTCATTTCTTTTTTCCGTTTTCTACCCTGCTGAGAAGTTTGTGTTCTTTGATGAATGTTTATCAACCAAGACAGAGAGAAGTTGTGTTTGTGTTGTTCCTGTGTGTATCATGTGATAAGGCAGGGTGCAGGCAGGGTGGCCGCACAGAGGCCCTTGCTGGAAGCTTCATGAGAGGAAAACTCTTAGAAAGTCCTCTGCCTTTGGGCATTTTCTTCTTGTTTAGTCCAAAAACTTCTGAGCATATTGTGAGTAATGCTCTAATAAATTAAAGAACAGCATTAACTATTTTTTTAAGGTCTAAAGGATTATCAAAAGATAATTATAATTGAAGTTAAACATATTTCATTTAATCAAAGTTGAACACATTTCAGATCAATTGAGAAAGCATTCATGCAAGCACCAGGCTGGCAATAAGTATTTGAAGACTCACAAACCTGTGTTCAAGACACATAAGCCTTTCTCTCCCTGGAAAGGAAGGTATTCTCTCATTTATTCACTCATTCAGTCGTTCATTCATTTGTTCATTTATTCATTCAACAAATGTTTAATGGGAGCCTACCATGTACTACGTACAGTGGTGAAAGCCAGGGACTATGTAAACAACAGGGAAACAGCTGTTAACCTTATGAAGCATCTATATGCAAATAGGTGCAGTGTCAGTTTACAAATTAAGTATGCAGCAGCACCAGTTGGTAGAGTTATGCATAAGAGGACATTGTCAGAAAGCCTTGGAAATCTTCACAAGGGCGGAAAGGTTGAACTGTATCTTGAAAGATGAATTAGAATCAGTGAAAGGGAGCTGAGATTGGAAAGTGGAGAGGCATCCTAGATAGGGTAATATGTACAAATACGTAAAACCATATAGCTTAATAAAAATAGCTAATGCTCATTCAATGTATGTTTTGTACCAGGTTTTGACTATTAAGTGCTTCATATGTATTGATTCATTTAATCCCGAAAACCTCTTCTGAGGTGGGTACTACTATTACTCCCATTTTGGGGAAGAGCAAACTGAGTTACAGAGAGGTAAATTAACGCACTCCTAGAAGAATACAGGTAAAGCCAGAATCTGAGCCCAGGCAGAGGTAACACTCTTAATTATTCTGAAAGTCAATGTGGCTGCAAATAGAAGGAAATGATGGCAGTAATGGCTGCTGCTGATGCCAATGTACAAAGGAGGCAATATCTCAAAACCCTTTACATGACTTAATAGAGCTCAGGCTGTATCTCATCATCCAAAGTTTCTTAATCTGATATCTGTGCCAACTTTTGCAGGCATATGGATTTTTCAGAGGAAAAACTCCACAGGTCTCATTTCCAAAGGTGATAGCCATTAAAGGCTCTTTAAACAAGAGGACGGCTTGGTGATTTACACTCCAGGAAAATCGTGCTGGCATTGATGAAGAGAAAGGACTGAGAAGGAGAAATAGAGTAAAACTAGAGTAAAGGTCAAAGCAGAGATGGGTTTGAGGCCTGGTATGTCTGAGGCCTCTTCTAAGCAAAATAAATCTCAGTCATAATCATAATCATAATCACTTCTTTCCCAATCTTTTCATCTTTTATCTCACTCTCTCTCTCCATTTTCAATTTCCTGAGAGGGAGCTAAGCACAAATACATGAGTTTCAAAGTTATTCAAAACCAACTCTGTGGAGGTGGCAGGGCACAGCTGGAGCTCCATGTGCAAATTGAGGTGGGGTGTGGACATCTATGGAATGCTTTGCTCAGGCTGTTCTTGGAGAGAGTCTATGAGACTCTGCAGATAGCATTTTGGTGGACTTAGACTTTCTGTCTGGTGGTATTATTAGAAATTAAATGTTCAGTTCAATTACAGTATATCCCAAAAAAGTAAAAGGCTGCTACTCCATAAAGAAAAAGTGACTCCTGCATATAAGTTTATTATTTTAAATACATTTCCATTTAAACCATCACATGTTGTGACCCAACCAAGCTTTAAGAAGACACTACTATTGCTGTTTTTACTCAATTCTTGATTAAATACTTGTATAACTTTCTGAGAATCATAAAAATTCTGCTGGAACTTGAAAAAAAACAATTTTCCTTCAAATACACCAAAGATTTGCAAGATAGATAGATAGATAGATAGACAGACAGACAGACAGACAGATACCCAGCCAACCCACCAATGGGTCAAGGTACTGTGCTAAGGACCTTATATGGGGGATCTAACTCAATCTTTACCCCTTTTACAGATGAGGAAGCTGAGATTTGGAGACAATTAATGAATTTCTGAAGCAGAATTTGAACAGATCTTTCTAAAGTCAAGCACCATGCTTCCCCGCCCCCCACCCCCATCTCTTTCCTCCATGTAGCCTTTCCAGCTGATGTAGTGGGCATTTGGATAATATCCATTCATCGAATGGATAAATTCAAAAATACCTACAACTTTTAATTAGGAAGACTACCAAAAAACAGAGCAGTCCTTTCTGGGACCAAATTATTGCCAAAATCTTTCCATTGCGAAGTCTTCCTGAGGGCAGTTGAGACTCCCTGAGATTACAAGAAAATTGAAGACTTTTTTTTCTCCTCAGTTGACAGAAGCCTTCTAAAGTAGGACAAATCCATCCAAAGGTCTTCCAAGCAGATTCCGTAGTGCTGAGTTTTGCTGTCTTCCCCTATCTCCAGTCAAACTTCCTACAGGTCCAAAGCCAGTTGAAGGGAAAGAAGAGATAGCTAAGCTTGCAATACTTGAACACACAGTGCAGAGCCACCCACCCACGGGACAGTGAGGATGAATCCCAGTTCACCAAGCTCCAGCCCGTCTAAAATTAGCACCACTTCATGCTTTATGTCTTATACAAGAAACGAAATGTTTCTCTTTTATTCCTTCTTGTTTCAGGGACACGTAAGCCAAGGTTTCAAAGCCCAAATTATTTTGTAGACTAGTATCTCATTTATATGTTAAAAATAAAGTGAACAGGGCAAGGAGGAACATGTTTCCAACACTGTCACAAAGGAGGATCCTAGAGGAAAAGAGGACGTGTTAAAAATATGCCATAAACCAATAAATATGAAATCAATATCTCTTCTCCCAGAGAAAAAGAGATGCTGCTGCTCCTGATGACAACTGTCCTTTATTGAGAATTGAGTATGTATTTAATATGTATTAATAGTTAAATGCATATCTCATTTAATTCTCACCACAACTCTATAAGTAGTATTTTATTACCATTTTTCATTGAATCTAAAAGGCCAACAATTATAAGATGCACCATTAATTTATGTACTCCTAAGAACAAAACAATGCTGCCAACTAAATTGTTAGACGCCATCAAATGTAAATGCATCCAATTTCAGAAATGTTAAAATATGCCACTTAATGCTCAATGAAATAAGATATCACTCTTTGTGCATAGAAGTACAAAGAGCTAGAAATGAGACACATTATTTGCCCAAGGTTGCATAGCTTGATAGTTGCAGAAACAGAATTTGAACATGAGCCTAATTTCTAAGCCCACATATTGAACTTTTAAATTATGAAATACCTGTGATTGTTAGTGCTAAAATTGTGAGACCAAAAAGGGATTCCTCAATCATCTAATCCACACTTCCACTCAATGGACAAGAAGACAGAAGCCTAGATGTTTCTAAATAAGATGGGCAGTTAGTGACCCTAGTTTGGGGTCCTGCACAGTATTCAGCAGTCTTCACACCCCAATCAGCCCAGAAATTACCTTTCAGCCCAGAAATAATGGCCTAACCCATTCTATTAACTGGCCTGAGCTTCCAGTATGATAGTTGATGATACCCAGTGTCCACATATGAGAATCCTATCTATGGAGCTCCAAGAAAACACTACCTCAGAGCCAGCCTGAGCACTCAGGATTTGTTACACCAGAAATTTAAATCACTACCCTGGCTCCGATGAATTTTTTAACCTCTTTATGCCCCACTTTTATTTTCCTCCCCCAAGGGGTTGTTCTAAAGGTTAAAACACTTATTCCAACTAAAGCTCTTAGCACAGTGCCTGCCACATAGTAAGCACTCATTGTATATATTATGTTATTTATTATTATTTAAAAGAAAACTTCCAAATCTAAATGTGTAGTGTAGACATATTATTCGATTTCAAAAATGGAATATAAAATAGTGCATCTCAAACTTTCATGTTCATACATTCTGACTATGAGAAACAGAAATGTGAGGTGCTGCAGGGGACTTCATCTAGGCCAGGATCTTTCCTGCATCGCGAGGAGGATGCCCTCATGGAGGTCAAGGGCTGGTTCCCCAAGAGCTGTCTAGGATGTCCCCTGGCTTTGTGGAAGGATTTGCCTCTATTCGTCATCCTTCCACGTGCCCCAAGATCCTGCCCCAGAGAGCTTGTGGCCATATAGGTGAAAGCTTATTTGGGGCCTAGGTGGATATTTAGTAGTACTACCAAATCAGTATTGTTGCTAAAGTAAGTGACAAAACAAATGCACAAACAAACAAACAAACAACAACAACAAAACCCTCATATAGCTAAGGAGGAAAAGGACATCTTTGGTCAGCATAGCTAGGAAATACAAGAGGAACTGGCCTCAGGGATAAAGAATTTTAGCACATTTTGATATCTCCATCCGCTGACAGACTTCTTTAATGTGACGGGGGGTCATGGTAGGGAGATTGCTGGCAACATGGTCACAGGTAACCCTGCCTTTTAATTCTGTAAGAAAACAAGCTTTCCTCTCTAAGCAACTTCATAAAATTCCAGAGAAGGGTCTCATTGGCAGGCTTGGGTCACATGTTGACCTCTGAGCCAGTCAAATCCCCATGATGTTGTGGGTACTATGGTTGATCTGGTTTGGCTCACATGACTGCCAAAGGATTCGTTGCTTGACATTCCCAGCAGAACCACATGGAATAGGGGAAAGACACTAAATATACAAGAATAACAGGTATCTACTACTGTGTCTGTCCAGTAGTAGGATCAAGTTCACTTTTCTTAAGTGCAATAGCTCATTCTTAAGGACAAAGATGTCAAATTAGAGAAGAAAAATATCATAATAACATTATTCCTTCCTTGTAGATACAACTTACTTTAATTTAATAAAAAGTATCTTTAATGATATGAAATCATTTTAAATTGCATTAAGACACCTGAAATTGTTCCCTGATTTGGAAGTTTAGGTTATAATGTTTACTATTCAGCAATTCAGCTTAGTACATGCGATAAGTAACCAGGGGCTTTGGGTAAGTGATCAAACTTGCTGTATTGTTTATATGCACATTGCAACACCCAAGAATCTGTTTTGCCTCAAAAGCAATGCATTTGGTGGGATACACTAAGGATTTCCTTCCACCAATATTTGAGGATCTGTCCTGGGCAAGGCGTTGTTCTAACCCTAGAAATACAGAATTCACTGGGCCTAGAGGGAGACAGACATGTACATAATTTGCTATTGTTAAAGGCCGAAAGTACTCAAGTAGAGGTATCCACAGGAGAGTTGGGCCTTTGCTATGAAGGCAGCCTCTTGTTATAAATGGGATCTCCTAAAGACTTATGAGCAGGAGTGTGACAGGCTCAGATGCATGCTTTACAGAAGAGACAAGGATAACTGCAATTTAAAGAGCAAAGAGGATGATCCATGATTCATCCGATAGTCTTTATTACCATATACTTCATATTGTCCTAAAGATAAAATCTTCTGAAAGGGAATGAGGATGACACGAGGGGATCAAATATGTAGTTTACAGCCCCACTGGAGAAATGATGCTGAACTGTAACCCTGTATTGAATGTATGGTCCACATGGCCATCATGTTAGGGAGGCATGGTGCCCTGGAAAGCATGAGGTGGTTATCTGCTTAGCTTTCTGTTCATACTCTAGCTTTTATCCACCCCTAGCTCTAAATCATAGCAAATGGCTACAGGCTAGTTATTTTCAATAATAGCATAATACAAACACTGGCATCTTCAGCAAAACATCAGTAGATTGGAACTTAGTTGTAAAGGGGCTTTCCATCAGCCATATCCATCTCTTACATGATATTTCAAGGACTGGCAATTCACTCGCTAGAATCAGGGATGGTCAGGTTATTTAAGGGCTAATTGGAGTGTCTCTCACTCCTGGATGCTTCTCTTCCTTGGCTTAGCTGAGCATACAGAGGAATTCTCTTTTTGTTTTTCTGCAGTCACATTTAACTCTCTCTCTGGAAGCCAAGCAGATTTAATTGTGTAAACATGAGCAATGGTAATTGGGTAAATTAAGTTGGAAACCAAGGTATGATGTTTTTGTTTTGCTCTGTGAGGGAAAAAAATAGGGAGCTTGTTTTTCTATAGTGGCAAACCTCACTGTCAGAATTCTGGACAGAGAGTTGGCAGTTGGGAATCCCTTTACAAATTTGCATCAAGACCCATTGAGCTGAAATACGTAGCTGTTGCCTCATGGGTTATGGAGTAGCCTGGGGACATTTCATTGTTATATAAACCACTAAAACAAGTATTTCTCTACATGGGTTGTTATCTGTATGAGAATGAGTAAGGAGTTTCCAAGAGAATTGCACACTCAGGCAACACACATTTGCATTTGTTAAAAAGCCAGGAGGATGTATTACCAGATACGTACCTAACCTTCAGCACAGCTGTAGGTGGAAGACCAGATTTTGGGAAAATTTAAGTATGAACTCTTTTATAAGGAAAGGCCAGTCATTGCCTTCCTTTAAATAGCTGTTATTTAAAACTGATTTTTCCAAATTCTATTCACACACAATCTTTCACAAACAAAAGATTTCAGTAAGGGAAAACTGGTAAATAATTTTTTTTGGTAAAAAATTTTTTAGCCCTGCATTCATTCTTGATCCCACAAGAAAAGGATTTCATCAATTTTTCTTTTAATAGATATTTTTGGAGAATGTTATATTTATCCTTATTGCTGATATTTTTATTAAGGTCGCTAGGATTCCATTTTCTATAAGCCTACAGTAAAATTCATTTTCCCAGATGAAAATTCAAGCAAACCAAGAAGCAAAATTGGCAATGGAGTATGACCCCCCTCATCATACAGATTGCTTTATAAATGAGAACTATTAGAAAGGAGCAGGTCCAAGGTTAATAAGGCACTCTTCAAAGAGAGAGTCGTCGAAGCTGACAGTGCTCTGTGCCTGTTTTGAAGGAGCGGCTATTGTTATAGGATGTTTGCTGTGCTGATATTGTAAACCACATGACAGATGGGTCAACTGCTGATTACGGTATTCTAACATTTGGAACAGCAAGTAACATATTTGATAAACTGGCAAGTTTTTATATATGATTCAACCCACAATATAAAAGCTATGAGAATTCCAAATTGAAAATAATTAAATGAGCTGGAAACAATCAGATACCACACATTTTTCCCCAAAATGACAGATTTTGACATGTTGAAATTCCACAAAGGGAGCACGAATATTCCCTAGCTCACTTGAACTAATAACGGCCCTTCATCTGCTCTTGCAAGGCAATTAATTCCTGTCTTTTCACAATGTTGGAGAGAACAATAAACATTTGTAGGCACCTTAGGCTTTGCAGGGATCTGACCCATGCATTATTTTATTTGCTCTTATCAGCCACCCTGCAAGGTACACCAAAAAGATATTAATATTCTTGAATTATAGATGAGAAAACTGAAGCACAGAAAGGTTTAAGTAGAAGGTGCAAAGTTACTTAGAAAGTGAAGCAGCATCCTGAGGCTGAGAAGCCACTCTTCCAACTACAACTGCATCATGTCCTATTCATGACAGATGGGTCAACTGCTGGTCATGGTCATCTATACGGAGGAAGCAGCTATTAACGTGTGTCCTTTATTGTACAAAAATGTATCTTGTTTTAGTCAATGATGCTGCCATCATCGTTCATGTGCATCCATCAGAATAAAGGCATCCAGCATTTGCATTCAGCCTCTGAGTGTCTCCGTAGGGTGGTGCTGGCGGCACTGGTCAGAGCCTCGTCCATTAACGGTGCAGTAACGATGAGAAAGCAGCAGCTCTCCATTTGTGTTCTATCATTTTTGCTCGTTTGGTGATTCTTTTCAGAGTTCGTCATCTTACCTGTCCCCTTTGTGAAAGTCACTTTGTCTCTTTACTTTTTTACTGTCTCTCTTCACCTACCTGAGCAGCTCCCTGGCCATCTCCTGGGCCTACTCCACCCACCCAAACGCAGACCAGCATGTTATGTCAGAGGTTCAAAGGCATGCCTAGGCCAAAATCAAGTACTGTAAATTTCTATCATTCCTTTACTTGGCATCTTTCTAGTTTAGTTTGTTTTTCCGTTCATTTTTCTTCTTGAAATTTTGTTTTGTTTTAGAATACTAAGCAGAGGCTCAGCTCTCAAGTTTGACACTGTAGGTTTTGTGAAAGAGAGCATATATTTCCAAATGTCCACATTTTTTGTCTAGCTATGTCTGACATATGCAACATTTTCAAACCTCAATGTCAGCACAAAATAACATTGTTGTTGCATAACATTTTGCATGATGATTTTTTATATGTTATGAGCTTCAATTCTGTTGTATGAAATGTTTACTAAATATATTGTATTTTTAGTTCCCCTCTGTCAGTGCTCCAGCTAGTGCAAGATTGGGTGGTAGGAATATTGCAGTACATTTCAAGACAGCAGAAGGGACCAAAAAAATCATTTCTAAACTCAAATTTCTCCTTGACCTCAGTTGGGAGAGGGAGGGGATACTAGAGGATTTTGCACAATATTTTCTTTAAAGACAACATCTTAGAAAAGTTGTTTTTAGTACTTTTTTTTTGCCAATTAGCTACTAAGTTAGCTATGCAAATAAAGAGGAAAACAGTTCCATGTCTCAATAAAGTGGCTTGATCTTCAGGCAATGGAACTGCAGCTAATCAATAGCAAATGAAAGTCTGGCTACATGGGTTAATGGGAAGATCGAGCATTCTACATTAAAGGGTCCTTAACCTGCTCACTTTAATGGTTGCATGTTAGAGTAACATTGCAAAAGGTTTTATTAAACATACTGTCTGTATATATACATCAGGCATACACATGTCTGTGTACATGTGCACACACTCACAGAATGGCTGCGTGTACATATACACTTTATGTGTATCTATTAATATATATTGTAGTTGATCTAAAAGTACTGCATATTAAAACAAATCTTCAGGTGGTCCTAGCTGAAGCATCTTGGATTTCTCCAAACATAAATTCCATTCACAGTTTGTAAATGAAAGTACATAAAAATATTGGTGGGAATTATTTCATTTCTACATGATATGTCATGCATGTACAGCTAGAATTCCCCTAGGTTTGGTGAGTATTCCACCCAAAAGGACGATGCTCTCTATTTTTAAAGCAAGAGATTTCAAAGATGTGCCCAAGTGGGGTTTCCTGCAGATTTGTATTAATGTGCAGGCTTGTCCGGTTACTAGAAAATGTATGTAAGTGTGTGATGTGTGTATGTGGGTGTATGTGTCAAATGGATAATAAGCATAGAATGAGGAATTTGCAAATTGATGTGTAAATGTGAACATCAACTAATATTACACAGTAGCCTATGCATATTTACTATCAAAATGCAAGTACCTCACTCTACACATATTACCCAAACATATATACACAGTATGTTTGTAGAAATGCCTGAAAGTCAACTAATGAAATGATGATAGTCCATTTATGAAATTATAAACAGGCCAGGTGCCCCAAAACTACAGAAATCCCATTATTTCTCCAAATATTTGTTGCTCTGGCCAAGGCAGTGTGCTGTTGGCCCCTCAGCTCCACATACCTCCCTGCTCTGAGTGTTGGACATTTGCTGCCTGATCTGCACATGTATGTTCCCCGCAGTCCCCATCTTCATGCCCTAACCAGCCCCAGCCACACTTCCACCTGAGTGCTGCAGAGACAATGGAGCTTTTCATTGGCTCGAGTCCAGAAAGCCCATTTTCACACCAGTCACCAGGCCTTGTTGGACTGAATTTCCTTGCTAATATTACCCGGTCCCAACCATCACTTTTAGCTCACAGAGGGACTGGGACACCCATTTTGCATAGTGTTTCACTGAACTTGTTTTTCATTATTAAATCCTAAATTATTAATCATCTGATATATTCATCACCTATCCAACAAATGCACACAGAGAAAGTCATGGGTCACTTTTTTGTAACGGTGCAACCTCCCATGATTTTGTTTAAACACCACCCAAAAAACAAAACAAAACAAAACAACAACAAACATTCCTGTGAAACATTAAGTGATCTTCTCTAGCATGAAAAACCCTGAAGCCAAAACATATCTGCTTCAGATAAAGAGATGAAAACAAGTGAGATGAAAACAAGTTTCGGCCGTCCTTTCATCACCTACATGCCTACCTGTGGAATGGCGCTAAATGATCCTTGTTGCCGTTACTCCAGGGCTCTGACTGACTGAGGCTTCAAGGTTTGAAGGGATCTAAGCGTGAAATACAAGATCCCCTGTGAGTTCAGACTGGCAATTTCATTGGCTAAGAAAAGCCTTTATGTTTTAAATATTATTGTTTTCTGCCAGGAAAAAAAGTTTGTAAGTTTGGGTAACATAATGACATTGCCAAACATTCATGAATTCGGCTCTGTAAAAGATGCACTGTAAACCAGGGTTCAGTTCGTTCTTGAGTCAGATAAAAACATACACTTTTCAACACAATAGAAACTAAAAAACAGAGGAAAAATTTGAATACATTTGCCACCTAACCAATAAGACTTCAATTTTACCAACCATTAGCACAAACCACCACTACTTTACCCAATAATCTACCCCGATGCTGTTTTAATAGTTCGATCCTGCCTTCTATCTCATGGCCTAGGAATTTCCCTTAGGTTTCAGTCTCCTCCCTGGACAACTTAAAACAGCCAGACCTTTGACTCTGCATTTTTAAAATGAACATTGCAACACCTGTTAAACTTGCAGACCCATAATAAAACATATTCTGTAATATCGAATGTTTAAGGACAAACCCAGGAAACAAATGTAGCAGCAATCAAGATTAAGCTTCCGTTACATCTTCCCACTTCAAACTGCACAAACACAGTCTAGGGTGGGATATAAGATGGTAGTATATTTATGCTGTCTTTAAAGAACGTGTGTACAAAATGTCACTCAATTTGAAATGGGTGGTCATAGACAATATAGCTTAATATTTCAATTTGAAGCTGGAGCACTGCTTTTTCTTAATACGTATTATGATGATAATGATTATGGCGATAATAATAATAAAATGGCTTTATGGTTTGCTCACTACCAATTTTGTGGCTCTTAACATTTGCATGACACTTTTTTAAAAATTGGTAACTATTTGAAAATTTTTATCTACTCGTTCTAATGGCCACGAAACTAGCCTGACACTTTCGCTGAACTTTAACACAAATTCTTGTACTACAGAAAATGTAGGCCGCTTAATCACTCCTGCCAAAAAGCTCGAAGACACAATACGTCTTGCTGAACTAGTCATTGAAGTTCTTCAGCAGAATGAGGAGCACCATGCAGAGGTGAGCAGACGTGGTGGGAAACATGTTTAGTGTCTGTTAGCTGAGGTTACAGAACTGATTTCACTGGTGACATTATGACTAAGATGCCCTAAACCCATTTTCTTTTCAACTGGCCTTGCAAAGAGAATGAAAGTGGAAGTTCGGCAAGGAGGAGCCTTTGCAAGGTTGTTTAAAACAACCAAAAAATAATCGAGTGTTGTACATTTCAGCTTAAGTTTTCAGATGTTTATAGAAACAAGCAAAAGAGGTGAGTGTATTTTTAAAATATTATTCAAGCAGCATATGGTTATTGTCCAGAGTACATGAAATACTTTTTGGTCTCTCGTGGTTGTTTTTGTTGCCACCACTGTTGTTTTTATTTTTGATTTGGTGTGTGGATCACAGGCCGTGTTTTTGGATTTATCTCTGTAACTTACTCTGCTTGCACTAAAATCTTCACTTGTTAATCTTAGATAACCCAGGTGACCAAACACCGTGGTAGAAGTGAATTATTCTGTGTTGTTCAACTTGTCAGTTCTCCAATATACATCTAAATAAATATAGCTTACTTTTTTTTTTATAAACCACTGTCAAAATGATTGTTTTGATAATAATTATAAACAAAGGGATTTCAAGGCTAACTAAATCCCAAACCTGTAAGGACTTAAACGACCCAACCCTTCCAAGAAAAGAGTCCAAGATTCAATTATAGTCAAACTGTTATATTACTGCTTGCTTCAAAACTGAGATTTAAGGTCATATCTCTTAAAATAACCTTTCTGAAAATTGCACTATTTCTCACTCTTTCTCTCTATTCAACTCTACAGCAAAAGGGGAAGAAAGCATTCCATAAGAGTAATTTCTCAAGCACTTAAAATGGTCATTCCCATGACTAAATGAAAATTGATGGTACACTTAACTAATATCTAATACACATAAGCCCAGTCATCCCGAATAATGCCTGATTGCATATTTAAATTTCCTCCCTGTTTTTCTACTGTTCCACTCAATCGTGGCTGATCGTGGCAGGGGAAAGAGGTATGTGACTAAACCGAATGAACCAGCCACCTGCTGCTGTAGTCTGTGCATGCCCTTCCAATACCATGTCTTCTAATGGGACTTCCCCCGGGTGCTCCTGCTTTCTAACACCAACCCAAGGAATGTAACAGCAACTTCCGTGGGCTGCTTGTGAAATGGGGGACCCTTCACGGCAGGGTAAATGTGGGGTGATTCTCTTGTGCGTGCATGAAGCAACTGATACACCTAACCACGACTGCAGTTACATCCCGACACGTGCCTCCTACCTGCCTTGATTCTGTCCTTAGCCTGTCCTAGTTTCCTATGTCCGTCTGTACTTCAGCAGATGAGTACCGAATGTAGCAACCAGTAGCTAGCCAGAGTGATACTAATCTTCCTCTACAACTGTCCGTATGTGAATCATATATACAGTATTTATATAGAGAGAGAGTGCTACAGAATCATATTTTCTCTGGAACCCTGCTAAGAATGGGGTGAAGACCCCTTGAGATGGGCGTATCTAATTCCTACTGCCCCCAGCATTACATAGCTAGGAGTGAGAAGAGGGGCCAACCCAGTCCCTCCAAACAGAAACCTAGGACTAACCTCCAGACACATAAAATTAAGTTGGGTTAGAATTTTTTTCTACTCTGTCCTATCTGACATTCTTTTCAGGTTGGGGGCATTGGGGGTTCAAGTGGTGGTAAGTACATTCTTTCCGGTTGTCTACAAGGGCACCTCCAGAGGTGTGGCGGGCTCTGGTCTGTCCTCCTGTTTCAGATGTTCAGGCTCTTCCCACGATGATGAACCAAATTACACATTTTTGAAGACATGGATACGAAGAAGATGGTCTTCCTGAGTCACTGTTTTGCTTTTAAATAAAATGATAAAAGGAAAATGACAGATAAGCTTGATTTATAATCAAGTTGTTTACTGAGGCTGCTATAGGCTAATAAAGCATAACTATTTTCCCAAATTACTCAAAAGAGGTACCAAAGGAAAGTTAATATTCCAAAGAAGACAGGTTTGTTTTTTTTTCCCACTTTTCCCCAAAACACTTTTTCACTAAGTGCCAGTCATCATCTTCAACTGCCTTAGTAACCATGATCATAAAAATATTTTAATCTTACATATTCAAAAGCCATTCAGGGTAAATAAGGTAGAAATTGATTCAGTTCTTTTTCAGTTACTATCTTTAGAAGTCAGGAATGAAAGTCTCAGCGTACTTTGGAATTTAGAGACCCAGCTTGCTTTCAGATAAATGTACAGGATTATTTCCTGAATTAGTAATTTCACCCAATCACAAGATTTCATCACTTAGGCCATCAAAATCTACCTACCTGCTGAGCAATGAGGCAGGGACCGCTGTGCTTTGTTGATGGGCAAGGAGGAGTGAGGCAGTCCTGGCCTTCGAGCAATGGAAGGCAGAGTGGCCAGGAGCTCAGGATCTGTGCCAGAGAGGCTTCAGTTTGAATCCTGGGTTTGCCTCTTCCTTGCTTTGTGGTCTCAGCCTAGTTACTTAACCTCTCTTATTCTGTCAATTAGAGATAACAGGAGAATCTACCTCAGATGATTGTTGTTAGGATGGAAGGCTACGTTAAGTAAAAGCATCTGGTATCATGCCTGGCACATAGTAAGCGCTCAGCAAAGCTTGGGTGTTGCATGATTAGGAACAAATTGGTAAGAAAGCAAAATATATAAATATGTGATCATAAAAAGGACAAACCTCTGTGAAAAGTACCAAATGAACGATATAGACAGAATATGTTGAAAGGTGAGTGGGTTTGTTTCAAGGTGGAGTTGTCTAGACAGGCATCACCACCTGTCCTCAGCATTCACTTACAGATTTCCATCACCTGGGAAGCTCTGAAAAATTGCTGATGCCCATGTCTCACCCCAGCTTTTAGCTGTAATCTCATGGGGAGCAACCAAGTATTGGTAATTTTTAAACTGTCCAGGTGATTCCAGCATATAACCAGGTCTAGAGCCACTGGGTACAGATAGAGGTAGAATTTGCCCTAGCACATGACAAGATTTAAGGTTGAAGATTTTTTTCTACTGCCCAGTACTCACTGCTGTAGTCTCTGGGTGCTCAATAAACTCTAGAAAATTACTAAATCCTGAGCATGGATCTTGGCTGGGCAGCCATGATGTTTGGTGATGCCACGAATAAAAGTGACAAGTAGGCCCGCTCCCCCACCAAAAAATAATCCTTACAGCCATTTTAATTCCAATATAAAGTAATTAAATATACGACAGAAAAAATTTTCATCAGCTTAGAACACATCACATATACACACATGCAGTGTATGGTAGCGGTGTCACACTTATCTCTTAACTGCAGCTTACTTCTGCTCTCAGAGCCTAAGTTATTCACAAACACACACACATGAGCTACACCTTCATATATTGTTGCTTCAACTTTCCAATCTCTCTCTCTCTATGTATATGTATGTATATGTATATATGTATTGTGGTATACAGAAGGGTACATATATACATGTAATTTGTGTACAAAAAATACAGTGTGTTCAGTGTGGTTGACTGTACCCCTAGAATATACATCTTTGCCTTTAAATAATGAAAAGTACTGGGTAAGTATACAGAAGCCTAAATATAACTTCTTATTTTCTTTGGAAAAAGATTTCTAAAGACTTTCAGTGCCCATGAACGTTGAGTTAGCTCACGTACAATAGTAGCATTCACCTGTCAGAGCAAGCATAACACCAACAAATATTGTTCTGTATTTTTTATTTTAGAGACTGCCCCTGCCCACTCCAGTCACATAGACTCTGTTCATTTGATTGAAATTATGACATAGCTTTTTGGTCATTACCGCCCTTGCCAGACTCTTTTCTCCTTCTCAGAGAGCCAGGTTCGACCATGAGGTTCTGAAAGAATCACCTTGGGTGTCCAGAAACAGACCTGGTCTTCACTTCTCCTACAACTTCTCTATTTAAATTCTCTTTGCTCACTAGAATCCTAAGTTTCTCTGCCAGAATTCAGTACTGATCATTCATATCACAGTAGTCATTGTTCTTTGTAGGGCTACTTATCTATGTGATTATTAACACCACAACTGTAGACAGCTGCTCCATATTTTATTAAATTCCATTGAGGGACCAAGTTCTCTAGAGATAGTAAAAGACGGTGCTGCTTATGGTCTCTGGTTTGCCCATTTTAAATAAAGGTGGTAAGAACCAGGCATGAGGTTGGGCTAAGAAATTTTTAATTTCAGGCATTTAGGGCTAGTGTTTTATTTTGTGTTGTCCTGTCATCTTAAAGCAAAATCATGTCTGGGAAGGAAACTCGGTCTCCCTAGTAACTGTTTTAGACTGATCCTGAAGATGAAAAGTTAATCAAATAACTCAAGAATAAGTACCAGCCAGCATTCTGCGTGCCTTTGTGAATTTTTCAAGTATCCTGCAACGGGACTGATGAGAGTCTGCCCTCCATTTAGGGTTGGGGGTGGGAGGGGGCTCCAGCAATTCCAACAGTAGAAGGTCTCCACCTAACAGGCAAGTGGCTGACAGGGTTCAGGGGATGGGCTGGAGGATTTCTACCTCTACTGGATTCATTCAGCCAGGTAGTCCTTGGAGCAAGGCCCAGACCTCAGGACTCTCATCCCCAGGTGGTAAAACTACAATAAAACCTCATGGATTCAGGCCCCAGCACTTGAAATTTGTGAAAATTTAATTGCAGAAGTGGTTCTTTCAATTTTTCTTAAGTAAAATGTATTATGTGATCTCAACTTTCTCTGGAAATTCTAAAGACTCTTCTTACAAGTGTCATCCCAGGCTCTGTGAAATTAAACCTTCTGTGTCTTTGACTTCAATTTATGTGTCAATTTATCTACGGCTATTAGAAGTTTTAAAACACTTTTACATTTATGTTGCATTCATGTTATAACCAGTGAGTACCTTCTACTTTGATGCCCGAGACTGCATTTGGAAGCAGCAAATATCTATTTTTAGGAAGGCCATTAATTTAGGCTTCTGTGGTGACAGACTAGCATCTCTCCACTCCCATTACTCCGAATCAGTGAGGTTTTACTGTAAATTAAAATGGAAGCAGGTGTCTATTTCCAGCCAAGCTTACCTTGAAGAATTGTCCATGACTTGATTTTTTTCATTTAATTTGCAAACCAGCCACATGTTGATAAAGGAGAAGTAAGTAAAATGAAATCTTTTGAAAGAAGAGAGGTGGACCGCTATTCTGCCTCCTAGTGGCTGTTAGAATATCCCCAAATAACAATAGATCACAAAAGAGCTTGGCCATTGAACAAACACTTTCATTTATGGAATTATTTCCATAATCATCTTTCATGTTTTCAAACGCCTTCCATCTTTATTCAGTGAATGCTCCGGAAAGTGTTTCCAGTGTGAATACTTTATGGCATCGGGTGGGAAGGTGGGGGACAAGACTGTGCTGGCGATTTCTTTTTGTTCTATTGCTGTCTTTGAAAATCAGCAAAAAAGGGCCTGTTGACACCGCCACTCATTCTGCATGCTCCCTGCCAGAAATGATTAGTCAACATGCATGCATGCCTTTGAATTGCATTCACATCTGGCCCAGTTTGATGTGAATGTCGCCCCTGAGACCCTGCACAATGATTTCCAAGGACCCACGTGCATGAAAATGAGTTACTTCACTGATATTTTTTGGTTTTCAATGTACATATGTGTCCAACCCCCAGAAAAGTAAGTACTCGTCTTACTGAGTGTTTTCTAGTGTAAGCCTGATCTTTTGTACAGACAGGATGCAAAACCAGAGGCTCCCTGCTTAAAAGAGATTTTGACTCAAAAGTTTTGTGACAATTGCAACAATGGTTTCCTTTGCCTTGGTATGAAATAGGAGTAACATTTCCAATGTGTAGGGAAACACGAGTCACTGAGCTTGTATGAGACCATAGACAATTAACCTGCTGATGTATAAATATAAGTGAACGATCATTGCAAATTTTCAAGTTAGACAAGCAGAAAACCCATAAACACAGTGAAGAAACTCCCAAATTCTAATACCTTAGAGCAAGAACCAGCCAACAACAGTGATAAAGAGCATGACTCAAAACATACTGAGTTATTGTAAATTGAACAGAAATTCCACGTCTGTCACATCTGCAGCTGAATCCTCTGACCTATGGGTCAGCATGAAGACTTTCTAAGGCAGGCCTGGAATCTGGAAAAGCATGGCCTTGGACACTTAGAGGCCAAATTGTATCAAAAATGCTGTTCTCTTTACAATAAAATTATCAAACCCTGCTGGATGATGCACACTTAATCTTGAACAGTGAGGTCTTGACTTCCCATCTTGTGCTGGAGAGAGAAGCTCATTGCCTCTTTGTCTGTTGTTTTTCTGCCAAATTTCAAAGGCCTTTGCATGGTGGTCAGACTTGATGGTGGAGCATGCCGAGACATTTCTGTCACTCTTTGCGGTGGACATGGATGCAGCATTAGAGGTGCAGCCCCCAGACACGTGGGACAGCTTTCCACTGTTTCAGCTGCTGAATGATTTCCTGCGTACTGATTGTATGTATCATCTTTGACTGTTTGACTTTCCTAAGGGGCGTACAGATAACAGATTGTTAAAATGTCTTTATCCCAGGCAGACTGCAGGATGGACACAAATCTTTGTAGTTTTATTATTAATTCAAAAAGAAATGAACTTACAGCTGATGGACATTCTTTCTCCTAACAAGTGTCCTGTGACAGGGTAACCCTCTCTTAACTAGGACCAGAACCAAAGAGCAGTGTCAGAAGTGGTGTCTTCATGCTTTATTTGCTCTTGAGTAAGCTAATTAACCTCTTCATCTTTGTGATTTTTATTGAAAGATGCTTCTTAAAATAAAATAAAAAATTCTACTTAAGTAACACCCTAAGCATCTCAGAGTATCTTACACAATACATAGGAATGAAGCTGAACTTCCTCACCATGGAGAGTGATGAAGGAAGGAACAGAATATTCTCTTTTCCCTGTCACAAAGTGGGAGGAAGGGGACTGGGTGCAGAAAACACCTGAAAAACAGCATCAGTTGTTGTTTTGTCACTTTCAAAGGAAAATGATTGCTTTTCTTCTTTAAAAGAGAGATGCAAATGGGTAAAATGTTTTTGAATTCCATTTTCTTTCCACACAGATTTAAACATGAACTTTGATGCTGTTTGTGTATTTTTTTCCTTCTTTTTTGAAGGGGGAGGGCTCTCTTAGGAGCCCTATATTTAATGTTGAAGACAATCTTCTCTGTGTACATTGTATACTGACAAAACAGTTGTGGGTTGTGGGTGCTTACCAAGATTTTGCTTATCTGTTCTAGATAATTTGTGCAATGGAAAATTTCACAAACACCTGCAAGACCTGTTTGCCCCACTTGTGGTTAGATATGTGGATTTGATGGAGTCCTCAATTGCACAATCCATTCACAGGGGCTTTGAGCGGGAGTCATGGGAACCAGTCAAGTAAGGAAACCTCTTTTGATACCATCGGAGTGTGGGTGCAAATAGCTGGAGAGTCATACAGAAATGGATTAATGGTGTCTTATGGTTTTCAGCGTTAGCATGACAGGGAGCAAACACTGTACGTGTTTCCAACTATAATGTGCATAGTCTCCTTGTGCAAAGGGGTTGAGAAATGTTTTATGAAATGAAATCTTTGTTTTATTGCACAAGATATATAAGGAATAAGGGATGGAAGCCTGGCTGTGATATTTGTACTGTGTATCTCACTCCAATGGTGTTGTCCCTAGGAATTAATGTTTCCCAAAGTGTGTTCCACAGTGGTTTAGGCAAGGGGTCAGCAAACTTTTCCTATAAAAAGCCATATAATATTTCAGCTTTTCAAACTTACAGGATCTCTGTCATAACTTTTCCTTTCTGCTGTTACAGCACCAAAGCAGCTCTAGACAATAGGTAAAGGAATGAAGGTGGCTCTGTTCTCATTAACCTTTATTTTCAAAAACAGAAGACTGGCCTGTGGGCCACAGATTGTCTTTCTCTGGCCGAAGCCTTTGAAAAATGCCTCAGGAAAAGGGCTCTATGGCCAAATACAGTTAGGAAACTCTGTACACCCCATTCATCCATTCTACACCCTTGCCTCCTGGGGCGCCACAAAGCACACCAGTACATTTTAAAACTCTGATAACACAGTAATGCAGAACCTTGTTTAACTCTGCTTAACCTGGGGTTTCCTAAATGTATCTGACCATAGTAGTCAATTTTTAAATGGGATATCCATCTAAAGGACAAATTACAGGAAATCCTGTGGGTTGTGAATTTGGCAATTTCCTTAACTGCTTGGGGAATCTATTTGAAATGTCTAGTAGATTCATTGCCACTTCTATTCTCCAGCAAGGAGAAGGACTGTGACTTTAGGTGCCAGAGAGCCTTGAGGTGCTTTCTGGAAAGGCACAGGTCTCCTAAAGGTAGAGAATTTTCTGGTATGAGTTGAAAAGCTTTGATAAACATGCTCCTAGCTTTGACCTGCTAGATTCATCCTCTCTCCCCCTCCTCTCTCCTGTAAGAAAAATAATTTCGTTCTTTCTCATCATTTACATCTTTGGAATGTAGCAACCAGGATGGAGCAAAATGGGGGTATGTACAAGCAGCGTTTCAGGAACCCCAGAACAAATAACTCAAGAGAATTTTCTTCAATTTGGAAGCCTTGACTTATATTTTATCTTTAAGCAATTTTCTGAATTCAGACCCTCCCTCTACTTTTTACTGTATAAGACCCTGACTGATCAAGAAATTAATGCAAAATAGCTTTCTCAGCCCCACTTTAACATCTGAGCCAGGAGGGAAGTGACTTGACTTACCCTACTTCAATCAGGTTAATAGGTAATAGCTCTTCATTTGCAAGTACCAAGAAATCTAAATTTTAGCCTGTTATTCTCAATTCCATAACAGTTTCTTAATATGGCTCTGCCAACTTTTAACTCATGAGAATAAAACTGGGTCCCTTGATTAACAGGGGACTCTATTTTTTTTAATGCTCACTGTAATCAAGACAGATGTGCTTAGAGAACACTTGTGAAAAGAAAAGGTTAAAATGAGTAATATTCATGTTTTGGAAATAGCTATGGTCTTGAAATAGCATTTACTTGCTTTGGCTTAAATGTGGAGGCTACTGCTACTGACACACATGGAGGAGATGACTGGTATCTTTCTCTGGCTCCAAAGGGCCCTGGAGTTAGGGCCTCGCCCTCCACTCACTAGCCAGAAGGCTAATAAAGGCAATGAAATTGTTTTCTCATCTGCAAAACTGATTTTTTAAAAATGTCCCTATTCAGTGTCTGAGAATTGCCACGAAGTTCTGTGGCAATGTCACTAAAGCCATTTTATAATCTGTTAAATTCTTCAGAAACCAAACAAATTACTGCTAACTCCTTCTGAAACATTGAATATTCTTAATGCTGTCAGAAGTAAACATAGAATCAAAATCACTTTCACGGTTGGGGGTCTTAGTGTGGGAATATTTTGTTGGGGATTTTTTAATGATTAAAAAATAAAATTTGAACTCATGGATCAATAATTTTTTAAAGATTTTATTTATTTATTTTTAGAGAGAGGGAAAGGGAGGGAGAGGAGGAGAGACATCACTGTGTGGTTGCCTCTCATGCGCCCCCCACCCACAACTGGGGACCTGGCTGGCAACCCAGGCATGTACCCTGGACTGGGAATCAAACCAGCGACACTTTGGTTTGCAGGCTGGCACTCAGTCCACTGAGCCACACTAGCCAGGGCTCATGGATCAGTAATTTAAAGGCCTGAATATTGATAAAGGATTAATAGTTGTACATAATAACCTGAGAATTTTATGTGGATGTGTTTTTTAAGTAACTTTTAACGATTGCAGTTTGTTCACATCAAGCTACATAGTATATGCCTTTCAGAGTATGTAGAGATATTTGAGAGTGCCAACTAAAACATACGTGAAATTAAAATTCTTTGAAACCCCACACATTTTATCAGGGGATTTGCATGCAGAATGTGGATACTGTGGGACAGATTTGCAGAATAGCCAACACAAAATAAAGGGTAAAAGAGCTTGAGGACATGCTCACATGCTAACAGGAATGAGTCTCTACACTTCCTTCCTTGTGAAGAGAAACAAAATATGAACGGACATCTGACCAGTTAGAGGACTGATAAAGAAGCACATTCATTTTTCTTTGTGGATATTTTTCCCAAGTAAAGAATGATTTTTTTGAAATGTTTTTCACCAGGCTTACTCAAAAACAAGAAATTACTTAGATAAATAGATTTAGTGCCCTCAATTGTCTCTAATTTTGCCACGTGATCCCCAATATACACACGCAGTCACACAGACCACAGCCTTTCTCTCAAACAATTGTTACACTCAGCTCTGTTCTTCCACTTTTCAAAAGTCAAAATTATAGGCACCTGATTATGGGTTAAATGACTGAGAAATGCATTGTAAAAGCTTCATTCAATAAAACTAGTATTCAAAATGTTGAAGAAAAACAGCACTCTGACAAGCTTGCTAAAAACAGATTTTAAGTGTTCTTCAGATTTTCTTACTTCAAAATATGGCCATGTAAAGAAAATAAAGATGTAATCATCATTTGGGTTTGATACAAGTTATTTGGCAGAAAGGATAATGGCTAAATCCTAATGCTGCCTTTCCCTAGAAGGATGGCCTTCCATCTCTACAAGGAGAGAAGAGGGAGGCTGCACCTCTATTTCCATTAAGCCAGATGTGGTCACAATTAGAATCTCTGCTTTGGTGGAAAATGTTATCACTTAGTTGCTAACTACAGCTGAAGATAGTCAGCCTCTTGAGGACAGGCTTAAGCTGGAACCTATAACCCTTTCCTGGGTATCCTTCAGGAAATATCATAGGGTCACCACCCACGGCACGGCAGGTTATTCACAACCCCCCTGGCAGCCCTGAATATCAGCTTTGGGTCCTAACTAGCAGATGGACAACATTTCTACCAACTCTTTAGAGATGGTTTGCTGTTGGTCAAGTGATCATAGAAGAAAACTTAGAAAGTATCTAATCCAAAGCTCCCCAAATCTAGTACCCTCTTCCTAGTACCCTTCCAATGGCAGGTCATCTCCCAGTCTCTGCTTAAATACCTGCAGGCACAGGGAATCCACGTTTCATGGTTGCCCATGTCAGGTTAGGATGGCTCTGAATGGGAGGATGGAACACTTCTTCTTGACATATGTACGCAGAAAAATCTGGATTTCCCAAAATGCACTTTATCTCTCTCTGCCTGAGACATACATACAAGAAGTATTTTTAAAATAGTATCATTTTCCGGATTGTCAAAGATGTCAGTATCTTAATGATAGTAAGCTATCAGACCCCTTGGTAACATGTTGGTGCCCTAGTATAAAATAGAGAAGTACTGGATGTGGAATCAGAACTCCTGACTCTGCCAGTAATTTACTGGGTAACCCTGGACAAGTCAGAGGACCTTTCTGAGTCTCAGTATCCTTATTCGAAAAACAAGGACTTTGAATACCCAAGACTTTTCCAATGCTAACAGACTAGAAGATGTGATTTTTCATATTCACTCCATTTTTACATTTGATCACCATTGCCTCCGTAGCACCTAAAACAGGGCCTGGGACATAACAAGTGTTCAAAAAGCATTTATTGATTAACTGATCTTTATTAAGGAACCCATGCAGGCTGCAAATTGTAAGGATGCAACAGAAAGACCTATGGGAAAGGGGAAAAAATTATTCATTACTCCGATTGAGGATTTCAATCTAGTTGGACCTGAGCAACAAACACACAAGAAGAATGACTTTAAATCTTCACCACTGTATTTGCCAAATACTGTAGAGCAGAGCTGAGAGTAGAAGGGGAGCCATGAAAGAAACAGCTTGGAGATTAAGATTTCAAGAGGAGCAGAGGTGCTGAAAAAGAGCATGAGCAGAAGTGGAAATGTGGGGGGAGGGGAGTGGGCCTCCAATAAAAACTGAATGCTCAGTTGGGCCAGCATGAATTACAAAGGAGGCAAGCGATAAGGCTGGAGAAGTGTTTGGGACATCCTAACATCCCATGAAGTCTGAAGCTTTATTCTCTAGGTTATGCATTCTAAACAGGAACTTTGTAGCTCCCAAAGCTGGTGAAAATTGTTTCTCGAAGTGGAGGAGGGTAAAAATAATCTTATTCTTGTTATGTATATGCATAACGCACAGGTATACTTACAGTGCATAAATATAGATACAGTATGGTGGTGGTATTAAATTTTCATGTAGAAGACAGTTAGGGGGATTGGTGATGATAATGAATGAAAGATTGATAAATGCCATTCTAAACTCCGAATGATATCAAAGAGTGTCTGTGCCCCAAAGTAGGTATCAGACCTAAGAAAAAAACACTGAGAGAGACCTTAATGTCCAGAGCACCAAGAGAGGACAAAATGTATTACATATATTCTGCAACAAATGGCTCATAAAGTAGAAAACATCTGTATCTTAAATCTAACCCCATCCGTAAAATCTAAAGTTTCTTTGAGAGAAGACCCAACCATATCATTTCTGCATGGAGACGCAATCTTGATTATAATTAATTCTAGAAGCAAGGAATGACTGTATCTCTAGTCACTTCCATCAGTAGAAATGACGAGGCACCCATATATTCATAACTTTCATTCATGTGGGAGAGAAGAGATGAGAATTTTTTAATCCACTGTTCCAGAGACAGGGCTCTTTGACATAAATGGGAGCAATCCTTTCTCAGCAACATCCCCAAAATGAATGAGTCTAATTTTTAACAAATATCAGTTGTTAGAATTGCAATTCACACTTCTTCTACTATTCAGAGCTATCCAATTATGATTCTCACAGAGAAGCATGACGGACTTTCTAGGTAGTTGCTAAAGGGCCCTCTAAAATCGTAATTTGTTACATCCATCAGCAGCCCCAGGAGCCTGACCTGACCTGAGTGTTACTAGAAAATTTTCCCTTTTCACATGCATGGTAGTAAAACATAATGCTTGCAATTGCCTCTTTAATTATTACTATAACTTATGTCCAAATGAAATATTAGTTACATTAGTAACACACTATTGTTTTGCTAAGAACAGAATTATCAAGCATGTTTTGACCTTTTATAAATAGAGCATTATAATATGTCACATGAAGGAAATGTTTCTATGAGTCCAGTGTGGCAGTCCAGCCAAAATGTCACATTTTACAAATATAATATGTTTTGATTAATATAAGTATTTTTTAATTTTTGTGTGCAAAATGAAGCTCATTTCTAATTTGTGTACCAACCATCCGCTAATATGTTTAAATTAAGTTGCTTTTGCATACATTTATATGTTATTCATTCCCAGCTACTTTTAATTTGCTCAGAATTGACATTTTAACTTTCCAGGCTGCCATCTCTAAAGATCTTCTAATTCCTTGATCATTATTCAGTGTGTGCATCATTTTAATGATCACATTTGCTTATATAGGCTTACACATGTCTCAGTGGAAATCACCAAAGGGTCTGTTACATGGCAGTATTTAAGACTGAGAACCACCAGGGACTGAATTCAAAGGCAAATTCCCTGGTTCAACAGGGAAACATGGAAGGAAAAGTCCCATTTTCCCTTCTACTTAATAGTCATATTTAGCTTCTCTTGAGATTTCCCACAAGAGCACCCTTCAGTCCCAAGTAGAGAAGTATGATTAGCTTTCTCACATGTGAAGTGTAAAGGAAACATCTGTGAGATACCTGTATCCCCCAAGGAAGAGAATGCCAAGTTGGCAATTTTGCATTCTAGGTTTTTCCATCTACAAGCCAGGGCTCTATTGTCATTGTGAAAGAATAACTTGTTTCTAGAGGGAGACAGGTGTCCAGACTCTCTGCAGGAGCCAGAATTTCTGACTTATCAGGAGGTTTGCCCACCCCACCCCCTCCGAGCAAGCCCAGAGACAGCTCCAGCCCTTGCAGGAGTTCTGTTAGTCAAACACAGCTTGCCCGGGGCAGAGCTGCTTTGGCAAAACTCGCTCTTCTCCTGCAAGATCCAAAAAGAAAGCCTCAACTCCTTTGCCAAAGTGCTGTCAACTCTACTTAAACAGGAAGGCTCTTCTCAGATGCAGAGTTAGGCTGGGCTCTACCGTGCCAGTGACTTTGGCTGGATGGAACACCCTTAAAATGCTGCTACAGAGACACACGGTGCCAGCTTGGGGAGCAGTACATGACACAGTCCCTTCGAAGAGATACGGTTGATTTGAGTTGGGGTTAATTGTTTTGTTTTATTTTTCTCTCTCTAGTCATAAATCCATCCATCTCTCTTTCATCATATCAGTTGATGGGTCTTTGTTCAAAAACTAAAGTTTCTGTGAGGTCACATTTTGAAATGTTTATTAATTTTTAACTTAAATATTAACTTTTTATAGAAAAATGTACAGCTTTATTTTCAAAAACTAAAAGCACCTACAGAACAATCACACATATCAAGAAACAGGAAGTCCCCAGCACCCCAAAAGCCCCTGTCATTCACTCTAATGTCTCTTACTTTCGAGGGTAGTTATTATAACAAGAGGCCACATTTTAAATCTACTTGTGGTCAAAGAATTTACTATAAGAGCTGAATTTGAGGTTTTATTTTTTTGTATGCATGTAAATATTTCTTCATTTTAATTGGACTTAATTTGGAAGTGGAAGTTTCCATTTTCCTTTAAATGTTCTATGAAATTATTCAAAGCTAGTTATTTTTCTGATACAGTTCCTTCATCTTCACCATTAACTCTGACATCCTGTTGCACATACGCCTGTCTTCAGAAGTAGCAGTTGAAAAGAATACTGTTTCTGTCCGCCACCATCATTTATGCATTCAGATTGGTGAATGTCCTGTTACATTATGTGTCTAATATCTGACCTAAAGAATGTGCCTCCATCAAAGATAATTTATAAATAAAAGGAGAATAAAGTGCTCTGCCATTTGTATCAATCCCAGCTACTTCACAGCAGCCCTATCCCCAGCAATGCCAAGAATTACACAGACTTCAAGTTCTGAGTATGAGACAAGTTCTAGACTCTCATAGCAATGGATTCGGAAATTGCAGACCCCTCACAAAGGCATTTAAATAATGTGATCATTGTGGGTAGGAGACTGTGAGTGTCCATGCCTTCGTCACTCTGTTGTTAATTGTTTCCATTAACTTCTGTTATTTTTCTCTGACTACTGAGCCATGCCACTGCTGCCCATCTGTAAGCTGCTTTCTGAAGTGTGTTTGCTGTTGTCTTGCTGTGGACTTAGCCAATTTATTTACAACTATCACGTGCTTCTGCCACATCTGCATTGTCACTGTGATGGTATTTTTTTCTTTCTGTCTGTTTCTTCCACAGGAGTTTAACCAGTAACCTACCCAATGTGAACCTACCCAATGTGAACCTTCCCAAAGTACCAAATCTACCAGTTAACATCCCTCTAGGCATCCCACAAATGCCTACTTTTTCGGCACCGTCATGGATGGCTGCTATATATGATGCTGAGTGTGTATTCAGTTCACATTAGATCTAATTTAAATTTTAGTGATCTTGGCATGGATATGTATTGTTTATTTCTATATATCCTATATAACAGAGATGGAGAGGGATAATTAGGCATATTTTGCTGATCATACAGAGACAATATTGTTTATTTCTGGCATGCAGCATGTTTGTAAGACATTTACTATATATACAGCACTAACAATTTGTCTTACGCCCACTGAATGCTTGAGAACTATGTTTTATTGACTGAATTCTTTGCAAAAGGATTCTGCCCCTGTTTTCTGTTTGTTTGTTTGTTTGTTTTTTAATACAGGTGGCATGACTTTAAGAGTTATTCATCCAGAGATAGTCCAGGAAACCTCTTTGATGGCCTGACCAGTCATCTCCAGCCTTATCCAAATCTGAGAGGAAAGCATACTTACCTAGGAGCTTTAAAATTTTTTTTTCCTAGAGACTCTTTAAAAACCATAAAGTATATTTCTGGTGTCAGCAAATGGCAGAATATAGTAACAGCATGTTCAGGGCTAAATGAAAATTTCTGAATGGATCAAGCCTTAGTCATGTGAATGTTGTATAAAGGTAATTTCCAAGGTCATAATACAGTGCTGAGCACTGAGGTCTAGGTAGCAAAATCTCTATATTTGAGACTGCAAGATTTAAACAACAAATACTTAAGTTTTTTGGTAGCTGTATCATCTGTAATCTGAGTGTAGAGATGGTCTTTACAGTCATGCGCACAAAGCCAGGAATACATGGGGTCTGTGTATCTGGGAGGCCAAGCCGCCCTTTTAATGCCAGCCAGCCAGCCAGCCGGCCAGCAGTTTAGGGGAATGAAGGTTGAGTAGCGATTCCTTCGAAGGCTTAGGAAATGAATTCTCTTTTTTTCCTGAGCAAGAAGAAGATCCAGCACCTCTAAATTCTACCTCAGGGAAATAAAATTAGAACCATGTGCATGATTTAATAAGTGAAATAAGGTTTAGCGATTCTGTACCCTCCTTTGATCCTTTTCTTAGACCACAGCTAATTATAGGCCAGATAAGATTTTTCTTGAAAGAATAAATTGGCACGTTTTCAAAGGGAAGTGTTATTATCAAAGGAATAAAAAATGATCTGAAACTGGCAGTGAGTTTTGAAATCTCGAAATCACATTTGTCAAGATGGCCCTCAACATTCTCATCTTTGCTGTAATCCAGGTAGAGAACAGGACATTAAAATGACTGCTCTACTTGGCTCCTCGAAAACGACCTCATATTTTTTAAAACCTGTGTTCATTCACAGGTTCACAATGAAATCATAGGGTCAATGTGTCTGATTCTCTTCTAAAGATAAATCAAAACCTCCAAAAATTTATACCTGAAAAAAATCTTCTAAAAAAACACAAATCATATTCATGCTAAGATGACTATATTAAAAGTTAGATTAGGTATTATCTGTTAATAATTAAAAAATAAATATCTGAAAGCTTCTCTTACCTTCTTCTGTGCATGCTCTGTGACATTATTTTTGAAAAGATATGAATCAAGACATTGTAATAAAGCAGATAATGGTCTCTGTTCAATTAATTAAGGCATGAGTGGGAACACATTTTGGTAACTGCTCAGCAATCAAAATAATCTTGGTGCTATTGCCTTAACATTAACAGTTTATCTTAAAAATAAAAAGAAAATATTCTTTTCCTCATGTCAAAACTTAATAATAAGCTCTTCAAAGAAAAAGAAAAAAAACCCTAGAAGAATTTTTTAAAACTCCGAAACCAGATGGGTGTCAAAATGTTGTTGTAATAAATACCAATTATTGCATTCATATGTACTTAATGATTTAAAACATACAACCATGCAGTTCCAAAACGGGGTTTAGACTAGACAAAGTTGGGGTTTCTTTTTCCCAAGCCTAGGATGGGGGAGGGGGAAGGTTGAACTTCCACGGAGAACAATGCGTCTCCCCACTTTTGAACAATGCTTATGGCGGTATCTGAAAAGAAGGCGTAGATTCTCAATCACCCACCAGGAAATGCCTGATTCTATATCTTTTCATAATTCCAATTTCCTCCTCTGCCACCTTTCATTTTAAGGACGTGTTTCCATGTTACCTGCTCCTTCGTGTCAGATACATCTACGTACTGACCTCAGACTGGTCTGTCCTTGAAAACATGTCCCTGTTGGTCAAGGCCGCAGGCTCCCTCTCGGCATGTTGGGAGCGCGCCCCTTCCCCACCCTGCAGTAGCTATGTATGCATTTATGCACTAGCTATATTTCTCTCTGAAGCATTAATTCAATGCAGCTGGCATCTGTCACAATAGAAACACCCACTCTCATCTGTTTCTATAGACGATGTCAGAACAAGTGGTAATGCATGGTGTGTTGGACATTTTATAAATTACCGTGTTAGCATTAGTGGTATGCGAGGAAGGGGGTGGGAGGTGGCCACCCCTCAGAGCCCCAAATGGGATTGTTGCAAAAGAGAAAGCCAGCCAGAGAAGGGCAAGTGGGTGAGAGATGAAGCATTTCCCATACACAGGCTTTCCGTGGATGCCCCAGGTAAAAGTTCCTTAGACGTCATTGTACAGAGAGGAATCAAGACCAATTTCTCCATCTGTACAGAGGACTGGGTAAGATGGTGCAATGGTAAAAAAAAAAAAACCCACACACAAAAAACCCTCAGGTTCAGAGCCCTAAAGCATTTCAAATATCCCTTGTCCATTCACCTCCCACCAACAACCTTGTCCTGGGGCTGCCTATGCAACGGGCTGGTCTATTGGAATAATAACCTATCTGAACAAGACTCATGGATTCAAGGTATCCAGGTGTACTCGTCTCAATATGAGTCACCCCAATTTCTTTCCAGCTCTTCAAGAGAGAAAGCAGGTCCTCGCTCACCACTTTGTTAGCACGCAAAGTCTGTGCAATCTCCAAGAGGCCTCCGTTCTGGAGGGGAGCTGGGGAAATGCATGAAACCTGAAATTTCAATAACTGCATGTTGCCATGTAGTTATTATTTGTTGAGACTTACTTCTCCCTCTGGTTCGTGGCCTTCATCTGAATCATCACATGTGTTAATGTGGTTATTAAAAGAAGGCTGATTTTTACCATACACTGTTCTCCTGGCTGTTATGGAGTGATACCTTCCTCAGACTTCTCACTAGTCTGGAATAATTGACTGAACAAAGCCAACAGAGTCACGTATGGTAAAACTCAAAATCTGCTGGTGGAGAATGCCCTCCCCCCCAACCACCAACACACGTCGTTTTGTATGTTGAAGCCACTGTTTGCCTTAAGCCTCCTAGTCCCAGCTGCCTTTGTGTCAGCTTTTCAGAGCCCAAGGGCAATGGGTGACTCTTGTTTTCTGATTTTTATCCTGCCAGTAATGGATCAGGCACCTCAGAAGATTTGTTCTGGAAGCTCGATGCCCTTCAGACCTTCATTCGGGACTTACACTGGCCCGAGGAGGAGTTTGGGAAGCACCTGGAGCAACGGCTGAAGCTGATGGCGAGTGACATGATTGAATCTTGTGTCAAAAGGTAAGCAGAGGTACCCGGACAGGCTCTGCACGCCTTCCCCACCACACGCTGACTCAGGGAAGGGTAGATGACCACTCTTTGAAGATAATTTGGAGTTTTTTGGAGAAGGTGATTGCTTGTTAAAATCAGCTGGAGTGGTGGCCACACAAGTTTGGCTTCTGTTCACCTGCCCCACATCTGTCCCAAACCAAGCAATGTGGCTGCCTATTTTTTCACTGAGCTCCATGAGGAAAGGCTCCGTGTCAATTCTTGTTTGTCTCTGTAGCCCTGATATCCAGCAGTGCCTGGCACAAAATACTTAATAAATGTTTTTAAATGTAGGAGTGTATACATGGTGGATAGCTAGGTGAAAATCAAAGAAACACATACAATTCCAGAGCCAGAGGATCCAGTGCAGGTAGCAGGAATCTACTGAGTTTCCAACCATGTAGGCAGGACTCAGCAGCTTCGTTCATCTGTATATATGAACCGAGCTGTACTACATGCCAACTATTAGTTGTCTTGTGAAAAATCTAACTAGATACCAAGAAGAGGGCATGAGACATTGCGCCTGCTTTGTCACTGTGGGATATAGGATTGAGGTGGGAAGACTGCACTTGAAGTTCCCCAGTAGACTGTTCTGAATGCAAGGAGGAAAGAACAAGAACAAAATGCATTTATTCAACAGAAATTGTTTGAGCTCCCCCTATATGCCAGGCACATTGCTAAGTTCTTGGGGAACCAAGGACTGCATCCTTCCCTCTTGGAGTGTCGGTGTCTGTACATCCTCAGATTTGACACCATTATCATCATCCTGTCTATCCCCAGGCACAAGCCTAAGTTCTTTTTCCAGTTCACAACTATTCCATTATTTTTCCTCATTCAAAAAAAAAAAAGAAAAAAAGACTGCAAGCCTCACAGGCCACTCTGGATCTCCAGATGTCGTATAGTTTAGTTGATGGACCAGTTGTGGGAGTTGGGGGCTGGGTTTGGCTGGGAGTGTTCTGAATTCATCATCTTATATCTTGGAAAAAGAAAAGAGAAGTAATAGCATCAAGACTGGAAACCAAAAGGGCAGAAGAACACCACCATCCCAGGTAGGTGAGCATCTCAGCAGGGATTAGGAAAAGAATAACGTGCTATGGAGAACCTGGCCAGGTGTTTGCCGGCACTCCAGGAAGCTTTAAGTCCCAGGGATCCCGGAGATTTTGTGCTTTGTTTTTTTTTTTCTCATTCTGAGAATCAAAGGCAGGCCTATTTCTCAAAAGTTCAGAATGTTTCCTTAGGGTTTTGAATCTCACCATCTCCTACATAGTCTGTATCAATTTTAGGAAAAACCAATCTTTTCCTATAGCCAAACCATTTCACAAAACCTGACTGTGAAAGTACTGTAGTTCCTCTGTGGAAAACCGCTCTTCCGTGGTCTGTAGTAGTGCCTGCAATGCATTAGAATTAAGACTTACCAGCTTCTGATTGGTGCACACAGTTGTGCAAAAGACATGTGTGCCCTTCTCTGAGGAGCCAGTCTTTTGAGTAGGGAATAAGTAATAGGGAGATGACATATAGGTGTGAAAGGTGGATAGTGACTGCATTTTATCCCTTACCGTGTATCTTTATGGGTCAACCTCCTCAAAGCGTGTGAGCTCCTCAGAGGTAGGGAGCGTATCGCATTCATTTTGAGCTCCTCACCTGCTCAAGGTCCCAGCATCGTGCTTGACACCTAGTAGCTGTTAAATAACTATTTATTAGTAGAAGTTGGTCACCTGAACATGTAGCACCTGACCCTGGTGTCCCTCCCAGCTAAGGCCCCGGCCATAAGCACAAACACAGACAAGAGCAAACGTAAGTGGAAATATCATCCGCAGACATTCAGAGTCAGAGGGCAAAACATGAAGCAGACAGTGAATGTTTTAAGATGTAGAATCCACATTAGTAGAGCCTAGAACCCTTGCTTTCATCTTTGGGACAGAAGAAATGGCCCTTGTTCTAGGACAAAAAGTGAGGGCATGATTTCATAGATGTAAATATTCACTGTCAAGAAAATCAGTCAGGCACTCCTCATTTCCAGGTTTCTGAGAAATTGAAATCATTCATTTGATGGACTTTACAGAGCCTCTGCTCTAGTCTATATATTAGATCCTGTGCTCCACACAACACAAGGTGCCCTAACTCTGCCCTCAAGGAGAGTCATTTAGATTAAGTGACCTCTTCATTCCTGGCTTTTTGGTCCCATAGAGCCCTCTCGCTTGTATTAATTTTGCATTTGGCTTCCTCTTTTCACAGCCCCACACTCTAAGGGCTATGAACAGCTCTCCTGTGAAAACAGAAGACGATTACTTCATTGTAAGGGAGCGATTTAGCATTTCCATTTCTCAAATTGGGCCGGAACTGGCACGTGAGCCTCAGAAGATCAGCACAGGGACCTGTCCAACTCAGTCCCCATCAGGCCTCGTTTTCACAAAACCAGAAAATGATGTATTTTCAGTGTAGCTTAAAATGATCATCATGATTAGAAAGCTACTTCAGTGCATTGAGTCTTTAGAAGCCAAGTTACATTTATCTTTAACATGATCATATAATATGTAAGAGTGTTTTAAGGCTTTTTTTTTTTTTAGTTGTTTTCTTAAGAACTGGGCTTCCAACCTTAGAAATTATACTTGGCTTCCCTGCATGCACCCAGGGTGTGTTAGCAAGCTGGCATCCTTTCCCGAACTAACTAGCTGTGTGGTCCCTCTATGCACTGTTAGAAAACTGCTACAAATGCCTCTTAAAGCAATGCTTTTCTAGTGGCTGCATGATCTGCAGAACCTGACAGTGAACAATGCTGAAAAAATGCATTGGACAAAGGGACTTCCAATAAAACCACTTACTAACCAGGTGCTTTTCTTTAAAGACATGTGATGATGTGATCCACTTCTCTGAAACCTTTTACAATATAAGTGGACCCCTTTACAATGCTGAAATCAAGGATTAGATCTCACACCTGTGTTACCAGCTGGCCATGTCAGACCAGGTTTTTTCCATGGGCGGTTACCACATTGCTGGGATCATAGTTTGACCTAAGTCAGAATTATGTCCCATTAAGTTCCCACCATTACGCAATTCTTGAATTGGTAAGTATTTATGACATTTTTATTTATAAAAATAATATATTCTATAGCAAACAGAAACACTGACATTGCAATGCAGACAAACACAGTGGAGACCCCCTTACTGGTTCTCCTGATTTCACTCTCCTCCACAAAAGCAACCATCTTATTTTTTTAGTCTTTAAAGCAATATAATAAGCTTTTTCTTTTTAACTTCAGTCTCTTTCAAAACCAGAGTTAAAAAAAAAACAATAAATGTCATTTAAAATTTTCCCCACCATGAGATTTTGAAGATTAGAAACTGCTTTTTTTTTGTTTGTTTGGTTTTTTAAATGAAGTGATTCAAGGTAGGCAGTTGCCAATGTGAGAGAACTTACATATGCTATAATGCTGTAATTGGGTTTTTGTTAATTCGTTCATTCTCCTGCAATTAAGGTTCTCCATAGCATGTAAACTATAGACAGAAATACGCCAAGCTACAGGTGTTCCACGTACTGCCGAGAAAGAAGGGTGTGTGTGGCTGTCTCCCTGAATAGGCCTTCCTTAGCTGGGAAAGTCATTTTTAAAAGAACACATGTGAAGTCATTGTCAATTGCAAGTGATTACAGCCTTCAATTTTCTTTTTTCACTGACCTCTCAGAAAATGTCTCCTCCTCCTGCTGCCATCTGAATGCTGAATTGGTCTTTTCCTACTTTGTTTTAATAGAACCAGGATTGCATTTGAAGTTAAGCTGCAAAAAACCAGTCGATCAACAGATTTTCGAGTCCCACAGTCAATATGCACCATGTTTAATGTTATGGTTGATGCCAAAGCTCAATCAACAAAACTTTGCAGCATGGAAATGGGCCAAGAGGTAAAAAAAAAAAAAGAGAGAGAGAGAGAGAGAGACTTTCTTCCCTCCATTGATCATGTAGAATAAAACTTCACAAATTCCTTCCATCTATAGTAGTCTGCTAGTTTCAGAAATATACTCTAACATTTGAGGACTAAGCCACAGATGATGTTTGGTATCTGTTTGTTAAGTAAATGTCTAAGGCATGTTAATAAGCACACCGGTCACTTGGAAGTGATTCTTGGCTAGAGCTGGGTGGCCATAAAGTTCCTTTAAGTCAAATGATGTTTGATGATCTTATTTATTAGGCTGGTATCTCCAACAGATGTTTGCCAGAATGCAAGTCATTTTCACATTTGAAGTGCATTTTATCACTTTGAACATCTGGACAGCAGGAGAGCTCTCGTTTTTGCATCGGGCATCTTCCAGGATATATAATGTTAGATCGCCCTGCTACCCAGTCCCCAACAGCAGGTTCTGAATTTTCAAGAAATCACAGACTTTAATTTTTTTGAGATTGAGTTGAATGCGTATCTTCCCTGACCAAAAGTTTAGTCCTTCGCTAAGTTTCCAGTTCCAAAGTGGCATTTAAAATGTAAAGGAGAAAGAAACAGCAACTTGGGCTTGATTAAAGACTATCGTGATCATTTTTCTCTGATGGCCTTAAGCCAGCTAGATATTCATATACCAATTTAGAATTAATTCAGAAACATTTCTGGCAACTCTCATGTTGTTGCCAATTGGCATAAATTGCTCCTAAATCAGATCTTTCGATACCAGCCCTACATGCTCAGAATTTTTACTAAATTATTTTTGCTCTATTCGTTATTTATTTTGTCTTTCAGCACCTTCCTTTTTTAAGTGTGGGTTGGTGGTATTCTCTTCCTGGCAAGATCATCTTTAACCTTCTTTTGCCTCCAGATCAGCCTCCTCAGCTACTCTTGTTAGCCTCCGTTCCTGACTGATTTCCTTGCTGGGGACCTTTCCCTGGGGGTTATGTTCTAGGCACTGGGGTCAAATGCAAGGGGTTCTCTTTCCCGGCTCCATTTGCTGCCTGTCAAAGATCTGGACCAGCAGCTCTCAAACTTTCATATGCATCCCACTTATCTAGAGAGCTTCTCAAACCCAGGCTGTTGGGTTGCACCCCAAGAGTTTCCAGTAGGTCTAGGGTGTAGTCCAAGTATTTGCATTTCTGACAAATTCCCTGATGATACACTGCTGGCTGATCTGGAGGCCACACTTTGAGAACCAGTGGTCTGGAGGCTCAGTATCCAAAAACCAGCTAAGGAGATGTGCTCAGGCACAAAGGACAGCCTCCCAAGGAAAGCTTACGTTGGGCATCTTGCTCTGGCTGTGCTGCACACTGCAACTGGTAAGCCACGCAGTCTCTCTGGGCCTCAGTTTCTTCATCTGTAAAATGATAGCACTATTCTAGTTTTATCCAGGCTGTTTTTAGCTATAGAATCAGTTCTGCAGACCTCACCCAAAAAGGCCAGCATGTGAAATAAATAAAATGAAGTCAGGCCTGGGGAGGCAGCAGACCAAGGAGGAGGGGCCCAGAACCCAAGCTACCATGTTCCCCTGTACCTCTACATTCTTCACTGCCCATCACCCACCTACCTGCACCTCTCTGGGCAACTCTGAACAGTCCCCTAGGCTTCACAGAGCCCACTTTAAAAACCTTGGTTTAGGTGGTTTCTAAGAATCATGGGCAATTCACAGAATCCTATGCCTCCTGAATTTTTCTCCCTTTGGAGCTTCTTCTTTTCTTTTTTATTGAGATATAAGTCACATACTACAAAATGTACTCTTCTAAAGTATACAATTCAGTGGTTTTTAGTATATCCACAAAGTTGTGCAACCATCACTGCAATCCGTTGTAAGACATTTTTATCACCCTAAAGAGAAACCAGGACCCGTTAGTATAATTCCCCAGCTCTCCCTCCCCAGCCACAGGTAACCACTACTTTACTTTGTATTAATAAGGACTTGCCTATTTGAGCATTTCATATAAATGGGATATACTAATATGTGGCTTTTTGCAACTTCTTTCACCTGGTAAAATGTTTCTAAGATTTACCCATGTTGCCCTGGCTGGTGTGGCTCAGTGGATTGAGTGTCAGCCTGTGAACTGAAAGGTCGTTGGTTTTATTCCCGGTCAGGGCACATGCCTGGGTTGTAGGCCAGGTCCCCAGTTGGGGGCCTGCAAGAGGCAACTCACTAATGTGTCTCTCCCTCTTTCTCTCTTCCTTCCCCTTTCTCTAAAAACAAATAAATAAAATCTTAAAAAAAATTTATCCATGTTGTTACATGTATCAATACTTCATTTATTCTTATAGCTAAGTAATATTCTATTATATGGATCTACCATATTTCATTTATCAATTCCTGAGCTGATGGACATTTGAATTGTTTCCATTTTTTAGCTACAATGAGCAATGTTGCCATGAACATTTGTGTACAAGTTTTCATGTGGATCTATGCTTTCAATTCTCTTAGGTACATATCTAGATATATGGTCACTCTATGTATAACTTTCTGAGGAACTGCTAAACTGTTTTCCGAAGTAGCTGCACCATTTTATATTCTCATATTAGCAATGTATGAGAAATCTTATTTCTTTGCATCTTGGCCAATACTTCTAATTATCCCTTTTTTTAATTATAGCCATCCTAGCAGTATCTCATTGCGGATGCAGTTTGCATTGATGTTGGCCACCTTTCATTGACATCTGCTTATTGACCATTTGTGTATCTTCATTGAAGAAATGTCTGTTCAAGTTCTTTGCTCATTTTAGAAACTAGGTTGTCCTTTTATTATTTAATTGTGAGTTCTTTTTATGTTCTGGATACTAGACTACTATCATGTAGATGACTTGCAACTATTTTTCTCACATTGCATAGGTTGTTTTTTTCACTTTTTTGATAGTAATTCTTTAAAACACAAAAGTTTGTTTGTGTTTTATGAACTCACTCCTCGGAGTCTCTTGAGATGTCCTCCCAGTCCGTTTTAACTGAGGTTCACAAGGATACACTCACTATTCCAGAGCGGGGAAGGGTTGTAATACTAGGACTGGCCTCCCTTCCTGTTAGCAGCTCTCCTGTCCCTCTTCAGATTGACTGGGTTGTGGCCATGCTTAAAGGACTCCCACATACCTGATCAGACAGCTAAATAATTCTTTCAAACAAATCAAGTCACTCTAATCTTAACTTTTTTCTTTTTGAACTAGCATTTCGGAAGAGGTGATTGATGATTGGTGGTAGGGAGGGGGGAGGAGATTGTTGTCATAGACTCCAACTGCAAATCTAATGAAATTTATGAAACCGTTTCCCAGGAAAATCTACTATCGCATAATTTTACTATACAATTTCAGGGGACCTGTGAACTTTATTAGGCCAAACTAAAGACCACACTTGGAAATATATGATGAGAAATAACAAATCCTCTGAAGAGCCTTGCTCTGTGGCTGCGACCTTGAGCAGAACTTCAGTGGGCAGTCTCATGCAAATGGTCTCTCACTAAGTCTTCTCATTTTTTAGAATGGGGATACTCATCTCCAAAGTAAAACTAAACCATTAAAATGAGATTGGTCAAGGATGACAGGAAACATCCTGAAATTGGGAGAATAGATAAAAGTCTAATTTTTTATAGTTCTCATTGGTGAGTATTTGATATTAAACTTATAAGTATAGTTATTGATACCTGCGTCCACCTGGATTCCAATACCCTCAAGGTGTTTTAGACCAGACACTGTCCAGGTGATACAATATTCTACAATTTTAATATCACTTCCTGACTTTCATTACTGAGGTAAAGTATCATCTAAAGGCAGCTGTTGAAATATTTGTTAAGTATACTTTTCTCTCTTAAATACTTGTTTTTCATTAAAATTTGCAAAGCACCAATAGCGAGGAACATGTGTATTAAATAGTTTCTCACTTGGTCTAGTCTGTTTTCATCTCATTTCCAAGGTCAGTTGGTCTTAACAGAAAGACAACATACACACAATCTGTTCCATGACAAGGCAAAATGTGCCGAACAGGAAGTCAAGTGGAATGATTTTCATGACGTGATTGTGAATTTGAAGCAACTTAACTCATTAGAAGCAAAAATGAACTCCCCAAATGTTCCATGCCATTGAAGATTCGTGGTTCCCTTGCTGTCATCGTGGCCTAGGGCCCCAGAATATAATTTAGGAGTGTTATTATTATTATTATTATCAAGCCAATCCAAAAAGGGCAGCAGAAGGAACTTAAAAATACAAAAATAAGAAAAAATAAGAAAGATCCCTCTTTGTACCCACAGTAAAATGCAGATAAAATTAGCCGGTTCATCCGACTGCAAGAAATTCTGTGACAAGACCATCCAGTTGGGGAGTGGGGGTGGTAATTTAACAATGCCCAGGTAGTATTTATACCCCTTCATGGAGCTTCACATCTGCATGAAACAATTACCGAGAAAGAGCAGAATAAAGGCAGAATACTCACTATTACTCCAGTAAAGCAAGTTAATCAAATAAGTCTTGGGAGAATCTGATAAAACAAATCCGTGTATTTTGTAATTACTTGTATAGGAAGGGGAGCTACTTTGATATGTATCCCTTTGCTACATGATAAGCAGAGTAAATATTACCCTGCCCTTCTAGCTCTCCAAAGCAGGTTTTATTTAATTGAGATTATAATTTACATAAACAAAGTATATTGATTTTAGATGAGTTTAGAGAAATGTATAACCTCATGTAACCACATGCTAATCATTAGTTATGGTAGCAGTAATATTGCCATATAGCACTTCTAAGTTTCTAAACTGTATTTCCATGCATTGTTTCACTATCTTGTTAGGTGAATATGATTTCTATATTCACAACAGAAATAATCCTAGCCCCATTGAGATGAGGAAATAGATCAACAGAGATGACATACTCAAGTTTCCTCTGGAAGTAAGAGGCAGAATAATCATATCAAAACACTTTTTAATAAGCAGAATAAAAGAAATGTGGACAGGAATGGTGATAAAATATTCATATAGAGTGAAAGGGATGGAGAATGGGAGTACCTGTAAAGTAGTCAGGGCCAAGTTTGGCATGGGAAAATGAAAGTGAGACGAGGTTCCCACAAACCACCATGTCTCCATACACTTTCATTTGGATTCCTCAGAGAATAAAAGGGTTTGAGGTTCCCCCCACTTCTAAAACGAAAGCTTGTTTGTCTTTCAAAAAAGACAATGTTAACTCTTCAGGACAAATCTTACCTAAATCTTTTTTTTTTAAGATTTTTCTTTTTTTAATTCTAAAGAGAGGGGAAGGGAGGGAGAGTGGGAAAGAAACATCTATGCGTGGTTACCTCTCGTGCACTCCCCACTGGGGACCTGGCCCGCAGCCTAGGCATGTGGCCTGACTGGGAATCGAACCTTTGGTTCGCAGGCTGGCATTCAATCCACAGAGCCACACAGGCCAGGGCAATCGTTCTTGCTTGATGCATAGAGAACACTCACTCTTGTCTCTGTTTGCCATTTTAGCCAAGTTTTTCGAGAGAATATTTCTATTCTCAATGATGTTCTTTGTTTTTTAAGAAGCCCCTTATTTAATATTTCATATTGTATTATTTTTGCCTATACTACAACTAGCTTTTCTGAGTTAGTTAAGAATCATACTTAGTTTAATAAATGTAAATCCTTTATAGCAATCCAAAGAAAATCTAGGGAGGCAGTCACATGAGGAAGGAAAGTAAGCATGTGATTCTGGATCTTATCTCAAGACCTAAAAATGAATTTGGAGCCCTGTCAATATTCCTGAATTCCCTTGTTCTGACACATTTCTTTGTGTTTCTAGCACAGAATTCTGCAGATATTTTTTGCATTTAGATTCAGGTTTATACCACTTCCTAGTAAATTCTTTTGTGCAGTTAGTGGCAGAGCCAATAAGAGTTCTGTTCATCAGGACTATACAACATAGGTCATCTGCTTTCTTATTTTTCTCTAATCAAGTAAAAGGAAACTAAAACGAGATGACTGAACAATAAGACCATCTCTTGCTACCCTTGTCTTCTACTTTATGAACTTGAACAAATAATACTGGAATTGTGATTATAACTTGACAAAATATTTCCATATCTAGACCCTCAATAGATCTTCAAAACAGATCTGTGAGTCTGAGGGCAGGACTGCCAGGAAAGGACTTAGCCCCGGTTTGTTGGTTTTCATTTTTGTTTTTTACCAATAACAACAACTAACCTACTAAATGTCTTTGTACAGGGTTTGCCTCACTCCATTACAAAATCAGTCATTTGCACTGGCTTCTCTTCTCCCCCATTGGTCCTAGTTGATAGTATTGTATTATCTGTTTTTTTTACAGATGAAGAAACTGAACTACATTTTCTTAGGCAACGTAGATAACCAGCTTTGCCCTGGGAGTTTATTTAGGTCTTCCAATTACAAACAAAATTCCCCTATAACTTCAAATAAATTAACCTAATTCACATCCCTTTGTCACTTTCAATAATTCTGATTGCCAGTTATCAGAATATCAAACCACATTAATATGACTTACAATTTTTGTATGTTTTCATAGCTTTTTGGGTGGTTTAATTTTTATTTTCTCATATGTCCTTTTGTCTTAATTTTTATTTGCACTGTTCCTTTTCTTCCTATTCTTAATTAATCATCCCTCTGAAAGTTTGCTAAAGAGTGGGTAAGTGCGTTCTTTCCAAATAGCAATGTTTTGCATTGTTATTTTTTTTATTAAGGAAATAGAGAATAATTCAAGTGGATACTAAAATGATCTAACTAATAAATGCCAAGGAGCTGGCATACAGTGTTTTCTGTAGAAATCGCTTTTTCTTTTTTCCTGGCATTTGCAGCAGATTTTTGTTTGTGTGGGGGTTTGTTTTTGCATTACTATTTAAATTTAATAGCAGACAGCAGCAGTTAGAGGAATTGAAAAACTTAGTAGCAGCTCATTAGAAGCTCTAAACCTGGGTCCACTGATTTATTAATGGAGAAAATGAGTGTGAGCCACAGGGTTCAGAGAGAGATATTGCCTCGGCACTGAGTCAACACCCTGGGATAGAACTGGGGGTTCTGAGGCATTAACCGAAATAGCCAAAGATCTTAGAACAGTTTTTGCAAAATTCTTCCCAATGTATTGGTAAAATTCCCTTTGGAAGGATACTACTCCCTAAGTCACATCCCCCAGCAGTTTTCCAAAGATAATATTTCATCCCCTATATTCAATTGTTGTTGTATCATGCTTTGTAAGACCCAGAGCGACACACTGTTAGGCTGTTAAGCCATCCATGCAAACTATTTGTAAATGTGTGTATGCCTCTACACGTATCAAAACGATTGAAAGACTTGGGTGAGGAACAATGCACCTGGTAATTTTTTAAAGAGCTTCGGATCTCTCCTCATTAAAGACCCGTAGTCAGAAACTTACAGCTGCCTCTGGAACCGTGGAAATAAATTGGGTATGCAGGCCAGGATTTATTTATAAATTGAGTTGTCTAAAAATTACTGACTGATGCAATGCCATCACCTCCCAAACATGCTAATATTTGTCTTTCTGTGTTCTTTAGCATCAATACCATTCAAAAATAGACGAACTAATTGAAGAAACTGTTAAAGAAATGATAACACTCTTGGTAGCAAAGGTAACCTTCAGTTTCAGGTGAAATGTTTCATTGTGAACATTGGTTTGTTATGTCTGCATTTCCATTAAAATGTAACACGTTAAAAAGTTGAGCTGGATACTTATATTTCTCAGGAAACAAGGTTGTACATCACCCAGCCTCAGCTCCGAATGATTTTTCTGATGATTGCAAGCCACGTGAAGATGAATCGATGAAGTGGCATATGTTCATAAGAGTTTGTCCCCAAACGTTGCACTAGGTTATGCAGAAAATGTTTGTTTTGTTTTTCAGCACCAACAAAGTTAGATTTTTAAATACAGAAAGTTAAATGGTAATAAGGAATTCTGCCATCATGAAAACCCCCTTTGCTCTAGTTTCACATGCAGTGAGAGTCATAATAAAACATAAAAGTCAGATAAAGCTATTTCAGTCACCCTCATGAATTATAGAATTTTAACTAAGTAATGTTGAATGAGAAGACATTTATATTTGCCAGTGCTAAACTTCTGTTTCCCCCAAATTACTGATAAAATACAAATAAAAATAGATTGGATTAAATGTAGTGCTAATATGTAACGTAAAAACGGCTTTGCGCAATTTTGGATTTTGAAAAGTGCATTTAATATTATCGCATGCTATATGCAACTCAATAATATTTTGTCATTTTGCACTTCTGTAACACTCTCTATTTGCAATCACATAATAATGAAGAGAAAGCCGGATAAGTCAAATATTTCTATGTAAAGGCAGCCTTTCCCTAAAGGCTGAAATCAAATAATAAAATGTAAAAATGAGCAGAGGACTCAATGCTGGTCTCTATGTGGTTGAAAAATGTTGTTCTTTATTGTAAACAATTATACTTTGAAATAATAATTCCTTTTTTTCCCTGTTTTACTAGTTCGTTACTATCTTGGAAGGAGTACTGGCAAAATTATCCAGATATGACGAAGGGACTTTGTTTTCCTCTTTTTTGTCATTTACTGTAAGTAAAGAGCCTTACATTGTTATTCATATTAAGGAAGTATGTAATAATTCAAATGGTAAAATGATCTAATAAGTGTCAAGGAGCTGATATAAGGGAGGAGTGTCATTGTGGCATTTGGTTTTGGTTTGTGTATGTATGTGAATTGCAGTCAGCTGCCAATGTATAATAACAACACTAGGAGAATGAGCTGGACACTTCCTAACAGCAGGTAATCCAAAACCATTTCTATTTAATTTGCGAATATACGGTATGTGTATATGTATATGTATGCACACGCATACACACGTTTGTCTCTATATGTTTGTATCCAAACGGAGAGGTGCTGCCCCGAGCCCACCTTAGCTATCTTAGACAAATCACGTAACATTTCTGAGGTACAATTTCCTCATCTGTGAATTAATTTTGGAGGTTGCAAATTGTAGATCTACAGGTCAGACAGAGCTTGTAACTATGTTTCATTTAATCCACTTTTCTTAACTGAATTAGTTGCCCACATTTAAAAATGAGGAGAATTCACAGGGAAGTCTGTATTCTAGGACTTTCTTGATAAAGTGGACCGTTATCATCTCCATAAAGGCCTGCCTATGGTATAGCAGCCATCTGCTGGAGCTGAGTCGTGGCGGTCTCCACAGTCCAGACAAACGCTGGCCAGTTTCCTGTGGACCCCTCCCAGCTATTTCACTCATTCACAGACCTGCCTGGGCTTGGGGACACTTGAGTTTTACAGCCTCTGGCGCAGATGATCAAGTCTGTGCAAATTCTGAGTCTCTAATTCTGTACCAGAATTAGGCCGGCCATAGAATTTAGTTAGGTGGTGGGGAGAAGCCAGTTTAATTCTCTATGGGTAAATGGAGATGGTCACTGTAGATGGACGGCTCCAGGGGCCCAGTTATCCCTTCCTGTGCTAGGCAAGTATTTCGGCTGCATGCTTTCTTGTCGTTTCTGATGGCAGGGGTCTTGCGGGCTCTGAGACTAGCTATTTTCCTCTGACAATGCCGTAGGAAAGGCAATTTAGGACCCACTGTCTATGGGCCTTTACAATAGCCTTATTTTAGGAAGAACTTCCTGAAAGGATACTGAATGTGAACACAAAGCCCAGCACAGGGGAGGGGGTAGCACACCAACAAAATCCAACAAAAATAGGTTCAAATCCCATCACGAATATTAACCAGCTGTGTGATCTTGAGTAGGTATCTCATCCTCTCTGAGCCTCTTCCTCTCTGAGTTTTGTTTTAATTTTGGTTTTGGTTGTAGAGAGGTATGCTATTGTATCATTTTGCTTTGCGTGCGTGCGTGTGTGCGTGTGTGTGTGTGTGTGTGTGTGTTAATTACAGTCTACTACTGATGTTATATGGAAGTGGAAAATAAATTATGTCTTTCCTAATGAGCTCTCATAAGGATAATAATGTAAGTGAAAGAGCTTAGCATAGTCCTAGCACATAGTAGGCCTCAATAAATAGCAGTTATTATTAATAAAAGATATCTAATATGTTTATTATACAATGCAGATCCACTGCATTGGGTCACACATACATACAAGTCCTTTCCAAACATACCCTAGTTTGGTCTTTCCTTAACCCATACATTAGATTTCCTGAGAATGAAAGGAAATGTAGACAGAAAACATTTTAAACAATTCTAGATAGCATCCATGTATCTTCATGCCCATCTTGTTTTGATATGCAGCTCTGACCTTCCCAGGTATAAGGATTGAACTCCTTATGTGATGGCCCCAGTCCCTGGATTTTATTGGCAAAGGGGGATGAGAAGAGGATGGTGACAATGGGAATTTTATCTGATTTCACTCTGTAGAACCACCCATAATGTGTCACGACTAAAAGAAAATCTATCCAACCCACTCCTTTGACAAAGAAACCAAGGCCCAGAGAGGGGCACTAATTTGTCTGAGGTCACACAGCAATGGGAAGAGTTGGGACAGGAACCCAGGTCTTCTGCCAGCCTCCCCCCACCATCAAACGGCTTCCTGAAGAGAGTGGGATTCAGCTGGCACTTGCCTGGCACTAGAAGGCAGATGGGCAAGTGAGTGGGGAAGAAGCATGAAGAAGGATTCAGGGCACATGAGTGGGAAATATTAGATAATCTTTCATTCCTCAGTGAAGTCATGGAAATGGTGAAAAGAGGCAGAATTAAATGCAACATTTTTGGAAAACGTTCCCCTGACACCCACAAAAAATATCACTTTTTTTGAGTCTTCATTTTGAGCAACTGTTTTTCCTGCACTGGACTTGAACCAGTGAAAACCAGGAAAGCTCCTCTGCAACTTTCTGAGCAGAATTCAATCCACCAAGGACCCCATCCTAAGTACTGATGTACCAAGAAGGCTAGTGAAAGGTGGTCCCGTGGCATCCATATCAAGGGCGTGATACCAGGGGGATTCTCACGGGAACGTTTGAAACAAAGAAAACCTAGCAGAGCCTATTATACATGAGTTTTCAAGCTGAAATTGTCATCCTCTCATCTCCCTTTTTTGAGACATTTTGCAGCCACACAGCATGGCTAGTGAAGTGCCCGCCACTGCACAACACTTTGGTGCCTGTTGCTGGGCCTGTAACTTCCCTTCCTAAGTGACACTTCTCCCACATACTTGGCCACCCCCAGGCCAAAAGCACCCACTTATCATTTGCAGCCTATGTTCTCATCTCCTGCTGGTGTTCCAGTGTTCAAGAGCACGAGCTGTGCTTAGAGGTGACAGGAATATCTCCACACACAGATTCCGAGCTCGTGCCCAAACCTGAAAGGGCCTCTGGAGACTTCCTGCAGCGCAGGCAGGCAAGTTGATTACTCTGGAGTGCAGCGCGGGTGAAAGGGCTGGGCAGAGGCAGCAGGTGTTGCGCAAAGAGCCGTAACATCAATGATGAGAGAACCAGAAGTGGATCCTGGGACCCAGGACAAAGGCGGAAAGATAGGGCTGATACCCTGGCAAGGTTTCCTTAACTCCGCTCCCATTCTGATTCAATTCTTCAAGTATTACTGTGCACTTACCACGTCTCCACCTCAGCAGGGCTGCCAAGTATGAGCCATGTGCTCTGCCCCCCAGAAAGCTGACAAGTATCGACAAATATGCCACCCTTTCCCCCTCTTTCTCCCGCTGAGCGCCTCCTTTCCTGGGTAGGCTTGATTTCATGGTCCAAGCCAGACATTTTGGAAAACGTCTGCAGTGGCACAGAGCAGGCAGGAATATTTATTTCTCGTCTCCATCTGCATTGCTTCCTCCCTTGGAGAGGAGCTGGGGGGAGGAGGGAGGATGAGATGTGGCTTCTTCGTGCCAGCCCAAGAGGCGCCCAAGGCACCCGCCCCTCCTCCCTCCCCTGCCTCAGCAGCAGTAGCAGCCTGGGATTTATGGAGGCAGGCGCCTTTGGAACTTCGGAAAGATCAGCCCAGTTGGAAGTCGCAATTAGCAACTATCCGCCCATTTCCCCTGCCTGCAAGATGTGCTTTTGTGTGGGTTGCCCGATTGCAAGAGTCCCTGTTTGTAGGTAGCTTCACGCTGTTCTTTTAGAAGGCCAAGAAGGAGGACAAGCAGGTGCCCTGTTCCCTCTCCCAGCAAGTTAAAAATCCTTCCCTTGGTTCTGTCCAGTTGTTAACAAATATGCTGTTTCTGGAATCCATGTGTCCATTCATTCGTTCATTCATTCATTCATTCATTCACCCACCCAGCATATTTACTGAGCACCTATGTATCATGTATTGTGTTTGGTGCTAGGGACACATGTTCTCTGTCCTTTTGGAGCTTGCATTTAGGAAAGGAGACAAGCAATAAAAAAGGAAAGAAAAATATAGTCTAGGGGGATTACCGGCAGGCCACAAACTGGAAAGAGAGGGAGAAAGAGGTGGAAAGTAGGGGATGGGGTTACTTCAGCTAGGACGGGCATGGATGGGCTGTCTGAGCTGAAACTTAAAGGGGCTATAGCCAAGGGTAAAGAGGAAGGGAGAATCTTCTGGACAAAACAACTGCAATGGCTGTGAGGCAAGAAGCAGGAGAAATTTTGGTGAGATATTTTGGAGGTAAGAGACACGATTTAGGAATTGAGCAGATATTGGAGGTGGACACTTGACTGGAGGGGGCCAGGTGGGAGGCCCGAGAACTGTGATGTACTGAGGGGCTCGTTGAGCTGAATGAGAGCCAATGGGGTATAGTAAAAAGCCCAGAGTAGGGAGACCTGGGACAGGAACCCAGCTCTGCCCCTCACGTGACCTGGAACACGAGACCACATCTTGGCTTTTAATTCCCTTCGGTGTATTATGACGCCAGTTGTATTAGATGAATTCCAAAGTCTGAAATAGCTATGAGAGCTACAGCTCCTATTCTTTAAGCTAAGTGCCTGGCACAGGGCTAAATGATTTAAATAGATTTTTTTTTTTTTTTTTTTTGGTGAATCCCCTGAACAATGTCTTTCCAGACCACTCTCCTCCAGTTGATAAAACTGAGGCTCAGAGAAGTTAAGCCCTCCAGCTCAACGAGTATCCACCCTTCCTTCAAACTCTAGAGCCTTTAAGGAGGAGAAAAGATGTGCAAGGAGCCCACCCCCACCCCTGGCACCAGAACAAATACATCAACTTCTCCGAAGCCCCTTAGAATTCATCCAAGATCCCCCCCATATAGCTAATTTATTTGAAATGATCACAATATAACATGAAAGCCCTTCAGGATAAGGAGAAGAACATCCACTTTAGGGTTGTCAAGAGCCCAAACCCTATTATGTGTCCCATCTCCTAGGTCTCAACTTACCCTCATTCATGTTTTTTTCCTTTTGCCAGTATATTGTTTTGCTACTTAGAAACGAAACAAAGTAGACATGCTTCTTGCTAAAATCCATGGCCAGGGCTGGGGTTAGCATAGATCAGTCAGCAGCAGGGACTGCGTTTGTGCAGAGCTCTAGATATCATGCCAGAGGATAAGGCTGCCACCTTGGCTGAAAGCCAGAACTGGATCCAAAAAATTCACTTCTGTCAGGAAGCAGTTCAGATTTTAGCAGGGAGAAGGGTGGGTGAGTGTTCATGAGTTTGTTAGTGTTGCCTCTGGTGGCACTCCATTTTTGCTTTGGCTTCAAGGAATGCTCAGCATGGGAGAGGTGACTTTTACAATGTGAGCTGGTGATGGTGGTGCAGACAGGCAGGTCTTGGGTAACATCATCCAGTGATCAGATGCTGAAGTCATGAGATTCAAATCAGTTGGCCTCTACATCTTAGAGTGGAGGTTCCAACTGTGATAGTAATAGCTGACATTCATTGAACACAAATTATATGCCAGGCACTGTGCTAAATGATTTACACGCACTTTCTCATCTGATCCTCACATTCACCTTATACAATAGATAAAATTATCATCGCCATTTTATAGATGAGGGAAGTTGAGTGAGGTGTCCAAAGTCACACAGCTACTAAGACTCTACCTTAAATTTACTCCTTTATTATCACCAGAATGTTATACCTACAGAAGCACAGATACCCATAAATGAAGTCAATTAGTGACTCTTCCAGGAACTATCCACTAATTGATATCATTCCTCAGGAGAAAAGTCATACTTTTTCACATCTTACCAGCAAAAATATTTTATAAGTAATTTACCCCCCAGCCAATCAGTTTGGCAATAAAAGTGAAGGAATAGACATTCGAAATGTCCCACTTCCTTTGCACTCTCTAGATAATCTTTAGTTTCATGTTAATTCTGTATTCAACACATGTTTATTGAGTGCCTATTACAGAGTGCTTAGCAATGGATAAGAGGGACAATGTCTCTTATTGTGTGTTCCCATAAGGGAGATCCGTTCTCAACAAGTGGTTCACAAGCACAGCAATTACTCAGAGGAAGAAGGAGCTGATACAATGGGACCATACCTGAAAGGGACCAAGCCTCATCTGGGAGGCCATGAGGGAAGTGACATTTGAACTGAGGTCTAATGGATAAGTAAAATTTCACCTGGTAAAGAAGAGAACAAAGAGGGTTCCAAGGTACAAAGACTCAGAGAAGAAAGGGAAGGTCTACTATATTCTGAGAACTGGAAGTTCATTGTTAGTTGGGGAATGGTCAGATCAAAAGGAGGGAAATCACAAGGATGAGGTTAAAGAGCTAACCAGGAGACTGATAATGAAGGAGTTTGCCCGTGGTGATGGTTTAAGGGTTTACACAGGGACATTATCAAAACTGATTCAGCAGGAGAAGTTGAGAGGTCACAGAGAGACTGGTTACCTGTCACAAGTCAGTGTTGAGTCTGCGACCTTCTGGTTCTGAAACCTCGAGCCACCATTGGAAGGCAAGGCTTATTTGTCTAATGTATTTTGTTCGCATGGACTAACAAAACACCATGCCCAGAAACATTCCAGAACTATAGATCACTGATCAGCCGTGTCTCCTACCAAATTTTTTCATCAGCCACTCCCCAGTGTTTCAGAACTTGACATCCACTTGGGGGTGTATGACAAATAATTTTGTCACCTAGTAGGACATCATCCTCATTTCTAAGTCATGCCTCAAAAACACAGTTCGCAATTAATATACCTGCTGTCCCAAACAACCCTTCAGAAGCTTTTCAGAAGAAAAAAGATAAGCATCCAAAGTTAACCATTTTCCTAAATATTCTTTGGTAGACAGATGATTATCACTCAAAGTGAACACAAGACGAACACAGTATTTTCTTCAGACTGTGAGGTGCTGAGCAGCCAGTCACAGAAATGTCAGCTATGAGAGAAGTACCTAATGAACATGTGTGTGGCTTCAAATAGGAAATAATTGTTCTGAAATGGAAAGTTAGAGACTCTGACCTGACCTCTGAGCCCCATGCAGTGAGAGGCTTATCACCAGAAAGTTAGAGGGAGAGATGTGATTGTGAAGCCCACCAGCCTAACAGAAATGTGGGTGAGTAATTGACCAATTGTGAGCCTGTTTCTTCACCTGTAGAGTGGGAATGCTAACGCCTACTTCAGAGGGCTGATGGGACAATTAGAAATAAAGCAAGCAGTAGGTTTTGCATGGTACCTGGCATGTTGTGGGTGCTCTGTAAATAGCCATTTTAACTTTACCTTCAACTTAAACCTGTAAGAAGATTTAAATGACCCTAGTGTTTTTAACCAACAATTCTCTCACCTGTTCAGTCCTTAGAAGAACAATCATTTCTCCTAAGCAACCCAAATTATTATCTATAACAGGACCATCCAGAACTCTCTTATAACGTCTATTTTAGCACATTCTTACATTCAGAAATTTGATTCATCAAAAATATTTTTCATTAAGTTTAGTGTATTTTTAGCATTTAGTGTTTCATTTTAATTCCTCACAAGAACTTTTCAGTCATAAATGGTCCCCAGATTCTTCCCTATTAATTAAAATTTTTGCTTAACCAAAATTGAATAACACATTCTCCAAGCATATTTTTGGTTGAATCAGATTTATCTCAATGTACTTGTTTGTCCAGCTTTGCCCCTTACTAGAGTATAATCTTGGACAGATTAATTAATCCCTGACTTCAGTTTCCTGACCTATAAAATGGGAATAATGATATGACCTATGTTATGTGGTATTATTAGAATTAGATGGGAAAGTATTATATACATGGAATGGGATAAACATTCAATACTTGTTAGATATTGTTATTATTGTGGTTATCGCTGTGGCTATGTCAGCAAGTACTGAGTATCAGAATCAGTTACTGAATCAGCCACCATGTTTTAAATGACTTCTGTATGTACTTTACTGAGCTGGCATTGTAGATATGGAAAGATATAAAAATAGAAAAACAGGCTTTATCTTTGTTATCTGGAAGTTGCTGTCTAGAATGCATGCAACAGAAGTGCCTTGAGATTTTGTGGTCCAGTATTTTCAGTGATGTCCTGGAGTCTGTTCACTTCCTACCTGCTATTGAGAGCCAGTTCTCTGCATCTCTTTCCATTTCCCATCTTCCCATTTATGACATCATGTTGATCGTGGTTGAAGTATTTACACCACTGAAATGGGCAAACACTTCCAGCCAGGGAGGAAGCTTCCTCTCCTCTTTTTCTCCTTCCTTTTCTTTCTCCAGAACCTTTTTATTAGTATATCGCTGAGTGTTTTCCAAGCATAGGATATGTACCACATGGTACCTGAGAAGATGTCAGATACCACAAAAACTTAGCATTCAGTAACTCCAGTCAGAGTGTGAGAGGGTCATTCCATTTATAGTTTATTTTCATTCTTACCCTTATATTATAAATAAAATTTCCAATGAGTGCTTATCTGTTTCTCACACTTCTCTAAAATGTCAAATCTTCATGTGTAACAGTGAGAGAAAGAGAGAGAGAGAGAAAGCAGGCCTCAGGCTGGGTGGGCCCTCGTAGCAGGCAGCCTGTCTACTAGTATGTAATAACTTTATTTTATGTATGTTGTGTTTATTTTTATTTCCATTTATGGTAACGATATAAGGTTTCCTTTTATAATTAAGTATTTTAAAATTGAACCAATTTAAAGAAGAATATGAAATAAACACAGTATAGGTGGCATGTGGGCAACAGTCAAAAGCAGAAGGGTGGCATTGATAAGGATGTGTGGAAAGCCGTGATAAAGTTTAACCTCCCCATTTTGCAGTTGTGTAAACTAAGACCAGAGAAGGAAAATGGCTTGAACAGCTTAGTCACAGAAGCCAGACCTGCTATCTCATCCACTGGTGTGTTTTCCCCACTCTATTTGAGATGAGGTGGGGAAAGAAGAAATAAAAGCTCTCTCCTGTGTAGCTTATCTAGGCTGACAATGAAAGACAAGTTGTCACTGGCAGCATGGATTAACCAATCTTTACCCTCAAGTTCAGACTGAGACAGCCAAGGGGAGAAGAAGAGGGCATCAGGGTGACAGGTAACCCCCTTGTGCAGAAACATTACTGTTCAGTAATCATGACACAGCGCTCATTCATCCAGCATCCAGGCCATGCAGAAGCCAAGGACACAGGTATGACGTGGCTCCTGCCCTCTCTGAGGCTCTTTTGTGTTGAGAGATGTTCAAAAGGCAAAGCAAAACACAAAAGTGCCAGAAGTGGGCCCAGGCTCCCACTTATAATCAAATTAAAATAGCCTTTCATGCTTGCTTAGAGATTTCACAAAATTAAAACTTTCCCATCTCTACATCCAAGTTTCTTCTAAATTGAGTGTTTGCCACGCAGACAAGTGAAAAAGCGGTACAAAGCCATTAGGAGGGCAAACCCTGAAATCCAACAGACCCATATTTACAGGTCAGCTCCATGGTGCCACCAAATGTGAGTCTTTCAGGAAGTCATCGCAAGTCTCTGAGCCTAGGTTTCCTCACCTGTGAATGATAATCACCATCATGCCCACCATAGTGAGGGTTAATTATATAGAAATTGTTAATCCTCGTACTAGGCAAATAGTAAGAATGCAACCATTGTTAAGTGTTAGCAGCATTCAAAGGGTGGGTTTGAAGGAGCCCATAAGCCTTGCAAAAATCCTCCCTAGGAATGAACGCTTGGGACAGAAATAAGGGAAACTGGAAGGAAAAACTGGTCTACTTCAATTGGGCATCTGTTCGGAAGCCCCAGGGGAGAAGAGAGATGAGAACACACACTTCCTGGACCCAGGCTCAGAACACAGTACCCTGAGCAACAGGAGATGCGAACAATTCTCCTTGTTAATGAGGCTGCGGCTCCTAATCGGTGTATGGAACAGAATTCTTTTGTTTAATAGAGATCATTTCCCTGCCTCTTGCCCAACTCCCCAGCAGTGCCAGCAGCTCTTTGTTTAATGAAAGGTAGGGACTTTGAGTAGTGTGGTGGGAAGGGCTGTCGGAGGCATTATTACCCTCATTACTATGATAATAGTTTAATCACAATCAATATTTATGAACATGCACAGAAGCCGTTCAATCAGCCAGCAGCCCTGCAACTCGGGTTTTTCATGTTCTTGCCTAAGGATGCTTTCCAGGAAAACCTGGGCCCTCTCCCACCTCCCCCCAGCCCCTCTGAAGCTCTACACTGGTCCTCAGAGGCCACTTCAGAATATCCTTACTGGTTACATCGATAGTTATAGATAAGGTCTTGTTTGTGGTAATAAATGTATATCGTCATAACTATAAAACTTTTTGCTTTTCGAAGTACTTCAACGGTCATCATCTGGGTTTAATCTTTAGGCTTTGGTGAACTATCTTGTGGAAAGGGTAGGGCCATGGGGAGGGCAGTGTAATACAGTAGCAGATCCTTTGGTGTCAGACCCACTTGGGCTCAAGTCCTAGCTTTACTACTTCTTAGCTGTGTTCCCTGGGGGAAGCACCTCAACCTCTCTGAGCCACAGTTTCTTCATTTGCAAAGTGAGATGACAAGTTCTTATAAGAATTGAATAAGATAGTGTAAATCAGGCATTCAAACATTGGTAAATACATCCATATTTTTTAATATGACTATATATCAGTAATAAGTATTTCTATGTTGTCTGTGAGAAAGCTAAACCATTGCTTTCCCCAAAGTCACATAGACAGTAGTTGAGAGGGCAGAAGTGAGAATCTAGACTTGGAATCCAATATTCACTATTATCTGAAAAATTTTTAAACACTCATTCCTTTTAACACTGGCAACTTAGGGAAATGTTATTTTAAGATATCCCAGTGTTTACTCTTATCTTTCAAATATCAATCAAATTTTGAAAGCCAGTGATCACATTTCTGAGCAATGGCCATCTGAATGAACTACCCATAAAAAATGTTTGGTGTCACAATTCCCATATTTATAAAAACAGGGTTTATAAATTCTGGCCTTTCTGAAAAGGAAAATGAGGGAAACTGAGCATTTCCATGGTGCTTAGGTGGGCACAGCACTTCATAGTTGGGCAGAAATACCATTGGTCTTTGGCAAGCACTGAAGACATTTCGGTCTCCCTTCCCCTGCCCAGTGACAGAGCTCCGAGAATTCATTATGCTGTCTATGATTCCAGATATATTCAAGGGTTTTGTTTTTCTCCAGTCCTCAGAAAGTGTTGGAAGGGGCTTTCACTGTAATTGTCACTTGGCCCCAAGCAGAAGCCACTAAGGTTTGCTCAATTGCTCACCCGCACACACAGTCCCAGTACATCCACCCACCGGCACATTCTGTCTCCCCCAAGCAGTCGGTCCCTCAGTTGGCACTTACAACATATTCTTCCTCCCAAGATGCACTTAGAGCATCCAGATTCTGTACTCAGGGAGGTTTTTGCTAGGTTTTGCTTGTGCCTTTGTGCAGGACATATCTCAGAATCCTGATTTCTGTCAAGTAAAAACCTGAAAAATATCTTTCTCCACTGGAATGTTAAAAATTCTAACACTCGTTCTGTTCTTTTTTCAATAAAATTTTATGAAAGAAATATACAGAGTGGTTTAAAAATGAAATAGTACAGAAACACTTGTAGTAATAATTTTTTTAAAAAGCAACATTTCTCTGTCCTATCCCTTTCCACCCTTAATCCCTTACCCCAGAAAAGACCTTTGAAACATTTTGGTATTTATCTTCATGGCTTCACAGTAAGAACTGTTCTTACATTGACGTTAGAGACTGACCCTCCACTGTAGTAGATAGAGCTTTAGCCCACTTCACCATCTTCCACTTCTCCTCTTCCTGTTCCATGGCGAAGCATCATTGTTCTTCTCACAGCCTTTATAACTTTAAGTAATACCCATCTACCTTTAGTTCTTATTTCATCCACAAGATTAGGTTATAGATACCCAATCCCTTTCCTTCCCCTGCCCTCTCCTCCAAATGATCTCTTGTTCTAAAATGGGAATTGAATGACAGTCTCTTCATTCCTGTCATTAAAAATGTAATCATGTATGTTTATGAATGTCTCCTGCGCCTAGACCAGCACTGTCCAATAGCACTTTCTGCAATGATGGAAAGATTCTGTATCTGAACTGTCCAATACAATACCCACTGGCCACATGTATCTAATGAGTACTTTAAATGTCGCTAGTACCACCAAAGAGTTGAACTTAATTGTATTTTGTTTAAATTCATACATTTAAATAGCCACATATAGTTCTAGGGCCACGCAAGGCCAGACCAAGCTTAATATACAAATCAGATTACCTAGAACAGCCTGAATTTCCGGCTGAGATGGTAGTAATCACTGACATGTAGTTCTTACTATGCCCTGGAAACTATTCTAGGAGCCCAGTTAATAACTCAACAACTGTATGATGAGTAATATTACCCCCATTTTGTACATAAGGAAAGTGAGTTGTGGGAAAAGTTCAGTAACTTGTTCCATAAGTGGTAGAGCGAGAATCTGGCCCCATGTGATCCAACCTCAGAGTCCGTGCTCTAAACCACTTCCCTATGCCGCCTCCATTCCCCATTAGAAATTCCCTTTTTAAGAAACATCCTTTTTTAGATACTATTTTCAATCTGCTGATCAGCGATGTGATCACAGCTTCTTCTACATTATTGGCCCAAGCGATACTTATTGTAGGGGCTACAGGCATTTAGATGTGAAACCTGCCCATCCCATTTCCTCCACAAAAGGAGAACATAAAACTGGAAACTGGGGGAGGATATGGGCAATTCAGCAGAGGGACAGGGGCCCAGTCACAGGAAGCTGTTCCTTTGGCCTGGCAGTTCCAACAAGAGCAGTGTAGTGGCTAGCATGCACTGAGGGCTTACCATGCTCCTTTATTATGCTCATTTTTGTGTATCATCTTCATCAATTTTTGCAATAGCCCAAAGAGGTACAGATGAGGAGGCTACAAGTGAAGGGTGCTGGGAATATTCAATGAGGTGGTTCATGAGAAACACCGAAAATTGTGCCTGGCACAGAGTAAATACTCAACACATGCTGCCTGTTGTAATCCTTTTACGTCTTTGCCAAGTCTACCCACTGGGCTGTGCTACATTGTCTGGTACCTGCGTGAATGGTCTTTATTTATCTCTATGTTATTTTCCCTTCCCTGTTACTACAGTTTTTCCCGAAGCCTCATTTCCAGAGCTCTTATTATTTCTAAAATAGTAATTGCCTTTTGTTTTACTGCTAGAGTATTTATAACCTTTCCAAGGTGTAGGAAGTGTTTTCTGTTCCACATTCTAACTAGAACCTGCCTCATACACCAGTTGATAGTCACAGACCTTTTTTTTTAAATTCCGAAAGGAATCCAAGAAAACAATTAACTCAGCACCCTATTGTAACTGATAAAAACATGAGGCCAACAGATTAGGCAAGTAGCAGGAGCCACTCAATGAGTGAATGGTCAAATTAGGATTAGAAATTTACATTTTGTGATTCTTCCCGCACCTCACTGTCTCCCACTTAAGTCACATCCTAGTCTAGAAGTCAGAAAAGTTATTCTGGAAAGGACCAGACAATAAATATCTTGACTTTACAAGCTACATGGTTTCTAGCATAGAAACTCAACCTCTGCCCCTGTAGTGTGAAAGTAACTGTGCACAAGATGGAAGTGAATAGGCGTGGCTGTGTTCTAATATAACTTAATGGACACTAAAATGTCAATATCCTGCAATTTTCACATCAGAAAATAGTACTCTTTTTTATTTTCTTTCAACCATTTAAAAAATGTGAAAACCATTCTTAGCTTTTGGGTCATACAAAAATAGGCAGCAGGCTAGATTTGGCCCATGGGCCATAGTTAATCTGACCCTTGTTCTAGTCTATTAACTGTAGATGGGAACATACTTGGCAATCAGTGCCCAGTGAACCACAGTGAATTAAACACTAGTAGTAATGTTAGCTAATGCTTCTTGAGCTTTTACTGTGTACCAGGCATTGTGTGGAACGCTTCATATGATGTCAACCTGTTCAGCCTCACAAAAATGAAGAAAATACCGTTGTTATCCTCATTTTGAAGATGAGATTATAGAAGCTATGGGAGGTTAAGTAATACTACCTAAACTCATTCAACTAGTAGGTGATGGCAAATAATGAAAACCAAGATCTGTCTGACCCAAAGGCCCTCTGCCCCACAAAGGAGGCTCCCCTTCTTCCAGGTCCCAGGTGGTCAGTAGGTAAGAAATAGATTTAAAATGACACAGCAACCACTTGATATAGTGAAAGAACTCTGCACTTTATAATCAGACCTGGGCTTGCATTCCAGCTTCTCTACTTACTTGTTTACCTCTTGATAGTTGCTTAACCTCCCTGTGCCTCAACATCCTCATCTATGAAGTGGGGATGGTGAAATGAGTCTTCTAATGTTCTACAGTGATGAGTGAGTTAATTACACATAAGGTACCTTGCACAGTGCCCCAGACATAATGTGCTCAATAAATATCATTAAGGATCAGGTAAAAATCAGGTTGCTTATTAATGGTTTTAGAACCAGGAAGGTCAGGAATGACCAAATCCTGTCCTAGACTATCAGTGGCCTCCTCCAGGGAAATACATGCAATGGATAAAGTTGGGAAAAATGTAAGACAAAGTAACGCCTTTTTCAATGTCTTGGTTATCATCCATTGCCGCATAACACACTCTGGCGCAATAGTGACTTAAAACAATCAGATTATTTTGCTTACAGTTTGGGGGCTTAGGAATTTAGGAAGAGCTCCACTAGGAGATTCTTTAGTTCCATGTGGCACTGACCAGGGTCACTCACTTGGCTGCATTCAGCAGGAGACTGGGCTGGGCTGGGGCTGCCTGTCTGATAACTCGATGTGCTTCCATGTGCTTCTTTCTCCCCATATGGGGCTCATCCTGCTGACCTTCTCCACATGGCTTGGCTTCTTGCAGAGTGGTAGTCCTAGCACAGTGCACTTACGTGGCGGCTGGCTTTCAAGAGTGAGGAAGTGGAAGCTGCCAGCCCTCTCCAAGACTAGGCTCAGTACTGGCATGAAGTCACCTCCAGCATATTTTGTAGGACAAAGCAGTCACAGGTCAGCCCAGACTGCACAGGGATGGAGGAATAGACTCCACTTCTCAAACAGGGGGTGTCATACCCACACAGAGAGCAAAATAACTGATGGCAAGTATCTTTGGAAACAAGCTACCATGCTGTGAACTGGGTTTGGGGTCCACATTTCAATGCAGAAATCTCCAGGGAGATGTGGAATCAGAGAGACGGCCTAGAGCACAACCTGGCACAGGGCCAGAAAGGAAGAGCGGACTGAGATGGCCAAGCCTCTTACACACAAGTCACACACTCTTACCTGAAGCATCCTAACTGTGAAACAGAAATGCTATACCTAAATGTGCAGATATGGAAGGTTTACTGATCCCGCCCACTGCCACACAACCCAGTCTATACCATGGAACCTGACCCATCAAACCAGCCTCTTTGGAGATGAAGGGAAAAGAGAATGCAAAACTAATAGCCAACACTTATTGAACACATCCCATGTGCTAGGTCCTGTGCAAAGGTTTTTACAGACATGAACTCATATAATCTTTTGCCATGCACTAAAGGAATAGAGGTCAAATGCTTAGAATACCGACCTACAGATGTTAAACAGTTAAGAAACATGACTTTTTAAATTAATGATCCATAGAACCACCTTACAAGGGGATATTATTGTCTTTACTTCTTTTTTCCAAGAAGGAAGCTGATGTTTAGAGAGATTCATGACCTGCCCCACAGCAGGCGGATGGCAGGACCACATGTTAGCCCAGGCGTGTTACTCCAGACCCCAAGCTCTTACTTCCACACTGGACTCCTGCAGTGTAGGAAAACAAGCTCTTTGCGTAGAGACAACAAATGCCAGTTCCTTTTGAATCAGTAGTGCTTCACTTCACTTTCTTCAGTGTATCTTTCAGAATATTAAGGCTTAAAAATCAACTTGAAGAAAGCTCTGGGAACCTCTACCAAGGGTACTGAGTAAAAAATACTATATATTCAGAACTTATTCATCCAACACATTTTTATTGAGCCCCTACTATACAACAGACAGTGTAGGCACTGAGGAGAGAGAGAGAAGGTCTTCTTCATGGAGCCTACGTTCTAGACACGAGGGTGATGACAGATGATAAAATTCATGGAATAAAGATAAAACTATTTTATGGATAATAGTAGCATTAAGTAATATTTTACATGCTGAACTGCCTCATTCTCAAAAAATAAAAATAATCCATACTGCTAAGGTCGCCTGGACAAGGGGAGTGGAGAAAGGAACACAGTAGCATCATTAGCCTGGCAGCAGAAATTTGAGAAGCCAGCGCTGATGCCAGCTTTGCCAGCCTCTTGAGATGGTGGTGTCGTGGGCGTTTCTAGGCAAAGGCAGAGAAATCAGCTCAGAGCTCTTGTGAAGTCAAACAGGCAGGGGTGGAGTCAGCCTGAGCGGAGAATAAATTGTTTTCTTAGTTGTTTTTTTTTTCAAGAGACCCTGGGGAGAAAGGGGAGCTTGGGCAGTTGCTAATGCAGTGGTATCTGTTCAGATTTTTTTCTCCCATCTTTGTGTCTTACCCACCAGATTTCTGTTTGCAAAAAGGGCCTAATCCACTTTTTTTTGTCCATGCATTGATTTAATAGTATCAAACCCTGAGGTCCGCATGGTCTGCACCTGGGTTGCTTTTTCCCCTAATGAAGCCAGAGAAGTGGTTTAAGCCCCTGCCGAGCTTCCTATCAAAGCTTCACAATGATTAACTCAGGTCCCCTTATTAGGACCAGGCAGAAGAAAATCCCTTAGTCATCAGCATTGTGAAAATCCTGGAATGGTGAGTGTTCAATGAAAAGATTACCTTGGGCACCTGAAAAATAATGGAAGAACTCAATAGAGAAACCATTAAGCCTGTCTACACACGCTAAGTCAGGTGGAGGGTCGAGGTAATTAGCTGGGCAGAGAAACCATGTTGGAACTTCTGCCCTGACTGAGTCAGCACAGATAATTATTCAAATCCCTCATACATTTTTGCTGGAGAAGCCATTTTAGGTTGTATGTACACACACACACACACACCCCCCACAAACAAGACTTATATATGAATGGTCAATAAAAGTGGTTTGATGGTTGTTGTTTTTTTTAACTGAATAATGGACATCTTAGAGATGGGAGATCCAATGCTATAACTTAATAGCTGTTTGAGTTTAAGCCAAGTTGCTTCATCACTCTTTGCCTCAGTTTCTTCATCTATAAAAAAGGAACATTAATAGGATACGCCCTCCTCAAAATGTTGTTGTAAGGATTAAATATAATGAATGGAATATTCCTAACTCATCACCTGGCAAGTCATAAGCACTCAAAAAGTGTTACATGTAAATCTTAATTGTTGGATGGACATGACTCATTCTGAGTGTTGGAGAGATAGTGCATTTAGACATCACCTGAGAAAGGGGCTAGGAATCATGGAGCAAAGCCCTCATCTACAGCCCTTCATATAGTGCCTTGTATGTAATCAATGCTTTTGCTTCAGGCCTGTGGAAACATGAACAGGTGGCTCATTGACAGCTTCTCCCGACTATCACCCTGGTGTCCACAGATTACCCTGATCTGCAGCTCCTTTCCTAAATTCCCGTCCCAGAACTGGCTGTATCTGAGAGGCCAGGGTGGGAGTGGAAGGCTTGTGGGTACTACTAGAAAAGGGGTAGTCTTCGTCCCACCAGAGGGGTTGGTGAGAAAGCAGGGAGTCTCAGAAAATGAAGTCATACTTCTTGCCTCTCCTTTGAGAGCTGTTGAGCCCCTGCTCAGAAAGGGTGCCAGACCAGGTATCTGAGGTAAACCCCTTACCCCCACCCTAATCTCTAATGCCCAGGGCACGCATAGCTTGGCCCCAGAGAGCAGTAGGTAGGTGTCACTGAATATCACAGAGTGCAAGGTCTGGGGAACACCCCCTCAGCTCAGCCTAAGTTCAGCTGTACTGAGGTAGGGAACAGAGGGCTTTCCTGTCTGCCTCAGTGTTTCAAGGACAAGTTCTCCAGTGCCTAGAGTGTTCACAGAATTAGCAGAGAGTATGCCAGACTGAGAACCCTACTCACATACCTGCTAGTAAGCTGAAGAGATTCCAGCATCCTTTTGTTATGGCAAGAAATTGCCTGTGGTCTAGAGGTGGGGAGTGAAATTGTCACCACTGCCACTAGGACAAGGAGCATGTGCTGTATGTACACCAGTAAGCCAGTGTGTCCGCTGATCATGATAAGAACAGGTACATTTCACCATGTACCCAGCACGGTTCTACACACTTGTCTGATTGTCTCACTCAACTCTCTCAGTATCAATTTGAGTAATATTATTATTGTTCCACATGCAGAGGAAGCTCAGAGAAGTTAAGTAACTTACTCAAAGCCACTAAGCTAGAAAATGGCAAAACCACATCTGACCCAGCCCATCCTGAGCCTATCCTCTACATCACTTCACTAAGAAATTTTCTTTTAAAGTTAAAAAAAAGAAAGAAAGAAAGAAAGGCTATCACACACACACTTCTAAGAACCATGGATGGTAAAAAATACAGGACAAAATTCTATGAAACAGGGAGTACTTTTTAAGCAATTTATATTTTATTCATCAAAGGATCTACATATAATGGAAAATAGTTTTGTGAAGATAGCAAGACCTGTTGTTGATTTGATCTAGAAATAGGGCCTGGTATGCTCTTGGATTTCTGACCCTTGGCAATAATTTCAAAGCCTCAGTGGTATGGGAAGATCTGGTTCTTCCTCTCTACATAGAGCAGCAGTCCCCAACCTTTTTGGCACCAGGGACCGGTTTCATTGAAGAGAGTTTTCCACAGACTGGGGAGACGGGGGGCAGGAGAGTTGGGGGGGATGATCGAAGTGCATTACATTCAAGCTCACCTCCTGCATGAGGCCCTGTTCCTAACAGGCCCAGACCAGTATGGGTCTGTGAGCTGGCGGCTGGGGACCCCTGATGTAGAGTATAGCTGGCTAAAATATGTATTCCTATGGATACCTAAAAGAAACAATATGTGTAAGGGCAGCACTGTTGACATGAGGCGGGAAAGGGTTCCGGGGGCCAGAATTCTGATCCTGCTTCTGCCAGAGTACCCACTCTGCTGTATCTCACCATGTGTGCTGTGAAGAAGAGAACTGATGGCGGCTTCCTACCACTTAAGGAGACTAGCATCGGAGACAGGCAGCAACCTTAGAGAGGACTTCTCATATAGGGAAAGGCTCATATCCGAGCATCCCACTTAGCCTCTGCTAGAGCTGCCCTATAGAGGTCTCGACATCCAGGGATGGCCACGACTGGCTGGACTGAGATAGCTGTTAGCACTTTTTTCAGGGACCCTGTCATTTTACTCATTCACCCTGATTCTATGCTCTAGAAGGACTATGAACGGGTTTACTTCATGTGTATTGAAGCGCTTACTTAAACTGCATGAATATTATCATTTTCTTTGCCATTAGCCTTTCCTTTTTCTGTAAAATGCCTCTGCTTTCACTTTCCTTACACAAGACCCTTCCAGACTCCCTTGTATCCTTATCAACATCCTTCTTAAAGTTCAGTGGCCAAAACCAAAAATGGTATACCACATATTTCTAAATCATAATTGGATCGCAGTTTACTCTGAGCTATTTTTTCTTGTTATGGGACTGGAGGAAGATTGATAAGACCCCGTCCCGTGCAAGTCAGCAGTTATCAGAAACAAAAACAAGCCTAGCAAATGGAAAGCTGGTACGTGTAGCAGAGTGGATGGTTTTCATTCATTACACAGAGCTTGCTTTGTTTCCCAAACTGTCTGGAAAGGAACAGAATTGACTGGTGTCATTCTCCGGATTGGAACTGCATGTTAGTGGTAAATGGAGAGTAGGCGTGTTTAAAGGTTGATCATTTCAGCTGTAGCAAAACTCCTACCCACTGCCAAGCACCAACTCTACAGAGCAAAGGAGGAACTTTCCCACTGAGAATAATTATTTTGCCAACACCTGCTCTGACCACTGATGCTTAAATTTCTTGCACTTTTCTACCATTGGTGAGGATGGAGACCCAGGAGTTCCAAAGGAAAAATTGAGGCTCAGGGGTCCTGGCTTCTCTGCCTTCTGGCTGAAATCATTAGAAAATAAATTCTTAAATTCTGCAGGTTTTAGTGTTCTCAGTCGTAAATAGACATGACTCACAGCCCCCACTTTGCAGGGTGGCTTAAAGAGGAAACTACATAAAAGTGCTTTGCAAAGTGGAAAACATCCTAAACGTGTTAGATGTTATTTTAAATGGGGGAGACTTGGGAGAAAGGAAAGCCACCTTTTTGCCCCAACTAAATTCTGGAACAGGAATGAAGAGGAATGATTTGGGGTTATGAATCATTTAATAGAAATAGTAGTTGTGCAAAATCTGAAACACATTCTCAAACCTTTTAATGGTCCAGAGCGGTTTGCTTCATCCACCAGCCTTTGCAGGAGGCCAGCTTTTTATATAAATATGTTGCCTTTCAGCAGCTTCTCAGTCTGGTCATTTCTCTGCATATTCCTCAGCCATTTTGAAGCCAGATCTGGTCACTAGCTCTTTCTCTTTCCTTCCTTCTACAAATTTTTCCTAAGTGCCCTTTCTGAGATAGGTTCCAAGTTAAGTCGCTGGGGAGGCAGCCATGAGCAAGACATGACATTTTGCAAGAGACAGACATTGCACAAAAAGTATGACTTGCAGTGGCAATCAGGGCTGCAAAGAAAAAGTGTAATGTTCCAGGAGGATCAGTAACAGGAGAATCTGGGATCATCTTGGGTGCTGGCAGTGATTCCAGAGGACAGAATGCTTTGCTCTCTCAATAATTAACTGATGTATATTCAACCCTTTAAAGTTTGTGAAGCGCTTTCTAATATTTTTTTTCCCCAATCAGGCTGTCAACCCTGCAAAGTACACAGTATTGTCACCTTGTTCTAGAAATCTAGCAACCAAGACTAAAGCACTGAAGTGATTATTGCAGGGTCAACTTCTTCTGTCACTTACAGAACTTTCAACTCTAAATCCTAGGCTCTTTCCACTCCTCACTTTGGCTCATTGGCTTCTGTCCCCTGAGAGTTGACATTTTGCAAAGTAGCTTTGGGAAAAGGTCAAGAGGGGGAAAACGCATCCCTGGATACTTTCATATGGGTAGAGGTTGTGATTTTTGATATAGATCTCAGCCAAATGTCAAAGGGAAGCCTACCTGAGATGTGAAAAGACATCCTAACCGCTGTGTTTGCAGTGCAGCCTTTGTGGTTGCCCATAAAATCGGTAGCTCTCTCAGACCCCAGGTGTAGTGCCTCGGTCTTAACTGTGCCTAGAGGAACATGTGTGACCAAATGCAAATCAAATGAGACACATGGAATATCAGATGTACTCCCATAGGTGTTATTCCTCAAACCCAGCTGTTCATTGACTTCTCACAGCAGCCGGAGCCCACCCAGGTTTGCTTATGAATTGCTCATCTTAGCTGCTATTTGTAGCATGTTTACTATATCCCAGGACTTGTGTGAATTCACCCTTATGGTGACCATCTGCAGCAGGCACTAGCAGAATCACCATTTCACAGATGATGCAACTGAGGCTCAGAGAGATAAAGTAATTTGCCCATGGCCACACAGCTTTTAGGTTGATAAGGCAGGATTTGAACCCAGGTCTGACTCCAAACTCGATGCTCTGAAACACTCTACTCTGCCAAAATCCCTCCCCAAAAACTGAAAATAAATTTTATAATCACTTCCTGCAGTTCCCTTCTGGGCTTTTTAGTATTTAAAACCAAGAGACACAAGCAACAGCACCCTTGGAACAGTTTTGAAAGTCTCTGGTACCCTTCTAACCCCACCCACATACACCCATATCCCTCTGGGTTAAGGATGCCCCCCACTGCATCCCTCTTCTTGAACAGCATTAATAGAAACTGAGAACTGAAGGATTTAATTCAGACAAACCTACAGCCAAATTACACAAAGACCCATGAAGTGTCACCAGTCTTTAGTGCTTTTCTAGACTGGTGAGCCCTCCCCTCATCAGTTGGGGTTTAGCTGCAGTCATTTTTCATCCCTTTAAAGGGAGAGGAAAAAAATGCAAATTTCCCACGCCAGCTTCAGAATCTCAGTCAGGAAAACTTCACTCTCTTTCTTTCTGTTTACTTTGTCTCCCTCTGTCCTCATCTCGCTGTCTCCCTCCCTTCTTCCCCCTACCCTGCCTCCTCCTCCTCTTCCTCTTCCTCCTTCTCTTTCTTCTTCTCTCTCCCTCCCTTTCTCCCTCTTTCTCTCAAGCAGTAGCTATGGCTTAGGGAAAAAATAGCAAACAGATTTTATTTTTTAGTACCTTTCTGTGTTTTCTGGACAGAAATGTGCCAGCATATTGTTTTAACTCTGATGGTGATACAGCATTGAGTTGTGAACGTTTAAACATAAACACCAGCCTCACTTCCATCCTCTTCTTTTCTTCTTAGGTGAAGGCAGCTTCCAAATATGTGGATGTACCTGTGAGTATTTGAAAACTGTTTTTGTGAGTTTGATTTTTTTTGGTTTGGGGGGGTTTGTTTTATTTATTTATTTGCTTTTATGAGAATTTTGATGACGCCGTTTTTATTAGTCGCTGCTAAATTGTGTATTCCCAAATTGAATCACCAGAAGGAGGGAAGCCAGGAACGTTTCATGGTTAAAATTTTTAGCAGATGAGAAGAGAGTATGGTTTCTTTCATCAAGCAGAGACGTCTTATTTGAGGGTAAACCCAGTTTACTTTCATTTTTATTATCATTGGTTTCTCTCCTATATTTCATTCTGTGATCACTCCACTCACCTTACCCCCTTTGGAAGTAGAGTCATGAACTAGAAATTTGCACAGGGTGCCAGTATTTTTAAAAAGCAAATAAATTCTGAATTTGATCATTTGGGGGTCAATTCCACAATTGTTTTAAGGAAACCTTACAAAACTGCTTATAATTAGTACAGACCTCATTAAGGAAGAGAGCTCTCAAAGTTCATAGACAAAGCACTTGAAGTTGCCCAAAATTTACATTTAAATTGAGGTTAAGTACTACACATGAATGCTAGAATGCCGGATTACCTGTGATAAACCAGGACACATTTATAGACAGTCTTTCGCCTAACTATTAGCAAAATAAAATTGGAGAGATTTAAATATATTCCAATAAAGAGGAAAGGAAAATGATTCTCTTTCTCCTTTTCTAACAAAAGAGGTGTGAGTGTATTATAAAATATTAAATTTAGAGAGCTTCTCTCAACAGCCACCAAGGGTCTTGTACTGAACATTTTTCATACTGAACGTGGTTAAGTACCCTCCTTGTTCAAATACTTATTTGTTAAAATTTGTTTTTTTATAAAAGGATTTATATTAACATTTAAATTCATTTCCCCAGGAAGTTAAGTGTGTAATGGTTTATCGGCTTATTTCTCAAAGGAAGGCAAAATGGAAAATTGGAGTGAATTTAGCTTTAGCATATATTTTATTTGTTTAATGAAAGGATGTACAAGCAATAATTATGCTTTGAATTTATATAATATTTCTTTTTTTAAGATTTTATTTATTTATTTTTAGAGAGAGGGGAAGGGAGGGAGAAAGAGAGGGAAAGAAACATCAATGTATGCCCTGCTGGGAAATGAACCAGCAACCCTTTGATTCACAGGCCGGCACTCAATCCACGAAGCCACACCAGCCAGGGTTATATAATATTTCTCATTGAGGGACCCCTGACTGCTTTGCAAAGATAGTCCTTACAATGGGAAGAGAGAAAGTTTACATAACTGCAGCAAGGAAAGAAGTTAAGTAATTTATTGTCCTAAGCCCCAAACTACAAACTTTCAGTTCATAGGGAGCAGACGTCTCAAAATCTCTGGGCCTGTTTCTCCATCCTTAAAATAGAGATAATAATACTCAAGTCACAGGTTTGCTGTGCAGATTAAATGATGCACATATATGGGACACTCAGTACCTAACTGGCCCTTATCAGACATTTCAGCAGAAGGAGTAGGACACGTGGTGTGGAATGGGCATGTGATGCCTACAGTCTATCATACAGGAGTGGGGGCTGGATTTACTGACATTAGCTCTGGCCTGCCCTGATCTTCAACAATAAGAGAAATTGGAAGTCTAGGTTCCTAACTCAAAGATCTCATGGCTGAGGTTTGTCTTCTGTCAACCTCAAAGCAGAGGGGCGGTCTCACCAGCAAGGGTAGAACAGGTAAGAAGCAGGCAAGGCCCAAATACGTGGCGAAGTTTGATCGGGCAGTCAGTACTAGCAACTCGAAATGGCATCTGGGGGAGGTCAAAAAGTCAAAAATCAGCAGTTTCATGTGGCTCAACCAATTCCTACAAGGCTGGTTCAGATTTAGTGTACAAATGAGGGAGAAAAATGGACTCTTCATCAACAGGAAAGGTACCCTATAGTCATTCTGTGTTTATGGATGAATCAGGCTATGTCAAAGCTGAGCATCAGGGGAACACAATGTGTTCCCCTAAACAAGGGAATTAGCCAAGCCTCCACCCTCTAGGGAGACAAAAGAAAATGATGTAGCATGCCCCAAAATATGGCACATTTACCACTGACGATATATAATAGGATGACAACTGCAACCAAACCTTATAAAGCACTCACTATGTGCTGGTTACCCTTCTAAGCACTTTAACATTTAATCTCCACAACAAGCCCACTTTAAAGATTAGAAAACTGAGACCACAGAGGTCCACTTCCTTAGGGCCTCATAGTTGCTAAGTGGCAGAGCTGAGATTTCAGCCAGTGCTCTTAAACACTATGCCATTTGCCAGTTGATTTTAGTTAGTGCATAGATGAACATCTTTATTTGGTTAATTGAGTAATTTAGTATTGGAAAAATGATGATTAGCACCTCAAACTTATGATTTCACCAATTATTATGGCTTATAAAAAAGGTAAACTTTAAAATTAAGTTGATGAAAGTATGTTTCATAGCAAATAATATTATAGTAAATAGTATAGTGATAATATGATTACAATTTTAGAGAAAATAATAGTGCATAATAGATATATGTACTACATGTACATTATTTACATGTAGTATATGATAGTAATCATTTACTTCTCAAAACAGCCCTATGAGTGGGGTAATATTTTTATCCTGTTCCACAGCTGAGGAAACTGAGGGAGGTTAAATACAATAGCATGCCCAGGCATTCCCAGCAAGTAAGTAGGAGTGTGAACGTTCAAGTGCAAGCACTTTTTGACTAGTAGATAGAGCCTGCTGGCACTGGCTTCCAAGAAAGAGTCAACTGTGTGCATTTCTTTCCAACTCTGCCTTCAGTGAGGGCACATTGGCAGTGCTAACTCAGCCATGGAGAGCATTTACACCACGGAAATTGGCAAGCACTGCAAATCAAGGTTTGCTGTTTGTGGTGTTGTTTTGGCTTTTTGTTTTGAAGAGCCAGTTTACCAGCACACCCATTCAGTGGCCCCCAAACCAAAATATGCAGTGGTAATACTTGGCAAGCATTTTTGTTTTGTTTTGTTTTGCTTTGTTTTGTTTCTTAATAAGGATTTCTCACCCCTTGCCTCCAGAGATTCTGATTCAGTAGTTCTGGGATGGAACCTGGAAATCTCTTTCTAAAAAGTTCTCCAGTGATTTCAATACATAGTCCAAGTTTGGGAACCAATGGACTCAATCAGTGATTCTTGACCTTGTCTACAATTATAAACACCTGGGGAGCTTTTTACAAGTATTAGTGCCAAGTTACTTGCCAAATTAAAACACTTTCTAGCTTGTGGGGTCTAGACATTGGTATTTTTTTAAAGCTTCCCAGGTCCCTCTCATTTGCAACCAGGTTTAAATATCACTGGATAAAATCATCTTTTAAGCTATTTCTAGCTCTCAAGATTCTGAGTTCACTTGTGTTGCTGTGTGAAGTTGGCACATGGTTAATTGGTTTAGTTCTATGTGGGAACTAGTAATTAGTTACCTTAGAGACTTGTCTTTTAATTATCCACACTAATGAAGAGAAGTATTATTACCATCCATTCAAAATGTTGCATATTCACCAAAGCATATCTCTTTGTTTTAGATGTAGTATTTGAACCTTTGGTATACCTACCAAACTTGCATTGTTAATTAGGGCTTGCTTAGGATACTGAAAATCTGATTTTATTTTCTCAAACTCAGAAGTATCCTAGTAGGAATAAACTATGATTAAAATGCCTTATTTTTCTTAAGCCACAGAGTGACTCTTTCAGAAATGATGTATTCCACACATGGATGGAGTTAACTATACAGAGATTAACTTATTTGCTGTTTATTTCATGTCTTCTAAAAATCTACATCCTGTGCCATCAGTCTGTTTAAGCCACGTTTAAAATAAGCAATGTAATTGTGGGGTATTAAAACCATTGTCTAACATTTTTTCCTATTATTTGTTGATAACAATGTGGTTATAGCCTGATTTATCTAATAGCATCAGTTTTTTAGCCAAGCCTATTTTCCATCTATAACTGCAAGTTAGCTCATTTGTGTGTAAACTGTCTCCATTTGGTTGGAAATCTAATTAAAATGTATTACATACCCTCCCCTGCTTTTTAAAATAGGGAACTTGGCCATATTTCAGCCTTTCCAGTGTGACTTTCCCCTGTGACCTGCTTCCCCCAGGGTCTCCCAAGGGTAGGAACAGCTTGCCTCTCCGGACCCCTGCTGTCGGTGGCTCTACATGCGTGGAGCTACAGTTCGGCGGCTTTCTCCCTCACACTCAGGACATTGGGAAAAGTGATAGCACCTTTTTATCAACACACCTGTTCCAAACAAGTCCCCTCTGTCTCCTTGCTGGCCCCCCAAAGTATGAAAAGCAGATTTGTTGCAGTTGGACATAAAGCTGATTAAAAAGGAAACAGTAGTGAGTGGGAGGCCCAAGGACCCTATTAAGAAAAAAAGACACATTTTTGTGCTGAGACTTCATTTTTATTTTGATGTTTTTATATTTCTTCTTGGTTCCAAAGCAGATTGTAAAGGCAGGTAAGGCTATGAAGTCATATAATATGGGGGTGGGGTGATCATAGTGGCTTAATGTTTGCATAGTAATATGACCTTTAAAGCATTTTAACATACATTATTTTAACTGATCATAATTTTTGAAGGTAAGTAAGGAGCTATTATTAATCCCATTTTACAGATGGTATAAGTAAGGCCCAAAGAAATTTATTTATTTATTGTTATTTAATTTATTTCTTTATTCTCGCCTGAGGACACGCTTACTGTTTTTAGAGAAAGGGGAAGGGAGGGAGAGCAAGAGGGAGGGGAAACACTGATGTGAAAGAGAATCATCCATCAGTCACCTCTCAAACGTACCCCAACTGGGACTGAACACACAACCCAGACACATGCCCTGATTGGGAATCAAAACCATGACCCTTTGGTTTATGGGATGACACTCCAACCAACGAACCACACCAGCCAGGGCAGGCCCAGAGAAATTTAAATGATTTTCAGAAGTCCAATTTGTGGAGGATCCAGTAAAAATCTATGTGCAGTAAGTCCTCACTTAACATCATTGATACGGTCTTGGAAACTGTGACTTTAAGTGAAACGACATACAACAAAGCCAGTTTTACCATGGCTCATGGACGTAAACAAGAGCTAGTTCCTGGGGCATCTCATCAACCATTGACGTTATAACGAAAGATGTTGAATGAAACAGCATTAGCTGAGGACCTGCTGTAATGGGACTGAAGAGCTTTAAGAAGGAGGTGGGAAGGAGCCTTATTCATTCCTGGGTTTGTTCATTTAGCAAATAATTACTGAGCACCTACTGTGTGCCAGGCACATCATTCTATGTGCTGAGGATTAATAGAAAATAGACCAAATAAAGTCCCTGAATTAATGGATTTTATGTTTCAGTTGGTGAAGACAGACAAAAAACAATAAATGAATACATTGTACAATGTCAGATATTGATAAGTGCTATGAAGAAAAATTAAACAGTCAAAAATCAAGAATTATGGAGTTTCTTAACTACCTGTGGGAGATGAATCATTCTGATTTTTTTAAAGGTTTTGTTTGTTTATTTTCAGAGAGAGGGGAAGGGAGAGAGAAAAGAGGGAGAGAAACATTGATCAGTTGCTTCTCGCACATCCCCAGCTGGGGACCTGGCCCGCAACCCAGGCATGTGCCCTGACTGGGACTCCAACAGGAGAGCTTTCAGTTTGTAGAACAATGCCCAGCCCACTGAGCCACTTCAGTCAGGGCATATGCTGGTTGGTTTGTTTTAACTAAAGTTTTTAAAACTTAAATGCCCCTTTGAGAATAACGAATTTAGTGAAGATTTATTTTAGTGTGGTGAAAATAACCATTATTGTAGATCATAGTTTCTAACATTGCAGGTTATTAATAGATCTGTTGAATTTGGCTTTGGATCTTAGTCCTAAGATAGGTGCATGTGTCGAGGAAAAAAACACATCTGCCACATATCACCAGGGAAAAAAATGGAAACAATAATAATAAGTTTCCCAAGTCCCCCAGATAGGGGCCTCTATGCCCATGAGAATGCCTTTTGATGTATGGCTGCCAAAGGGAGAGGAAGAGACAGCTGCCAGTTTAGAACTGATAGCTTTCACTTAGGTCTCATTGGAGAACTTCTATTGTTTCATATCATAAAACTGCAACAATTATAGGTCCATCACAGAACCTGCTCAATCCATTCCATGAAAATTGCTTGAAAGTGTAACAGTTGACTGCTGTGGCTTTGGGTTGTCTTCATTGTTTTTCAAATTAATACCTTGTCATTGTTTCAGCAGGTGTTAAGAAATGTTAGTAGCATCCCAGGGGCCAAGCATTGGCCCTTTGCTTGATAATTGTTTGCTTTATAGCAGGAAAAAAAAATACAGTCCTACTGTTTCCAAACCTTCCTCATTTTCACCCTGGAAATTACACAGAAGTGTTAACTAACTTCAATTTGCAGTGCCTGACAGTCCCCGTCTTGTAGAGAAATGATACTTTGTGATCTAAGGTAAATCACAGTAATGAAAGCTAATCTTTTTAGTTATTAGCAAACATACATATCTACTGAGGAAATTTAAGGGGTTTATGGCAGCTCTCCTAATGACCCATATTACAGTATTTTAATAGGTTTCTTTGGAGATAACTTTGATTGCAACATCCTAAGCAGTGTGCATTCTGAGGGTTTTTTTTTCTTTACAATAATTCATTTCCAATACTGAATGAACCACCTGCTTACCTTTACAGCAAATCTAATTTATTTAAAAATCAAATCCTTGCCCCTCCCTCTCCCTTAATCCTTAGACTATAACATTGTACCAGGAAGCAAAGACAAGTGGTTGAATGTCTCATCTGAATAAACTGATTAGGAAATAACACATACTCAGGTTAAACTGCCCCCCAAAATGTGACTTGGGTAGGAGGGGATATAGATTAAACTATGATTTCTTAGCACTTTTTCAATGTCTTAAAAAGGAAAAGGGGATCAGGAAGGCTGTCACATCTTTAATGTTATATTAAGGACAGACAGTGGAAGACAAAATATATGCGAGTATTTTTAAATGGGGGTGGGGTGGGGTGGGGAATCCAAAGAAAAGCCAGATAATGTTTCTGGGTTATCAGTGAATATACATACTCCAGTATCTTTACCAGAAAAAAAAATTAATATTTTAAAAAATCTATAAAACCCTGTAATCCCAACTCCCTTCCTAGCCAGGTCTGATTTCCAGAAAAAGCAGGTTCAAATATCCATTCTTACCAGTCCAGGCTGTGGATAGCTAATATATACTATGGATAACTTCAAATTCCAGCAAGGCAATGTGAGCGGGGAGGTGGGAGGAGGAGAGAGGAAAATGCATGGGAAATCAAGAAAGAGTTACTGTCACAAAATTCCATTTTCATGTTTTCCTGTTTCTTTGCAGAAACCCGGGATGGATGTGGCCGATGCCTATGTGACTTTCGTCCGCCACTCTCAGGATGTCCTTCGTGATAAGGTCAATGAGGAGATGTATATAGAAAGGTTATTTGATGTAAGTAAATGCCTTCTCCTCCTTGCAGACCAAGGAGGAGACCCTCCAAAATGTGACAAAATAAGAGACAGGAGGATAAGTCACATTTTGAGAACGTGGATTGGTCCCAATTCAAACAAAATCTTTTCCTCTCCCTCTGCCTTAGGCTCTTATCTGTCATGTGTCTGTTCTGAACCCACTCTGGTGTGGCCGAGTCTCCGTCTCAGTCCCAGTCCCGTGTGATACGTAGGACGGCGCACAGCCTCTCAGCAAGCAGGCTCTGTCCTGCACGAAGCTTGCGAGGCAGCTTTCTCTAACTGGCAAAGACCTTTCTTGGTCATGGTGCTCCTCCTTGCAATCTGGCCTTGCTTTAGGGAGATAGATATTCTGGTCAGGGAGGTGGAGCCAGCTCACCCTCCTGGGGGTGGTTCCTCCCTGACACCAGTGTGGCATGAAGATGTGCATAAACGTGGCCTTGTTATTGTTTCAAAAAAGGATTCAGTTTCTGGGAGACCAGAGATCCTTACTCGGCCCTGGGTTTTGGCAAACACGTATGTTAGAGTTGCTCAGTCAGTTGCTGTTCTAAGCCAAGGTGCCCCCTGCCCACCCACCTACTTGAAAACTTGGGAAAAGAAGCAAGTGCACAAAGAGCAAGTACATTAGGCTGCCAGACCCAGACTGAACTTCAGGAAACACAGATTTCCATCAGTTAATAGTTACCGAACAAACTTATTTCCACTATGACTATACCTGCACTCCCAAAGCAAGCCACTGAAGCAAAAAAACAAAACAAAACAAAACAAAAAAACTCTGCTTCGGTCTCAGATTGCACACCTCTTTCGGGCCAAAGCAGATGGGCTGTCTAATTTAGCCAGATATTTTGCTTCAAGTTTCCACTGAATTTGCCAGTGTAGACCCGGCCAGAGTGCAGGGAAGCTAACGTACTTGTCTCCATGTGGCTCTAATTGTGCAGCCTACTTCTGTTTCGTAAAGCGTGAGCTCCTCCTGTCCAGGTTTCTGTATTTTTAGTGCCAGCCTGAACATTAATGTTTTGGTCTACTGTGGAATCCGTGTTTCTATATTTTTTCTGTGATTGTGTTCAGCAATTTACATTGAGTTTGTGTGTAAGTGTGTTTTTGTTCCACAGCTCAGTGAGCTCATTGTTGGCACTGCTTAGAGTATTGCAGCTTCTGACTTTCATATGCCTTGTCTTCCAGCTCATTTGCTTTCCTGTGTGTTGAAAAGGCTCCTTTCTTTTTTTCTTTCCCAGTCATCCTCGTTCTGTGCTCAATATCGCTCCTTCCTCTGCGTCACCTTTCTTTGAGAAACCTTCTTACTTTTTAATTCCCACCCGTCCCCTTTCAGATTAAAATGGAACTTATCTCTCATGTCAAATGTTTTATCACATTATATCAAGTGGCATGAATTAGAATCAAATAATCTTCCTGTGTACATCTTCTAGCATGACCCACATCCACTGAGAATGCCTCATACATGCATAAAGCTCGCAGCGGGTCCTCTCCCTTGTCTGCATGCGTGCCTTTATGAAAGTTCCAAACTTAGAATGTCTGGGGGACAGTCACCCATCCAATAGGCATTGAAAACAGAGACAGGCATCACCCTCAGGTCTACAGTTAGGAGTGTGGACCCTCTGCCCATCTCCACTGAATTAAATTCCAAACCACAAATTTTTGAGAAGCCTGTGTATTGTTCTTTTCAATGCCTAAGTTGCCTTTTTTCCCCTTTGATCAGTATCTCCTGATTCTCAATTTTGTGTGGCCCTCGCGTGCGTGTGTGTGCGTGCTTCTGTATGAATGTGTGTGAATATTCATGCTCTCTAAAACTTTAAAACATCTAGTACTGAATTTGATGTTCAATCTGCAGTTTTGCCTGTCACTCCATTAACAAATAGAACACCCTGCCCTTTTTTTTTTTTTTTTAAATTAGAAGTACAAGGGGAAATTTTTTAAGGTAGACTTCTTGAAGGCAGCCAGACAAATTGTCCTCTTCTGTGACTTTTTAAAGGCAAAGAGCAACTGAATCTTTATTTGAAAAGTAAGAGTCCAGCCTTGCACAGATGGGAAAAGTAGACTCGTCTGACTATTGAAGAACACAGGCAAGCTCAAGCCCTCTGGTCTTTAATGTAAATTAATGATGAAAAGAAAAATTACTAATAATATGTGTTCCAGAAGGCAAATTATGTTTAGGGTGATACAAAAATTTTTAAGTATTTCGATCTGTTGTTGAATTACATTGAACAGCATAAAAAGACATCAGAAACATTGTGAGAACTCCTACAATTTAGTCTTATCTTGTCCCAGTTATGTTTCCCCAAGGGAGTCTTAGTTATAGTCCCCTGAGTATCTGATTTTAAAGACTTAACCATTACAATCATTCACTCCACATCACTCCTACTCCCATGGAAAAAAAAAAAATCACTAGCTTGTTTAGAGATAATAAATTTCTTTGCCATTTACTTTCTTACTTTTCAAATAACCTGCTCCCCTAATTTACAGAATATTGGTGCTAGGCAACCTAACTGATACAGTGCAAAAAAAGTTATTGAATCTGTCATGGATTTGAAACATTTGTCATTTGAAAAACCCAGAGCTTCTCAAAAAGCTTCATTACCATGCTGTCTCAGTAATTTAATTCAGTACTTACTGTTTTTCTATAATCTAGCAGCAAAACATCAGATTACCAACATGTTTGATTATTTTCAGCTTCTGTTTCCTCAAGCATGGTGTTTATTTCTTTGCATATATGGGCTGCAAGGCCCTGGTGTCCACCAAGCTAAATAAAGGAATGGGAATATTAAGGCAGAAGGGTCTGTGAAACCTGCCACCCTGCATTTCTAGCAACAACGAATTGTTCTCTCAACTGCATTTCTTAATGATAGGGGTCCTAAGGCAGGTTTTTAAACAATTGGCAGAAATCTATTGAGAAAAACTTGTTGATCTGAGAGGTTTCTCTTCCAAATTGTTGCATTTTGATAAATGGCAAAAATGAATAATAGAAAATTAGCATTTTGAATGAGGAGAAAAAAATCTATATCTCTGAGATTGTTTGCTGTTTAGGGGTTGTTGGTTCTGACTGTTGTGTCATTCTCTGGTTCTTAGTTCCTGCAGGGATCTGTCATTTTGAGGCATGTTCTCAGAAATCCTGTTGTGTTTTTAGCTGTGTTTCTAAAACTGAGTTTTACTTACCTGATAAGTCCTTTAAGTTCTTGCCATTTAGTATTGCCCCTTTTTTGCCCTTTTGAGTGTGCCTTGTAGAAAAGTCTGGATGACATTAGTGTGTGCTTGTATCTGGGAATATTTGGACAAATAGTGGTCACTTAATGCACACATCTCCTGTTTTAGATGGGCCTCGATCTCAGTGCTCTCTCGGAGCTCGTTTTCTCTCTGCCTCGTCAGTGTACTTTTGGCTGGAATTGGGTTCTTGTGGGAGATTATCGGCATAGCATTTGGGGTTCTATATTTGACGTTCTGCATTTTTATCTATTTTATTATGTAACTTAAGAACAGCTTTCCAAATTCATGTTCACCAATTTTTTTAAACAGGCATTTTCTAGATTTATCGAAGAAATATATTCAGACGTAACGTTGCTTAACCAGGTCTTTTTAACACAGTGAAAGTTTTCCTGTTCGTTAATATAATTGATTTACAAGTCCTTCTATAAAATACCATTAATATTTTTGGTATGCCCCTAACTAGTCCAAAATTAAGTGCCAATTGGAAAAGAACATACTGCTTCACATAGTATTTCAGATACACAGCTGTACATTTTTATCTGCATTTTGTCATTTTTTTCTTAAAAATGGCATGCGATTGTATACTGATTTCAGTTGCTGCAAAATAACAGTTTACAATATTTTGAAACAAAGGAAAGAGAATATGTACAATAGTGATGAATTTAAATTATATTAAAAATACTGAATTTTTAAAAGAGAATCCAATTGCTGTCAGACTCAAGTGGAAGCCTGGCCTCCTTGAAAATTATTGCTGACTTTTAAAGCAAATATAAAAGATGGATATGAAATGATCTCCATATTCCTGAAGCAGCAACTGAGAAGGAAAACACAAGCCCAAGAAATAACTCGAAGACAGTGATTTAAGGCTTGAGTGTCCATAAATCATGCAGATGGCTTTTCTCCACTTCTCTGGTGATTAATTCAACATCTTCCCCAAAATAAAAACATGCTTTTTGATCTTAGAGATCAGATCACCAAGAGAAGCACCTAAGATTTTAAGGTCTAAACAAAAATTAATTTATTTTCTTTCCTCCTTGTACTTCTTGAAGACACAGACTGAGAAGAAAATCGGGATTAAAAGAGATGTGCTTAGGGTGAAATCATCTGCTTAAACCTCACTTGTCGGAGATGAGTGATTAAAAAGCCATCCTGCACTTGGATGGAGTCCACCCTGGGGCTAATGCGACCCGCACTGGTGGAAGAAATTCAGGCCCATGTCGTTGTGAACCAGGCCTGGGGAACATTTGCCTGGAGATGATACGTGGATTATATAGGTCAATTATACACTTAATCTGCCTTCTGGAGGATTAAGTATTTGCAGATTGACTCTGCATTTGGCTTCTCCGTGGCAGTTTTCAATTCAGGAAAGGGCTCCTTACCTAACCACATCATAAGCACTTAATCAGGCCATGCGGTCCAGTTCAGCCAGGGCTGCTGCTCTGGGTCTCCGCCTCGCACAGATTTTAATTTGCTTTTCCATTATCAAATCGTGTATTTGTCCACTTTATGTGTCAGCACAACAACTTAGTGTGAATATTTTCCTTTAAAGAAGTAATTTGAAAAATGAAACCTCTGCTATTAAAATATATAAAACATGAAAAATACATAAATAGAGGGGGGCAAAATTAGGTTTACAGCTGTATGTGAAACAGAGTTTATTCTTGTATTATTATTTATTACTTGTATTATTTTCCGTACAAACAACTATAAACCTACTTTTGACCTACTCTGTATCTGCTATATTCATACATGAAACCACAGACAACCTTATTTTAATAATCTTATTAAATTGCAGGAGCACAATCCATGCGAACATATATCAAAGTAGGAGCCAATCTGCTCAAGGAAGGAAGTACTGAGGAACAGACTACGAGGAAAGCATTATGTTGTTACATAAAACCTGTGAGGTAGTCACTAACTGTCCCGGTGAGGGAAACCACTTCTAAAAGTGTGAAGTGGGGAGAGGTGCACAAGATTCACCAGTAAGCAGGCTGTAGTTCTAGGCGGCTCACTGAAGAAAATCACGGCATATGGCCCTGTAGACACTAAGATAGTGAGTGATACCCTCTGTAATCGATAAGCATGTTTGACTGCCCCAAATGGGAACTATTGCGTAGTGATCATGGGCCTTGCCTCTGGAGACTTCAGACTTCACCCCTGATCCTTCCAAGCTGGTTGACCTTGGACAAGGTATTTAATCTCTGAGCCTCAGCTGATACATCTACATGACAGAGATGATAATAAGCAGAGCCTTCTCATGGAGTTGACATCGGGGTGAAATGCCATGTGCAACTGCAAACATCAGGCTCTGAGGAAGTATTTGGTAAGTGTCAGCTACCACCACCACCATCATCATTACATCATCATCATCACTGAAAGGGAGTGCTTTTCCCAGGCATCTTTTTTTTCTCATTAGACAAAACTCTATATCCATTCTAATGTGCTGTAAGTCTTACTGTCACATTCAGATGCTAACCTCAGATTTGCTTAGAATTACTTAGTCTATAGCAGCCTAGAGGTGCCTTTTTACTTATAGTAAAACATAGTTCTGAAACAGGCGGCACAGTGATGACTGAGGCTTTGAAGTAAGCCAAGTAAGGGTAGACATCCCAATTTTGCTACTTCTGAGTTTTCTAACTTCACGTAAATTATTTAGCCTCAATTTCCCCATCCATAAAGAAATCGACTTCTTATAAGTTGTTGGACTGAATAACATAATGGATGTAGGCTGTCATAATGAAACACTCAACAAGTCTTTCATTATCATCATCATTCAACTGTTATTGAAATGACCTAGTTCCACCCCCTAAACAAAACCACAGTGCATTGGCAAATAAATCCAAATTGACCTTCTGAATGTGAGGAGTTTTTGGAGGGTAAGAAAGGAGAGTTTAATACCTTTTATTATTACAGAGGCAATATACATACATTGTAGACATTTAGAAAATAGGGCTAAGCAAAGATAAGAAAATGTTATGTTCCCAGTACCCAGAGACTATTACTCAAGTGTTTATTCTTTTGGATCTTATTCTATGTGCTTATATACATTATGTGCTTTTTACTAAAATAAGCAAGCGAAAAATTGTTTTATAAAGTTAATGATCTACATTTTCCTTGTCAATAAATGTTCATCTAATACACTGTCCATATTCAAAATTCCCCACTTATCCCCAAAATATTCTTTACAGCTGGTTTCTGCAAACCAGGATCCAATGCACGGCCCCACCTTGCATCTGGTTGTGATGCACTTTACATTTCTTTTTACCAGCACTGGCTCTTTTTTCATGATCCTGACTTGTTAAAAGGACTACCGTGCCAATTGTTCTGCAGACTGGAGGAGTTTATTACTATCTAAACATAGAACTGATTTGAAGAGAAAAAAATCTAGCTGAATTCAACCAAATAGTTCTTTTAGACATAATTAGTAACTCAGCATAATTCAACCAGGGTTTTTTAAAGCTGTTCTCTGTGTGTAAGGAGAATTTCTGAAGCTAGTTTTTTAAAAAGGCAGCAAGAGTTTTACAGAGGCCAGGGTACAGGTTGGCCATGTGAAGAGAGCCAGGGACTTTATTTCATGTATTAAGGCCCAGATATCTGGACTCAGTAAATCTCAGGCCCATGGTCATAGTCCAGTATTTCTTGTGTTGCTGTACCTGCTTTGGGGAAATCTGGGTCTAGTACCTTTGACATGTGCACCCCCTAGACAACTAGGAAGGTTCCTTTGTTAATTCTGCTTGGATTTTCCTGAGGTTACCAATCTGAAATTAAGCCCTTCAAATCAGTCTGAAGCTGAGCTCTCAGTACTCTTCAGATCAAATTTTAATTGAACTATGGCCTCATCCCCTCAATTATCAGGCTGAAGAGCGTTCCCTTCAGTCTTCCAGGACTTCCTTTAGAATCTGTGTAATTATATACATTGGAACAGGAAAACAAATCCAACATGGACCAAGAAAGGCAGCTAGGAAAGGAGAGACTATTGATTTTCCACTAAATATTGAATACCAAAGTAAATTCTGGTAGTTAAGCCATGTCCTGGACCATGCATTAGAGCTATAGAGGATTGTCATTTCCAAAGAAGGGTATGGAAACTGGGCACAGAGTGAGAGGGAGATAAGAAGTGGAATGAAAAAGAAGGCTTATCCCGCTCACCTTGATTTGTAGCATCATAAGATATATACAGGGTCCAGCAGAAGTAAGCCCTGCTTGACTGTGGTTGGTAAGGTAATAATATGGTTATAATAATTTATAGTTTTAAATTGAACATTTCACCTAAGATGTCATATGGTATGCTTAAGAATGATATTACATTACAGAATTACATGCTTATGATTTTGTAATAAAAGATTTTGTAATATAAAGGGGTCATTACTTGTGCCGGACCCTGTATAATAATATAAATCACATGTATATAACCAGACACATAATATTACCAGATAGGTATGGATATAGATATATAGATGTACATGTATACAGATATGATTGAAGTTTGTGTTCTTGGAAGTGAATCTTCCACTCAAGACCTTTCCAAACTGAAATAAACAACAATCCAAGTTCGTTTTCCTGATTTTTGTTCTCCAGTGCCCCTCAAAGACCCAGTGTCTTCACGATTTTCATGCTTCCTACCATACATATATGCTTTTTTTTTAAAGATTTTATTTATTTTTTAGAGAGAGGGGAAGGGAGGGAGGAAAAAAAAAGGGAGAGAAACATCGATGTGCAAGAGAAACATCCATTGTTTGCCTCTCACATGCCCCCAGCCGGCGACCCTTCGGTTCGCAGGGCAATGCTCAATTCACTGAGCCACACTAGCTGGGGCACGTCTGCTTTTAACAGGTTTGTTATTTCCTCCCCTATTAAGATAAAGAAGACTTAGTGCTACCTTGTTGAGACATCTGCAATTTTAACAAAATACTTACCCAGAAGAAAACGGTACTACTAATAGAAGTTTTTGATCCTGGGCATGACAGAGAGCATGCTCTATGAGGGTGGGAAGGGATGGAAAGAAGAGTGTCTTGAGGCCTCTGATACCCTGTTGCCATGAATTTTATATTCAAATATGAATCTTCCCTTGTCCTGTGGCATGGCCTTCATGGTAACATGTAAATGACAACAATTACTTATTTTGCTTTTGGAGTTCTTAGGTATAGAGCACATTTCTATTCGACATGAACGTGGGAATGTTTCTCTCCCGTGCCTGGGTGGTTTGAGGTTTCAGCAATCCTATGTGCAGAAAAGATAAGGGATCATTAATAGGTAGGGATTATTTGGATTGTGTCAAATGGGTCAATGCAATCCAAAAGGAATCGTTTATTTCTGTTAGCATCATCCTTACAGATTTACATTTCGGTGGCATGTCTCCAAGTAGTTCTTTTCTAATCTAGTTTCTTCCTCCTAAAGCCATCCATAGAAATAGGTCTTGTTCACTTCGGGTCAAACCTTAGATAAAACCAGTCTTGAAATTTCTCTGGAGCTTGTGTGCAACAAAGAGTTTTGCTAAATGTCTTTAATCAAAACAGCTCTCTGTGTTCCAGGTAACACTTGGTGGATACAGTTAACTTGTTTTCTTTTCCAGGGGAGAATGTTCCTAATAATCATCCTAAGAAGCCAGACTGATTGCTCTATTATATGAAGGTCACAGTATCCTTGCTAATGTGACCCATAGGATACTTTTGTGTCTTAGAAAAGGTTTTCCCCCCATGGCAGATTCATGACATGGAGGCGGTAAGCAACACTCTTACACCACACATGTGCGTACATAAGTGCACACACACAGCAGCCAAGGTGCATTTTGTAGAACAAATATTATTACATTGTGTTGCAAGATAAGAGATGTACTAAATCCTCAAATACTTCCCATTAATTAACCAGGGAACTATATCTTTTCCTGGTGGGCTCTGTAGAGGATACTTTCACAAGATTTCACTGTGTAACCATACGTAGAGTCATAGTCACTTGCTCTAATATTTTTTAAAAGATTTTATTTTTTATTTTCAGAGAGGGGAAGGGAGGGAGAAAGGGAGAGAAACGTCAGTGTCCGGTTGCCTCTCAAGCATCCCCTACTGAGGGCCAGGCCCACAACCAAGGCAGGTGCCCTGACTGGGAACCGAACAGGCAACCCTTTGGTTCACAGGCCAGCACTCAATCCACTGAGCCACACCAGCCAGGGCAATTCTAATATTTTTTAATGGATGAATTTAAAACATCATCTATGTTTTTATTATTCAAAGTGTGGTCTATGAACCCTCAGCATTGATCTCACCAGGGAGTTTGTAAGAGGTGCAGAATCTGAGCCCTAACCTCAGCCTAGATGATTCCAAATCTGCATTTAACAAGATCCTCTGTTAATGCAAATGAACGTTAAAGTTTGAGAAATACTGTATCAGATCAGTGACTTTCAAGCCTGCTTGTTCATGACTCACAGTAAGAAACAAATTTTACATTGCAACCCATTATGTGTATGTATACACACACACACACGTGAAACAAACATTTATGAAACGATATTTACACTTAATATGATTCAGTATGATATTTTCTATTCCATCATTGAAAAGGCTGGTGGTAACCAATCAAATGATTTCACACACACTAATAGGTCACAACCCTCAGGTATAAAAGCACACCTTGAACAAAATTTGCATTATTGACATTTTGAACCAGGTAATTCTTTGTTGTGGGTTCCAACCTGTGTATTGAAACATGTTAAGCAGCATCCCTGGCTTCTACCCACTAGATACCAGTAGTGCCTCCCTCTCAGTTGTAACAACAAAAATGTCTGCAGACCCGGACAACCCAGGACTTAGCTTGGGAGCTGTGCCAGTCTCGGAAGCAATTATGTTGGGGGGCTTCATGCAATGGCCAGACAAACTTGTAAGACATCCAGACTCCCCACCCTCTCACTGTCTCTTCCCAAACTACTCCCACGCAGAACCCAGGAAGGGTCTGGAGCAGCATGCTAGAGCAGCAGGGTGGATTCCACTTTGGCCTCCCTCCATTGCTCTTCCTCTCTTTGCTTTGAGCGATTCCACCTGGACCTTGGTTTAAAATATATTTATTTATTTATTTATTTATTTATTTATTTATTTATTCCTTCCACCAGTTGGCTACAAGTTATTTTTGAGTGTCCAAAAATCTGAAATGGAGGTTCAACTTGAATACTTCATTCACTTCAAATTCCTGATTCCAAAGAGAATAACTAATAGGTTCTGTTCTTCTGTTAAACTCCTGCCAAGTTTATTAAAAATCCAATTAATGGAGTCAAGTGATTTGCCTCCAGTGGTGATATGTCCATATCAGAAGGCTTACAATGATAGTGTCACTTGGCATATTGGGGACCTCAACTGCCTATGGCAGAATTTTTCACTCCAACCATCCCTGGACTAATGCCAGTTTACCAACAAACCCCCAGGTCTTGCCCAGAGTGAGAGTATTATTAATTACCAGATCTATATGCCAGTCAGGATATGAGAGACCCTCTCATTTTTTTGTGTAAAAAAGATATGTTTTTAAAAGAACGATAATATGTAAAGTGAGCAAAGTTAACTTTATGAGTTTTCTCATGAAATATTCTAACTCACTTTTTAAGAAAGAGAACTATCACTCCCTTTTGTTCAGAAAGTTCATCACTTGGCCCAGGATACCATCCTGTTAAAGAGAAAACACTCAGTTGTTATGTGCCTCACTGGCTCTGGGAACACTAGGTCAATGTTCCCCATCCAGGCCTGATTTTGCCCCTACAGGGACATTCAGCAATGTCTGGAGACATTTTTGGTTGTCACAGGTGGGAAGGTGCTATTCTCATTTAAGTGGGGAGAGGCCGGGGGGCTGCTAAGCATCCTGCAACGGACAGACATCCCCCCACAATAGGAATTATGCAGCTCAAAATGTCAATAGTGTAGAGGTTAAAGAAAATCCTCTGTCTTGAATGATAGGGGCTCTTTGAGGTTAAATTTGGGTATAAAACAGGAACATTATCTCTGGGTCATTTTCTTACCCAGGGATTCCAATGACTGTTTCTAAAGAATACTCTATTTGGCAGATAGCTCAGAAACTAGTCTCAAAAATCTTTTTGACAAGCTTAATGCAAACTATCTTTTTAGGGTCAAAGAAATAAAAACCAAGGAACTGTTAACACCTAATATTCTCAGCTCGAACTTTACACTCACCTATGTGTAGTTTCCATGGAGCTTCAGTACTTCAACAAAAACTCCAATCTCATATGCTAAAGGAATCACAGCAGCTTCCTTCTCCTAGAAAGTGACCCTTGAAGTTTTTAAGGAACTGGCTTCTTTTTAGCAAATAGATATTAAGAGCATAGGCTTTGGTGTAGGACACACTCGAGTTCCATTTTGGGGTCTGCCCCTCGCTAGCTGTGTGACTTTGGGTAACTTACTTAGCCTTACCAAACCTTAATTTCCTCTTCTGTAAAATGAAGATAAAAACATTACCTGGATCTTTGGATTAGAAGGACAAAATGAGGCAATGCCTGTAAACCATAAACCACAATATTTGCCAAATAGAAATTACCTTATAAATGTCTGTTCTTCTTCTCATCTCTGTCAGTGGTAGTAGTAACATAAAAATCAGCTCACACCCTTACCTAATACTAAGGTAGGCCTTGCAGAGAAAAGAAAAGTAGTGATATGTTCCAGGAATTCTAAGAACCAGAGATGAACTGATCATGGTAACAAGTAGCGATGAGACCAGTTGTACACAGGATCCCTAAAGGAAATTTGTTTTAAAGTAGAGTAAGAGCCCAGTTGGATTGGAGCCCCAGAGGAGGCAGCTCCATGGTTGGATCTATAAATGTCTAGGATTTGGAAAGGAGAAGGATGTAGGATTCTATGCTCAGGCACTGAGCAAGGAGACATGATTGCTTCCCCTGGGAGCATCCCTGACCCACCAACACCATGTCTTCACTAGCCTTAGCAGAGCTTCTCTGGGGAGAGGTCCTTTCAGAATTTAGACAAGGCGTGGCACCACCGGGTTATGGTGACGCCAGTTTCGGCATCTGGAGATTAGCTTCTCCATAACCTCAAAGGTTAAATTCTTCTTATATTAATGTGTATTGTTTTGTCTTTTACTATGTGCTTCTTAACCAGGGCTGCACATCAGAATTACTTATGTGTATTTTTTTTTATTTTAAAAATGTCCTTATCCAAGTTGTATACCAAAAATGCTGAGCCAGTAGATCTAAGAAAGGGCTCAGGCATGTGTTTAAAAATAAATAAATAATTGCAAGTGTGTAATCTGACCAAGAACCATTGATTCAGAGGAATGATCCTCCACTGTTGGTGATTTTGTCACCCAGTGTATATTTGGAAGTGCCTGGAGACATTTTTGACTATCACAGCTCAGATTGGGGGGGTGGGGTAGATGCTACTGATTGTCATTGCATGGTACCATCCTGGTGCCATGGTAAATGGTAAACGTTCTACACTGCACAGGTCAGGCTCCCGCAACAAAAAATTATCTATGCCCAAAATGTCAGTGGTGGTGAGGTGCACGAATCCTGATTTAGGGGATGAAAGATGCTGAAAGATGTGTATATTTCTATTATTTCTGTTAATACCATTCTTACCTTGTGTCCTACAAAACAACTTCATAACTTTATTAATTAATTTATTTATTTAGGAAGAATTGGAGAGGGCACTATTATTTCCACTTGTAAGATAAGAACCGAAAGTCCAGACAGAGCTGCCCAGGATTACAAGGCCCCAGGGTCCCCACCTCCAGAGAGCATCAATCTTATCTATCTCATTCACCATTGCATCCCCAGTATCTGGCATTTTTAAGCATTCAATAGTTATTTGTTAAATGTGTATTAATGAATTCTTAGCCCCTTCATAGTATATTGTGTGCCTTGTCAAAGGTATTTTCTGGTTCCAGTTCTAACTCAAAAATAGTAATTAAGTATCTCACTATGAATTATTGCAATTATCATCTTTTTTTTTTGAAGCCCTGAATATATAGTGTTCTGGTTAATTTAATGGGGAGTGAATTTTTTTGGCCTATTTGGTATTTTGGCTAATTTGAAGATTTATTGGAAAATCATTTCTGTTTCAACTCCTATTTTTGAAATAATTTCTAAAATGTCTTAGTTCTATTTTCTGCCTTACTGAGCATTTGAAAGAGGATCTAATTTTTTGGGTCAAGGTCTTTCAAGGCTCTGGCTGTACCCTACTTAGCCTCCAGCATCACTATCTAGACACTGAGATGTGAAAAGAGTGAATTATCCAAGATTGCACCATTAATGAATTCCCACACTCCAAATACAGGGCTCTTTCTGCCATACCTTTCAAGGAGATGGAGCTGAAACATTTATTAGCCCACAGACATTCTGAAAGCTGCTCTTTTGATTTGGTCCCAAAAAAGGACTTCTGCGAAGAGGGAAGCAGGCAGCTTTCTCTTAAAAGACAAAGGCAAACAGGGAAAGACTAATTAATTGAGGGTTCTAATAAATAGGTGTTTAAAAATAACAATGATAAGTTAGAGTTTCTTTTATGAATATTTTCCTGACTGTACATTGGAGACAATAACATCATCTTGTTAACAATGTTATTTCTTTTAAATTCTCTTAGCAGCCCCAGGAGGTAGGTACCTAATGATTCTCATTTTTTTAGCCATGCAGGCTGATAAGAGCCAATATTCAATAGGTCCTATCTATGTACCAGTACCATTCTAGGCACTTAAATGTAATAATTTGTGTAATTTTCATGACTCCCCGTGAGGCAGGTTTTTATAGATAAAGAAGCTGAGTCACTGAGAGGTAAATTAACCACTAAATTCAGGAGCCTGGGAAGTGATCAATTCTAGATCAGACTCTTCTTCCTAATGCAGAATGGATAGCTAACCACAATGTCTTAAGGGAAAAATTTATACTGTCCGTATATGTGCCCAAAACCCCCACTCCAGAGTGCTCTGCATCCACATTCATTCACTGGGGATTCACTGTTACAGAACCCACTGTTGCCTACGTGGCACCACAGCAGTTACAGAAATTGCAATTCCATGACCCCCAAAAGAAAGTGATTTTTAGTCATGGCTTGTCCACTAACAATTTGGAGAGCTGTATAGCTAATCTGGCAGATCCCTTAAGGAAAATTCAACCCCACTGGGGCAGGCCTCCTCCTGAATGTGAGAACATTGTCACTGGGCTCAAGTTCCAGGAACACCAGCAGAACCCAGACCTAAAGGTGGGGGATCTTGGGAAGTGTGACGATCCCCTCTTCAGGGTGAAACCCCATCCTCAGCAGAGAGGGACCACAGCACAGTGGGGAAACTTGCATCACATATGTGCTGCAAAGAACACTTCCACCTAGACCCAGCTAAGGAGTGGGTTTCAGCTTTCAGTCTGTATCTCCCTCTGTTTTCATCTAAGATCTTTTAAACCATAAGAATAAAGTTTAGTGGTTTATTGGCGGGGGAGGGGACATGAAGGTAACACAATACCATTACATCCCAGACAGTTGATAAATGGTTTACGGTAGCAGCTTAAGTTCCTTAACCAAAGTTTGACACAGTGGTATTATTAAACAACAATGCTCAAGGATTTCCTACAGGGACCTGTTGACTCTTTTAACTTACCCACATAGCTAAGTTTTCAATGGCACTATGGGATTTCACAGATCAGCAATACTTTACAGGAGGGGAAAGTAATCCAAAATTACAGAATTACATGGTTATACAATCCATGTATAATACAAATGTAGTTGCAACTAAATCATTACATGGTCATTATCCAATAATGCCTAAGGTGTCAGCAATGTGAAAATTTGCGATCAGGTTTCACCAAAGTCCTTCCTTGATTTATTTCTAGCCAAAGCTTACAACAAACAATGTGTCAAGGTGATGAGACAGAAAGGGAGGGAGGGACGGAGGGAGGGACGGAGGGAGGGAGGGGGGAAGGAAGGAAGGAAGGAAGGAAGGAAGGAAGGAAGGAAGGAAGGAAGGAAGGAAGGAAGGAAGGAAGGAATTGTTTTTTCCTCTTGAAGCTTTAAAGAGCTTACCAGATAGATTCATCAGCTGTTAGCCAACCATTGAAAGTGGCCAATCCCTCGGCCTGTTGAAAGTGGTCTCTGCTTTGTTTCTAAAGAGTTTGTTTATTCAAAATATATCTGCTTTTGGCATTGTTTCCTAAGTGAGCATGGGCTCGGGGTAGTAGCTGAGTCAGCCTTGTGCCCCCTTTCGTAAAGCTCACTGCTGCTTGTGGTTTTCCGAACACCTCCAAAAAGTGGTGACCCAGCACAGCGGACAGAGATGGGGCTGGGATGGAATTCTTTTAAAGGCTTCCCGCTTGGCTTACACAGAATCAGAGACATGAAGGCCTGTTTGCATTTGTTGGTGCACATTAGAAATAAATTTGGGCATTCAGCTTAAAGAACTCACTAAGGGCAAGATGCACAAAGAAATGCTATTATGTTTTCAGCAGTCTTTGTAAGCTTGGCCAGGCAAGGGGATTTATCAAAAGAAATATGTAAATAACACAACCTGCTTTACAAAGGAAAAGAGAATAAAATTAATCCAAGACATCCGTGGCGTAATACTATTTTCTGCCCTCAGCTTTTCTTTCTATTACTTGAGACATGCAGCTTAACAATCCAAGACAAACAATAGCATGCTAAAAAAAAAAAAAAAAGAAAGAAAGAAAGAGAGAAAAGAAAAAGAAAAACCAGACCCAGGGCATCCCTCAGTCCCTAGAAAAGAACTCCAAATGAATCTTCAGCCTCACGCACAATATTATTATTAAATCTAACACAATCATAGCCAAATTGTTGGCTTGGACACAATCCCCTTCTCCCCCTCCTTTTTTGGGGGAAAGGGGGTAGTATTGGGAGGGGCAGGGAAACGAAGCCAATCAAAGTTAAAATAAAGTCTCTTTCTAGCAAGACTACTGTCTATAACATGTTGTTCCTTATAGAAAGTGGGATATGGTGGCATTTGCTTGATTAACTTGCTCGACAAAAGTGACAGCTGCTGTGGGTGCATGCGGATAAGCTGCACGGCGCAGTTCCGCCTTTGTACATCTGTCAGCGAAAAGGGAAGAATAAAGAGTGAAAAGAGACAAATTGGTCCCAAAAGACTCTCCATTCAACTTAGGAGGTTTGCCCCATTCAGGCACTCGCTGTGCGCCTCAAGTACTGAGAGCTTATTCAATTTCATTCATTCTTTCGAATGAACCCACAAGTGTTTAATTTCTTATTCTGTCGCCTCAAAAAGGGCGGGGGGGTAGAGAAGAGGAGGGTGGGAGGCTTGTGGACGGGGAGCATTCAGGGCAGGGCAGGACAATCCTGCCGCACATATTAACTCATGGCTAATGTACAGTTTAACTCTATGTGCTTAGGTCCTAGACCCGCCTAGTGCTTCCGCGGGGCACCAGACACACACTTCTCACATCCTGGCTGGTGGACCCCAAACCATCTGTAGATATGGAGGACACCCAGCAGGGTCAAAATATGTCTTGCGTAAGGACAGTGGTCTGAGGTCCACGCCCTTTCCAGGGAAGGGGTAGCAGGCTCCCCAAGATGAGGTTTGGGTGAGGGATCTGGCAAATGTGGGGTTTTTTTTCCCCTCCCAGAAAAAGAAGAAAAAAAGACGCAGTGAGAAGTAGTAAGAGAGGAAGACAGTTTCCAGAGATTAAAAATAAAGCAAGAGGAAAGGGCTCCATTGGGAGGTAGAGCCCAGCTGTACAAGGGAAAACACATGCTAACTTTTCAAAAGCAGCATTTTGTCTTTCTTTTCCTCAGCCCTGAGCCCCAGGCATCAGAACCTGTTTTCCGGCCTCCTTGAAAGGGAAGGTCACTATGTTCCCCCAAAATGTTTCCTCTAAGAGGCTGAGAAGCCTGGCCAGCCTCCTGTGCTATCGTGCTCTGCTTGAGATGGCTTTCCATCTTTCTCCTACCGTCAGGCTTCTTTGCCTTCCCTGTTGACACCCAACATTCCCTTTCATCTCCCTCATCTGAATATCGTCCCTGTACTCAAACCTTTGTTGACTGCTTTTTGAAAACCACTCAATGCCAGATCTAGCTCCTAAAGAGTTCATACCCTTCCCTTATGAGGAAGCATTCCCCATAGAGCCCAGGCTGACCATGTTGACATAGATCTAATGTTAAGATGCTTAGAGGACTTTTTAATTTTATACCGGACACAGTTATAGTTGCTGGTTTTTTTGCCTTGAAATTTGGGAGCTCTGGACAGTGCCTACTGAATCGCATAATCGTGCCCTTTCACCATCTGTTTGGAAACTGGCCGGGTGTTTTGAACGAAAGCATTTACCTGTTTACCTGAACATTTGCCATGTAGTAACATGGAAACTATGTGAATGCACACATCGTGTTTCTTTTTTCAATATTGAGAGTTATGATTAAAACAACATTGGCCAGGAAACAAGTCCTTGAAGTCAAGGTGAATTTTCCTGCATAAAAACTTCAATTTCCACTGACAAAACTCTCATGACTCATGACTTTAAAAAGTTTAATATGTGCAAATTTTGAAATTAGCCCTAATGTGATTAACCAACCCTGTTTTAAAAGACAAAGTTGGCATTCCACTTTGTCTTTCCGTTCTGTATATGAGTTACAATCCTTATTTTAGAGTATGATTTCTATATGGTATGCAAATTTCTTATTCAGTTGCTTACGTCAATCTGCTTGTGAATTAATGCAGTTAACTCTGAAGGCAGTTCCTGTACCTAAGAAGCTATCAGGCGGTGGGCAGATGCTGTTCGTGAATAACTGAGTTCAGTTCATAGGTTGAATCCTTTTCTGACCTCTGAAGTCCTTGAAAGCGTATCAGAAAATAGTTTTCCGATAAACTATTCATGCTTGCCTCATGGATAATAGGTGGTAGTATGTGCCACCAAAACTGGAATTTTGTTTTCAACATAATTGAACTTAAAGTGATTGAAAAGATTTAAAAGTGTGAATTTGGGCTGTAACTATACATTTTCTCAAAACAGTAGGTTCCTTTGACAGACAGAGGCTAAAGGCATGGGGGTCCATTTTCTCAATGCACAGGGAGGTCTAGAACTAAATCCCCAACATATCCAGAGAAAAATAGGCCCCAGAAAAAGGTATTGTTAACCATGGTCAGTTTGTTAATTCCCAAACTGCACACCTGCCCTGGGCAGCCCAGGTGGCAGACAAGGCCTGGTCAGAAGCTGATTGGGGCTTAATCACATTGCGCTCATTATTTATGTCTCTTGGAGAGAGAAATAGCCTGAACTGAGAAAACCCAGGTACATAAGAGAGCTGTTTCTTTTCTCTTAAATATCGTAGTTCCTAGTCCACTTGCTGAAAGTTAGGTGCCAGGCTCTGACATTTGCTACAAAAACTTGTCTATTTAATAGAAGTCACAACAAACTCGAGACTGTCCTGATTTTCTGTAATGGGTCCCGCTGATCAGCCAGGGAGCATTAGAACAGCTGGTGTTGGGCCCATGTTCCATGGTTCATTCAGGGTTTGACCACTAGTTACATTTTTATTCAATTACTTAGACACCCAGCAGCTTCAGAAGTCAAATTGTGTACAGGCAAGCACAGATCTAATTTTGATACCTAAATTGGATTCTTTCTTTCAGACAGCAGGGCTTTGGAGGCTAATCAAAGGAGATAGAAGGGAAAGGTATATTTTGCTATTTGGGTACCTTAACTTCAAAGATGGAAGGATTTTGCAGGAAGTCATGCCTCACTCCTCCTTTAACTTGATATTAAATAGGGCATGGAGTTATAGGAAAAAAATTAGTTATTTAAGAAGCCCATGGGCTTCAGGATCTCTGGAGAATCAGAAGCAGGAAAAATGAAAATTAAAAACCAATTTATTACATATGGGTTACTATGTTTCCTTTTCTCTCTTTTTCATAGAGAACAAATTCATATAAACACTATATACTATAGAAATGTAAATGGGATTTAAAAAGTAACTACACCTTGAGCTTGTTAGGAGAATTCAAGTTTAATTCCTATAAACTACTTAGAATAGTGCCTGACACATAAATGCTCGCTAAATGTTTACTCATTATTTTTATTGCTAATTTTTATTTTATTTATCTCATTATTATTGCTAATTCTTATTATTAGTGTCAGTATGAAAATTTTTTCAAAAGTGAATTCAATGGAATATAAGTACCCTAAGAAATATTAATAGGTGGCTAGGGAAAAGTGGTTTTTTAGTCAAGTACATTTGGGAAATACAAAGCAAAGTTAAATGGAGGGTTTGTTTGTTTTACTGTGGGACTTCTCAGAACGTTGACTGTATTTTATAACCCTATGACTGAATCACCAATACCATTCAGACACAGTATACAGTACGCCTATATGTATTCACATATATATTCACAGGCCAGTTAAAAATGCAAAGCTGGAAAAGTTTACACTAGTGTTACTTTTATTTCCTTTTAAAAACTTGCAACCAAATACCCCTGGGTAGTCTTGCCCTGTCTGCCTTTAGCCCGACTGGTATTGTGAAATAGTAAACGTTCCCCAGGAAGAGTCTTCAATTTTCCTTCTCCCAGACTTCAGAGATGGTAGCTGAAGGCTCAAGGGGGTGCAGGACTTTGCCCACAGCTGGGAAGGGGTGCTGGCCTTTGATGCTCTTTACTTTTTAGTGGGTGGTGTTCTGTGTCTTCATAATGTTTTTGAAGGCATCCCACAGCCTCGAATCCACAAACTTCAGAACCGCTTTGGATTCTAAAGGCAAAAGGCCCTTACTCAGAATTTCAAAACAAGTTATTTCCTGGATAAAGAGAGGAGTAGCCTCTCCCGGGAGCTTTCCAGTCCAAGTTTATGTCACTATTTAAATAAATAAAAAGACACAAACTCTTTGGATTGGTTCAGCTGGGCTGGGAGCCCTGTGATAAGAGGTCACTGGTGTGAGTTACTATGGTAATTGAGTAGTATCAGCAATAGCTTTGCTCTCATGAGCATTAAAGCACATAATAATAGGCAAACAACAGTGGTTAAAGCAAGCAGGTAGGATTACTATGTTCTTTTGTCAGAAGTATATAATGTCTTGTAGTCAGTTTTAAAGACTTCTCAACCCCCAAACCCACCCCACCGTCACCTGCTGAGTAATTTTGTATGCTTAATCTCCTGCCCTTAGCTCCAAGATCTCTGCTAATTTGAAGCAAATGGGTATTTCTGACATTAAATGGGGCAGTAAGGAAGCTCTGACCTAGAAAACCAGCATTCTAAAGCACCGAGAAAAATATTCTTTCAACAATTTTGTTAAGGCTCTTTTGAATGATGAGGGGGGATAAATAGCTTTCACTGAAATAGGAGGTTGCAGCCTCCCAAGGAAGGGTTTTTGCAGAACAAGAAAAAAAAGAAAGAAAAGAGGAAGAAAGAGAAACTTGCAGAGCATCCCCACTCCCAACTTCCCCCATGAAACTTGTCACTTCGCATTGCCATCCACTACCCCAACAATAATCGCTCCGCGCCTATTGCTAATTGCAAGCACAGCTGAGGCCCAGCGGGGAGCCCTTGCACAGTCTCAGGCCTTTATACGAGGCTCAATCTGTTGTATGGCACTTGTTCACACACAAAAAAACTACCAGCAAAGGCAGAAAGAGGCAGAGTCACAGGTTTCTTGTAATCCCTCCGCCTCCCCGCTGACAGCCCAGCCCTAGAAGCATTCCTGGTTTTGTCCCCCTCTTTACAAAATCTGAAGTGACCTTAAGCTGCAAGCATGTCAGCTTTTGAATGTCGAGTTGCCGGCTTCTTCAGGTGCATTAAGGAGCGAGGGGAGGGGGCTGCATCTGGCTTCTGCGTGTCTGTTTGCAGCACCCCTGGGGCGAGCTGTGGCTTCCTGTAACATGTAAAATATGAGTGTGAACTCAGAGTTCATGGCAAGGAACAGGAGGTCATGCCTCCATTCAGTTCTAAGTAAAGAAACTGGGAGTTTGCAGATGTTTTTCTGTATGTGTAATGACACCACCCCCCTCCCCAGCCACCAGGCACCCAAGCGCCGTTTTTTGATAAAATGTGCCACAATCAGTGTGCTACTTGCAGATTTATTCATATCAATTTTTGCAATTTATATATTCAGAGACAAGATTGCTATTTCGGCAACTTTATGTTGGATGTTGTACGTTTGCATCTAGAAAAAGGGGGAAAGATGTAGGGATTGGGGAGGGTGGGCAGAGAATGAAAAGAAATTAGGAAAGAAATTAAGTCTGTTCCTCGGACCACCAGCTGGGGTGTTGTCAAGGAGACAAAATGTCGGACAGGAGGGTCTGTGTCCCCCTTTTGCCCAGCGGTCACTTCCTGCCCAGCTCAGAGGTGGCAGATCTATTACTGCTGGCCCAGACGAAGGCCCATGAATAGGTACTGTGAGGAGGGGAGTAGAGTTGGGGCTGGCAGAGAAAATCCCCTCAGTGGACAAGGCCCACCTGAACAAAGACCTTTCTAACCTTCCTCAAGGTCAAGAACAGGTAGGCCCAAGGAAACCCTTGGCCTGGGCCTCTATTCCGGCCTGGCAGGGAACGCCCAGCCCTTCCTGTGCACTTTGCCACCCCCTGAGATGACAAGGGAATTAAGCCTCCTGTGAAATTCCCACTTGCAGAAATTCTGTTCCCTGCCCAAAGCTTCATTCTGTATTTTCCCCGAAGGAAGACATTGGTGAAGTGAACATGGAGATTAATCCCCCTTAGCCTGGGGAGTAAATGCTCCTCAGTGGGGCAGTGTTAATTGCCAAGCTGGGTGCAAAGATCATTTTGAGGCATTTAAGAAATACTTGATTTTTATTAGTATAACTGTTCCACGTAGGAGTTATTTCTCAGCAAAGGGCAAAAGCTTTGCCTGCCTCGCCTTATTAGCCTAATTCTACTTAATTGTTTCCTAAAATAAGGGCTTCCTGAACACATATTCCAAACCTTAATAAGTCTGTGGTGGTGGGAATGATTCTGGGTGGGGAGCTGCTGTTCTTTTGGGCAGAGAAATGGGGGCCTGAGGTTCTGAGGGCTGCCCGATCAAATCTGTGCTTGGACAGCCAGGGGTCGGGGCCATTAATGGGCGTCTCCATGAAAACATGAGGTGACGTGTCACAGAGTGTGAAAAATGTACCCTCTTTTGTTGTTTGGACCTAATTCCCTATGAGGAGCCTTCATCTCTGGGCTTCATTTAATTCCGTTTCACAGATTTAGAAATGTTGGCCCTGTGGCGTGTTTTAAATAAATCAAATAAATGACTGAGCAAATGCTACCAGATTTGTTCTTTGTTCTTCAGTCTCAAAATTCGGCCCTGAGAAATTGTATCAGTCTTCCTATTAAAGAAAATGCCCACGTTCATCTTACAAAGAATTCTTTGGCATTTTTGTGATACATGGTTGTGTTTCCAGATTAGAATATGTACATTGCTATATAACCGAGCTTTCTTGAGGAAAATTTCCTTTCTGGTATGGGAAGTGATTTTTTATTTCCCATCTTTTTTAACTGTGATAAAATAAACATAAACTTTAACATGTTAACCATTTCGAAGCCTACTCTTCAGTAGTGTTAAGTATATTTACACTGTTGTGTAACCAATCTCCAGAACTATTTTCATCTTGCAAAACTGAAACTCTATACCCATTCAACAATAACTCCCCAAGTTCCCCTCCCTAGGCCCTGCCAACCACCTTTCTATTTTCTGTTTCTGTGAATTTGACTATTCCAGATGCCGCATATAAGCGGAATCACACTATATTTGCCTTTTGTTCCCTGGCCTACTATCCTCAAGCTTACTCCATGTTGTAGCATATAACAATATTGTCTTGCTTTTTAAGGCTGAATAATATTCCATCGTGTGTATATATCACCTTTTTTTCATCCATCGGCCGATGGACACTGAGGTTGTTTCTGCCCTTCGGCTATTATAAATAATGCTGCTATGAACATGGGTGTGCAAATATCTCTTCAAGATCCTGCTTTCAATTTCTCTTGTGACAGTACTCAAAAGCTGGGTTTCCATCTTCTTATGGTAACACTCGGGTTGTAGAAATCATGGAAGAGCGGTGTCAGCATTTGAGCTGATATGGCATTCGCAATTGAAAATTCACATTAGTACCTCTACTTTAGGAAAATATTAGTGCCTTCCTGTCCTTAGGTAAATATCTATGAGTTGATTTTTGACTTAGTTTACTCATTGAGAGATGGTATACTGTTTCCAGCAATATCTACTGGAAAGTATTAGGAAAGGAAGCCTTTCAGAGAGCATCACATCTCCTTGCAGATAACCACTCACCATATTGAAACATGGGGTTGAGCAGGATGCAAGGGAATTTAGGACTTGCTGGGTTTCATACGATCTGGTTGATGCGGAGGCAGTAGATTCATTTCTAGCCTGGCTCTGGTTAGCTTGGATAGCTTATTAAGATTGCCAACAAGTTAATCGAACCATCTAAAAAACAAAGAATGTGTCTTCCAGAGAGAGACTCCCATGAACTTAGCTTTGAGCTAAACTCTCCTGCTTGATTTACTTTCAGAAAGGGTCCTTTAGTAGTCTTCCCTTATATTTTTCCAGAGGCAACTAATAGTGATAGGACTGACCTGGGTTAGAAGACTGCAACGCATGAGGTCAAGAGTCCAGGTATGGATTCATCATTTCGATCACTCATATGAAATCTCAATACTGAAGACACTTGTTGTTTGATATTTTTCCACATTTCAGGCTTAGAGAGTTGCAATTTAGTATTGAATAGATAACTAATTACTTTAATAAAATAATATTAAAGTATTACTTAGGCCCTTTCTAAAGGGGTTCAAATAATGTTGCTCCCAAATGCTAAATTCTATACATGTTCCTATAGAAGAAACAAAAATGTTAAGCAGTAACAATTTAAATCAAGTTTTAAAAAGTTATTTTTTATTTGCACTATGTCTTCTTTAGAAGAAGACGCTAAAGGCAAAAATATACCTAAATAGTCCCAGCACCAGGTTATGGATAACCATTCTCTGGGACCGGAGTTTTCAACCAGGCGCCCCTGCCGTCTCCAGCAGTCTGGACGGCATGACTTTCAGGGGATGCAATCTAGGGTGTAGGACCTTGAAGAGCCACAGAACTATGACAGGTTTGCAAAGACTTCTAAGAAATGGGGTTTTAGGCACTCAGAATTACAGATGTTGGGGGGTGGGGGACAGACTCTTTCAACTGTAAAGAACACTTGGGACAGCCTAGAAGGTCATTCTGATTACCTCTATCTCCTGATTTTAGTGTCTGGTTATTTTTGTTGCCCTTGTGCTCTTAGCTGAGCGTCCTGAAGCTGTGACTGGGAAATACCCATTCCTAGGAACAGTTGTTTTGGTAAATCAAATAAGGCAGAAGATTGCATCTTTCAACAATGTACCCATTTTTAAAAGCACTCAGATGATACACCCTTTGAGGTAAGCCCTTTGGGAAGCTTTGACAAATCCTGAAACTTGCATGCACTCCTTCAGCGCTTTTCCTACTTGGTATAGATGACTTGAAGATGTCCAGGTTTCTTAATCATACCCTCCCTGAGTCTGAATTAGAACAGTGAATACAACCATAATCCTGGCAAGTCCTTAGACCTGAGAGACATGGCTGTGGAATTGCAGCTTGGGTTAACGAAGCTACGATACTTTGGCAATAGTGTAAAAAAAAACCCTGGATGGTGCTTTTCACATGCTCTTAAATTACTCAGATTGTAAGGAAGAAATATGCATTGAAAGCTTCAAACATAAAAGATTTCATTACAGTATTTCAATATAGCAATTGAAATAGGTTGTGGGTTTTTTCCCTAATTATAACCCACTTCAGGCACAAAAAGCAAAGTGAAGAATTTAGTTACATGGGTGTGGTCAAAGTATTATCTTCTTCTTTGACTCCTTGCCAACAAAGAAAATGTCCTTTCTTCATTAAACACTCTAGGCAAGGTGATGAGGTAATTTCTCTGATGTGTGGCTGTGCTGAGTTGGAGAAAGGGTACTTTCCAAAGAAAAGACAAAACCGTTCCAGCATTCACTGTGTTTCTTCAGTCCAGAAATACAGGTTGGTTACCCAGAGGTTACAAATGACTGCTCAGACATTTTCAGAATAGAAGTTGCTCAGAGCTTTGTGTAACCGTGAGTGACTCAAACTTTGGAAGATGTGTTTTCTTAATTTATGAAGCAAGGTGGGATAGCATGGTTCAGGTAATTACAGCTAATACTTGGCACTGTTGTAAACACTCCACAAATATTAACTCATTTAATCCCCACAAGAACACTGAGTAGTTTTTAATTAACCCCATTTCACAGATAAAAAAAGGGAGGCACAGAGGTTAAGGGTTTTATGAAGATTCAAACACAGGAGAGTCCTGGTTCAAGTCCATTCTTTTAGCCACTAGGCTGCGCTGCCTCTCAGCTCTTGAGTCCAGCCTCCATCTCTTGCTAGCTGCTAGACCACTTTACTTCTCTGAGTCTCAGTTTCCTCATCTGTGAAGTGAGACTACAGATGATAATAAAGACTCAACTGTTTAGAGTTTAGACTTGAACTACCCAGGCATTTAGTGCTTGGCCTGCCTGGCATATATGCTTTAAACATGACAGTTTCAAAGGAAATACCTATTTAGAAATGAACTAACAATAAAACTTGTATCTTTGTGAATTTCAACCCATTCATGCTTAAGATATATTGGCCTGAGTCACAAATTTTTAATCAAAAAAGGTGTGTGTGCATGGTATGATTATTTGTCCATGGGACAAATACCGTAATTTCCAAAAAAGCTAATGTTTATGATACTGGGCTAAATATTGCCCTCAGTTATAAGCATGGGCCAACATGTCTTGTTGAGAGTATATGTGTATATACAAGTGTTTTCCTAAAAGTGATACGCTATAGAATGTGTGTCTCACTTCAAAACAATTTTTTTCTTTAAAGAGAAAAGCAACACAGAAAGAACTGAGTTTTGCACCAGACTATTTTCATTAGATTGTCTAAAATTATTTCTCTTATAGTACGCCCTGATGACGTCTTTAATTTTACATGAAACCGAATTTTCTCAAGACTCTACTATTTTTCGCTCCCTATTCACTGACAATTTTAAAGCTTATGATGTATAATTTCAGAACTGAAATTTTGATCAGTGTTAGAATTTTTTACCTTCAAAACTCTGTTAGGCAAATTCAGTTCATTGTGATAAAGGCAACTGCTCTAATTGTATTTCTTCTTGAAAACTCACAAAGCGCCCACTGTGAGAATTTTCTCACTTTTTCCCAGTGGAAACTGCTGAGTTACCAACCTAAAAGAAAAGAAGAAGTCAGGCAGGGCTACAGGGGAGAAGAAAAAATATGTTGATTCTAATTACAAAATGGCATCCCTCATCGGCATCCAATCTTTTCTAATCATGGCCCTTAAGGGTCAGTAACAGCTGACTCTCAGCCATCAGTTCTTTAACATTTTGCGTGGTTTTCCATGGGAATCCCCTTGACTCCCCACACTGGGCTTAGCAACTTTCTGAGCCCATAAAAAGTAGAATCTTTTCAACACCACCAAACTCAGGTTCTGAGACATGTTCTATAGCATTCTCCTACCTACACACTTCTCCTTTGAGAAGTTCCAAGCTGAGTAACTTTGCTGAGGAAACTTTGAGAGCTAGAGCTGTTTCTATATAAACAATCCATTACTTTTTTAAATTATTGAGATGAATAACAGCCTACTTATTTAACTTACCTATGCCCCCATTTTTACGGGGCTGATTAATAGTGTCAACCTCTTAAGAGGTCAGCTTGATAATTCAATTATGTAATCCTTGTAGAATGCTCTGTGTAGTGTCTGTACATTTTAAGGGCTCAGTATTCAATGACTTGGTAACTATTTTTATTAATTGCTTGGTGTGTGTGTGTGTGACTATATTAAGAACCTTGTGTGAAACAGTACTTTGTGTAAAACAGTAGATTGAATCTTATAGAATGGTTTGGTATGACTAGGGTTTCGTAAGTTAAGGGGTAAGTTACCCTCAAGATTACTGAGTGTGGAAGCACAGTGAATGGTTCTGTAGCCTTTCAGCCTCTCTTCCTTGTTTCCATTGCCACTCATGTGTGACATGTGGCTTGCTCTGAAAACAAATGAATAATTAACAGTAAGTTCTCTTTAGGACATTAATTAACATCAGGATGGGAGTCTGACACTTTGACTCAGGTAGGTGGAGGTGGCCGTGGTCACTGTAGTAATGCTCCATCTTGCTGATTAGGGATTGTCCAAATCTAAGTGAAATCCATTTTCTGTGTACTCTATATTGTCCAATGAGGTGTAAATTATTTATCTTATCTCTCAAGCCTTCAGCCTTTCCACGAGATAAAGTTTCCAGGGCAACAGTGAACTTAGGGGTGGGGACTAGGGAGAAGAACATGAGTCACTTCTCAGTTGCAAAATTTTGGAACTTCTCAGTTTTAAGAAATACAGTAATCAAGAAAAATAATATTTTAACACAGCATTTTAAAAATCGGAATTAATGCAAAAATCCATGATGAACAAAATATCAAAATATTAATTAGAGATAGTATCCAATCCTGCACTTGCAAGATCCTACCTCACTTGCTTGAACCCAATCCTGGTTTAGTGAACGTTGATATTGCAGAAGAGATATGTTATGTGTAAGGATTGCTTTGCATGAAGCTTGTGTGTTTGCAGGGCAGAATCTGTGACTTGAATATATCTGCGTATTAATTACCTAAGCTTCTACTAGATATAAATCAAGAAAATTTCTTTTGTTGTATATTGAAAGTACTTATATCTGTTTTATTTCTTGGTGTAATAATAACAAAAGTGGCTAAATTCTATTGAGTACTATGTGACAGTCACTCTGCTAGGTACTTTATATGAAGCAATTATGTCTTTTAATGCTCACAGTAATCCTATGAAGTAGGTACTGGTATTAACCCCAAGATGAAAGTGAGAGAGCGTTAAGTAGCTTGCTTGAGCTTACCCAGCTAATAGGGGGTAACCAGAGATGAAGCTGTAACTTACCCATGCAGGGTTAGAGAAATCACTATTTGCGTAAATCCTTTTAATCCAATATTTAAATATTGGATTTAAAAATAGGTCAGTGTAATTTAAAATATGCTTTATTCGCCTAGGATGGTTTTGAAGGTTTGGTTGATGATCTACCACAAAACGAGTTTACGACACAATTGCATTGCTAAGTGTCCATTAAGACCGATGCATACAATTCCAGAGTTACTCCATTAGCAGTCATTTCCTCCTCCGCCACGTGGCTTTTCTGGCCACTTTCCCTGCTTTCTCCCTTGTTTTCTGGTATTCTTGGGGAAGGAGGGCAGGGTGAGAGAAGAGGAGGGAGACGATGGCGATGGTGGTGATGGTGGTGTTGGCGGAGGCAGCATTTACTGAGGCCTCATCATGCGCTAAAGTGACAGCTTTACCCACGTTACTTCATTTAGTCATCAAACAGCCTATGAAAGACCAGCTAATCCCCATTTTTAAATAGGAAACTGAGTCTCTGAGAATGTATGTAACCTATCCAAGATCACAGGCAAAAGATAGGTAAGATCTATGCTCTTAATAACCACACTGTGGAATGGAAGAAAGAGGAATTAAATGGCAAAGTTTCAGATCAACCTTCCAGCTCCTCTTAGAGCCTTCAGAACTGATTGTGGCTACTGGAGAAGTCCCCAACTTTCCAACGGCTGTATTGGCCTGCAGGCCACAGCAATGATGGGCGCGTCCTTTTTGGTTCCAACTATAAAACCCTTATAGAATTATCCCCAGAGGGCATACTTTAAGGGTGTCCAGATTTTATTTCTGCAGTGCCTTTTTAGGATTAAAGTAATCTTACTTAAGAAGTTTACAGTTAATATACCTGAATTAAGGGCAGGCAGCAAAGGAGTCATGGTTACACTTAAATACTTAGTACATGTCATCGGTTCACAATTTTTTTATTCCTAAGCATTGAGAGAACATTTAACCAAGGCTTTAGTGCCCAGGTGTCAGAATATCTCTGGAAAAGGCATATCAGAACCACAGAGAAAACAAAATGGGGAGAACTAAAAATTAAGAATCCTAAATCTGCTGTATTAACATCAATCTTGACTAAAGCAAACCTGATTAAAGCCCTGTAAAGTGCATGAGGAAACACAGGAACCACCCAGAAACCCAGTAGTCTACTGGTAAATGTTTAACAACTGGCTGACTGAGAGGGAGGATGCCCTGGTTTGTCACGTTAGCCAATTTCTATGGTGTAAAAATTCCCACCATGGCCTATTTCTGCCTGTCAATGTGTTACCCTGAATGTGGAGTTGGGAAGAGATGCACAGGATTAGCTCTGATGAAGAGCAAACTATTATTACAGCCTCTTAGGGAGGAGTGATCAGATGATCAGCTATTTCAATCCAGTGCTTAATCCTGGAGAGCTGGCTCACTAACCGTGTGACCTTGGGCAAGTCGTTTCACCTCTCTGTGCCTTTGTTTTCTCCTCTGCAAAGGATAATATGGGAGATCCCTTTCACCTCTACCATTTTAAGGTTCTAGAAGGCAATGACTCCTGCTTTCTCTGACATCCAAATGCCTTTAAGCGCCTTCCTGGAAAACCAAGTTAGCGCTGTGCTGCGTCCAAAACTGCCGCCAATTTTGTCTCCTGAGCATAAGGTTTGGAAAGGAGCGACTTCTCCCTTTTGCCTCTTTAAATGTGTAGCCAATGGGGCATCATACATTTTTTACACTTCTTTTGCTAGATGTGAGATCCAGGAGGAATGGATGTTCCAGGGCTTTCTTGTTCTCCTAGGGCGGGAATCTGTGAATGTGATATACTGATCCATTGCTATCTGCACTGCCTACCCCTCTGCCCTTTCGGCAGCAGAGAAAGAGTCCTGATGGTGTTCTACCTCTTTGTTTTTATGTTTTACTACTCTGAAGCCATTTGCAAGAATGGGAGCTACTCATAGAAAACAGGGGTGGGGGGTGTTTTTTTCCCCGGAAGGTGGCACATCTCTCAGCAAAGAGAAAAAGGCATGTTGCACAAGGCTTGCTGGCAGTGATCGAAGCCAGTGCCGGTTTGCCTGTTGTCACAGCCAAAGCAAAATGCCGCCTCTGCCTAGAAGCCAGGGTGTCACATTTCTCTTTTGTGTCCCTGAGATGCACACATCATGAGGCCCTGGGCTTATAGGTTTGGCGAGGAAATCATCCGGATTCTTTGATGGTCATCTTCCATCCCAAGGAGCTGGCTGGGGGGCCGGAGAGGGAACTTACTCATAACTCTCAAATTAGGTTATTTGAGCCCCCAGATTGCATGTCATATACAGCCAGTACTTATGGAATTTGAGGCCTGGGGTGAACGCAAGAGCAGCCCCAGCTGCTGAGAGTGAGGTAGGGCTGAAGAAACGCCAGTGACCCAGTGATATTCCTGTCCCCGGACCCGTTCTTAACAAACCCAGATACAGTGACAGCACAAGCTCCAGAATCCCAAAGCAGGAGGTGCCAAAACACCCCCAATAACCACTGCCCCCCCAAAAAGAAAAGTTTCAGTAAAATGTTCTCACTCCTAGAGGGGAAAACCTGTCCATGCCTAAAGCAGCTTGACCTGGCAAACCACCCTCTCCATGGAGTCAACTGCAAATCCCAAGGAAAAAACCCCCTCCCCCACTGCCTGCTCCGTGGGGGGGACAGAAGGCTCCTAAACTGACAGTTTCGCCTCCATGATCTTTAAAAGAGCAGAAGTTGGCAGTGAGGCTGCAGTGCTGCCTTGATTGGGGTATGTGGTCTCTGTTTGCGGCTGGGCTCCAAGGAGAGCCACAGTTGGCTTTGATGAGGAAGGATCCTAAAATGAAAGATTTCAAAGAGGGCTTCTGAACGCCATGGCTGCGACTCTGTCGTTTCTTGCAAGGTGAAACTTGGCAGTTCCACCTTGCAAGTAAAAACCCAAATTAATTTTTTTAGAGAAATTAAGTCAGAAACAAGGCTTCAGAAAAACTGTGAGTGTTAGGCATAAACTGATTTTGGATGATCTTTAGGTGAGAAAGGGTGGAGTTACCATCAGAAACATGTTTTTATTTATGCTTTTCAAATCCTGGTGTGCAATGTGTGTGCGTGTGTGCATGTGTGTATATGTGTGTTGGTTAGCATGGGAGTGTGCATCGTCTCAATTCTCTAACCACTCTTTTTTTTTTTTTTGCATCTCTTCTGTGCCCAGTTCATATAGATGCCCTATAAATAAATATATAGGTCCATCCACACCTTTTCATTTTATTTGTAAATTGTTTGGTATAAGCGGCAATGCGTAATGAAACCTGGTGAAGTTTAAAAGATTAGATTTTTTTTCATACTGACACTTCATAACACTGTTCATATGTCTCCGAGTGAGATTTATGAATATATGAGCAGTACTGCAAAATTATACCGCACCAGAGACTTCCTGCACCACAGGGGTGGCAGTCTAAAGTGACACAGCTTCAAGCATTTTTCACAGACAAGAAGCAAAATTTAACCCCCTTAAGGGGAAGTATGATTTCAACAGCTTGAAATGAGCTCATTTCTAGATGTTTTTTTCTCTCATCTTCCATAATTTTTTTTGTGTTAAGATTAAAACAGATTGCACAGCCAACATAAGGGCACATAAGATGCCCAGAGTATAATTTGGCCATTAAAAAGAAACCCTCCTTCATTGTCTTTATTCAAACAACCCAATAAGGAAAATGAAAGTAGACTTTGCCCTAAATTTTTATGGCTCTTAACCATGATTCTTGGAATTGTCCTTAGCAGACAAGGTCTGAATTTTTCAGAAGGTAAGTGGCAAGTGACATCAATTAGCTCAGTGGAGAAGCCCCATCTTCCTCTGCGCCTGAGACAATGGCATTAGGAAATAAACAATGACTTGAATTTCTACTGAGTAAAATTAACCAACAAAAAGGAGAATCAGAAGAGCAAATGTTGATCTTTGTGAACTGATGGTACATGAAATGTCTGTAGTGGAAGAGTTCTATTTTAGATTTAAAGCCCAAACCGATCTCTTTTTGGCAGATGTGGAATCTTGTGATTTTATGTCAATAATTGTTCATGATCTCTATGCTCTCAAATTCCCTTTAACCATTTTGTTTCCTCTTGGAACAGAGTAGGGTACTCAAATGCATCCTGTCCCCTCTCTGCTCTATAAACGTTCCATGACATGTTGGCTGGAGAACTTTTGTCTCTTTTTTCAGCAATGGTACAACAGCTCCATGAACGTGATCTGCACTTGGTTGACAGACCGGATGGACTTACAGCTTCACATTTATCAGTTGAAAACACTAATTAGGATGGTAAAGGTAAAAGAACAAATAATTATTCTTCTTTACAAATAGCTTACTGAAATACATTTCATTGGCAAGCGGAAGAACTTCCTAAACACAAAGAACATGAGTTTACATTTAAAACAACGTGTTTCCTACAACAGTATCTCATGTAAGAAAAACCTATAAAGTCATTTTGGGATGTATGGTTAGTTTATTACTCAGACATCAAAGGAAAATTTAATAAAAAAGAATTTGACTTTTTATCAAGGCTGGAAAAATATTCTATGTATTTGCTGTGTAAAAATAGCTCAGAGGCCATTGTGCGCTTTGCATTATACTTTCAAAGGCTGGCTTTTGGTACCACTGTGCTAATGACATCAATTACCAATATCATTTATGGTTTAATTAAATAAAATTTTGCCACAATTGATTTAATAGAAATATTTACCTCCGGCTATTTATAAATATGTCCTGAGATCAGGATGCAAATCAATGTTGTTCTCATAGTTAATCAAAATAGTTTCCCTGACAATGCATGCACACAATCCAATGTAAAGGCTCGCAAAGGTGAGATAACATACCCTGAAAGTAGCTCCTTCCCTGTTCTTCTGTGTGCGCCTTGGACTAATGATAATTATTTCAGCGTGAAATCTCAGTGGTTTACATGAAATAATAAGATCACAGAAGGAGGTAAATACGTTTTTGATCATTTCAGTTTCCATTTGATGCTTCTCCATAGCAGGTTTTAAAGCATTTATATGCAAAAATCCCATTCAAAGCACAAAATCTCTTTAAAAATATTTTAACAATAAAAGGTAGTTGAATTTCTATTTCTTAACAGTTTGCCCAAAGTCCCTCCTACCCCTGCTATCCCCACCTTACTCCCCCACCCCATTTCTTAGGCTCCCTCGGATTAGCACCGTTTTATTGAAGGTGTCCTCTACCCCAGTGCTGACTTAAACCAATTACTGATCCGTTGAGTGTAATTAAGGAGAATTATTATCATCTGCATTTGATCTCACAAAGAGCCTGTCCAGGGAACGTTGCAGACAGCAGTGTATTGCAGTTCTTAAAGACGAAATGTATGTGCTTGGACTATGGACCCAGACTAATTTTCACATTTTTTGTCTCAGTTCCTTAAGGCAAGCTCACCAGCCGTTATTGTTTGACCACCTGAATTCCATTTTCTGGGTATAAATATTCTTTGGGGGAATTTCTGTTTGACCCCCTACTGAATAGACATGAAAAGAAGACATTAATTTTAATATTTTAAAATATCTTTCCATTACTGATATCTCCAGGTCCATGTTGGGAATGTTGGAATTAGCAATATTTTATTAAGAAAAAAATATGTCAGAGGGGCATTTTATTCTTAGCCTCCTGCCAAAAAAAAAAAAAAAAATCCCACAGACATGAACCACAGGGAAGGGACACAGAAACGTCACAGCCAAAGAAAACCCTTCACTTTTGCCAAAAGTGGACCCAGCTTAGCTAGAGCCACAACACAGAGGGATGAGGTAGAATTCACCACCTCTTTACAAAGTACATTTCCCAGAGTCTCCTTCTCCAAGACAAACATCCAAAGATTATTGCCTGTCCTGCGTTTGCATCCACTCCATGTATTCATCCAGTCATCCATTATTCAACAGCATTTATTCATCCATCCTACATGAGATAAATGTCAGTTGAGCCCCTACTTTTATATTACAAGGTGGAGGATTAAAAGGTAATACAATCCAGCTGGAATTTGAATAAAGGGGAGAACACTCAAATGCTTTATACCTTTCTTTAATATCTGTATCTTTTTATACCCTCATAATATCGGGCAGCAATTAAGTTATGCTGAGTGTCAGTAGAACAGCTTATTGAAAAGTACAAAATAAATCAATTTAACTACCTGGGTATCTGGTATACACCGTACCTACATTTACTCAACCTCCTAGCCTTCCTCCTCAAGATGAAGACACAGTTCAGGTAGCTACCTAGGAGAGCTTGCCTCTCTATCCATAATTAGGATGATCTTTTAATTTAGTGTCAAAGCCATATTATTTTTAACGGGGAAAGCAGGTGCTATGAAAACTCATGCTGGGACAATGGGTATAAACTGGCAAAGTAGACATGGAATCATTCTATCAAAAACCCCGTTTGATTGGACTTTTTGAGCTGGATTGCATTCACTAGTTAACTCTGCAGGCATTACAACACATGACCTTCAATAGGGGTTGACAGTGTGACTGGTGACACTATGACTGCATTAGATGGACTACAAAGAAACAGAAATCCCACTGGGAGTGGTGTTGAAGTGTCTTAACATTCCTTCCCTTGCCTGCATAGTGAGTTTCTCACATCAATAGGAGAAACAAACAGCAGAATTGGTAGCTGAAATGATATGCAGTGTGATGAGAAAAGTTGTAGTTAGAGAGAGACCTCTTTTAATATAATATTTTATGAAGTAGACAATAGCCAGATGCTGCTGGTCATGTTCAATTAATGCTCAGGGATTTCTGGAAAAACAGTCCATGGGATACCTAAGGAAATCCAAGAGAAATTGCCTGAAGGAACAAAGAATCTGTGGTACAGTAATACCCAACTATTCATCTTGAAAAAGAGCCAGATTTCTTCCCCGAGACCACAAAGTTGTGAACAGAAAAGACACACTTCTTTCCCAAGGAGATGAGAGATGAGTCACACGCCTGCAACATACTGATGAGGGTTTAGCGCTCCATCTTCCCCACAATTGTTGGTGCGCTTAATAGGTTTCAGATACCAACATACATATGTGTGTCTTCTGGGCGAGACAGAGGGGTATGCAGTCACAAGCCTCAAATATACTAAAAACCAGCCTGCAACAGGAATCGCAAAATACCGTAATCACTTGATCCGTTATTTATATTTTAGAGCCCCTTACACTGTCTATCATATTCTAATAACCTAAGAGAAAACACCAGCCCCCCCCCCAAAAAAGAACCAAAACAATGATGGAACATTTCCCTTTATGGAACTGAATAAACACAAGCTTATGTTCTTTGCTTTGTCTCATCTAATACAGTTTATCCTGTCACAATTTCTCATTTTCTGTCACTCAACAAATCTCAGTTTTCAGTGCCAGGGAAATGTGAGCATGATGGCTTTTCATTTGACCAGGCATAACGAGTGACACTTAGCTGAAGGCCGGTGTTCTCGGACCCACACTTGCTTTCATCCTTTCCCTCCCCTTTCATGGAAATGAGATCTCCCTGATCACTGCATCTCTTCCCTCCTTAGAAAACGTACAGGGACTTCCGATTGCAAGGGGTCCTGGACTCGACCTTAAATAGCAAGACATACGAAACCATCCGGAACCGGCTCACTGTGGAGGAAGCCACAGCGTCTGTGAGTGAGGGTGGAGGCCTGCAGGGCATCAGCATGAAGGACAGCGATGAAGAAGACGAAGAGGATGATTAGATCGCTCGGGCCAGCGTCCTGTGGGACGGATCCCGTAATCAATGCATGTCCTTAGTCTGTTAGTTAACCCCATTAGGGAAATTTCTGTCAACTACCATGCCCATGAGATGTTTACCAATACAATTGCCATTTTAGCTATGTGGTATCAAGATTAGCAAATGACCTTCAAATCCACCATTTCCTGATCCATGTCTATATGTTTACAGCAATATGGAGCACCATTCTTTAAATACTGATCGTGAAGAATACATAGTCCAACTGCTAGGCGTGTCCCTTTTACCAGCAAAGTTAAATGATGCTTCATTAACGTGCCGTGTATGCGTTGACAGTAAATGGATGTGAGGGCAAGTACGCCGAGTACTTTCACCTCTTGTTTCACGTATATGGATGCCAGTTATTTAAATGAGTACAATAAATTAATTTAATTAAGACACATAGGTCTGCTTTATTTTTTAAGAAACAAAAAGCAAGCCTCCAATGACCAACTTTGGTTCTCTCTGTTCCCCTAAAACTAAAAAATGAACCCCTGGTGTCCTTGTTAACCCATCCTTTTATTTATCCTTATAGTTAGCCAAAACAGGACAGCTACATACCAATGGACTGATCCTCTTAATTGCCATGGCAAGGGTGATCCTATCGTGACTTAACATCAGGCACAGTTCAGAGCAACTGTCCTCTGTCCAAGTTTATCCTAGTACATGTTACATTTTGCTTTTATGTTTCAATAACCATGTATGTAAAAAAACTGAATATTTAAATTATAACCCTAGTCTATAAATGTGTTTATAATAAGATATGGATATTTCCTTCAGTAGACTGTAACCATGATTTAAATTATTTTGTTCCACACTGTTTTTTATATCTGTCATGTACATTGCACTTGGATCTGTAACTGCACGACGCTGGGGTCCTCTGCAGAGCTATTTCTTTCTGTGTAAAGTAGTGGATCCATCTTGCTTTTGCCTTATATAAAGCCTACAGTTATGAAAGTGTGGAAAACTGTGGCTTCTCAATAAATAACTATTCAAATATCCAAAGAATACCCTTTCGAGTCTTTTTTCCTTTGTCTCCTTTGAAAGTCAGAACTGAAACATGAAGCAGAAAAAGATGGAAAGAAGAGGGAAGGAGTCATTTTCTTTTTTAAAAATATTTTATTTATTTATTTTTAGAGAGAGGGGAAGAAACAGCAATGTGTGGTTGCCTCTCGCATGCCCCCAACTGGGGATCTGGCCTGCAACCCAGGCATGTGCCCTGACTAGGAATCGAACCAGCGACCCTTTGGTCCACAGGCCGGCACTCAATCCACTGAGCCACACCAGCCAGGGTAGGTGTAATTTTCTTAGAGTGCTTTTGCAACTGTTGGAGTGGGGAGTTCTCTGAGCTTGTTTTCACAAGAGACAGCCTGAAACTTCGTGAATTCAGACTCCACTAATTCAGAATCTGTGGGCATTTGGACATGTTGGGCAGATTATGCTTGCATTATAGGATAAATAAGGGTTTGCTAAGCACGAAAGTAGTGTAAACGAGAGAAATGTTTCTCCTGTATGAAGAGAAGGCCAACAAACTGTTTTTAAGCAACCACTTCAACAGCAGTGTTTGCATTCAAACAAAGTGTGTGCCAATTATATATGATTCTTATATATTTGTTAAAGCATTTTACAAGATTCTCTAAGATATGGAGCATTCCTCCCATCCCCTAGTCTTTGTCAGCAACATAATCACCTAGTTTTGAAAGAAATCAAACAAGGTGTTACCTTATCTGTTTTATCTGTGACTGTCACCAAATCAGCCTGACCTTTCCTGGGGCTGACTGAGGTTTTAGAGAAAGGACTACTTTTTCCAAAAGAATCAGGTACAATGTTCACCACTTGCTCTCTACAGTCCTCTAAATAGCATGTCCCACTCTTGTTTAATCCTCAGGGTCTGCAGGTGCAAATCACCAGTACTTCCTGCCCTTAGTGAAATTATACAAATAACTCCCATTTATTGAGCAGCTTTGCTATGCTAAACATTAGGCATGTATTACCAAATTTAAATTTTACAACAACCTTAAGAAGAGGGGACTGTTATTATCCTGATTGTAAATGAGAAAATTGAAGTCAGGAAAGGCAAAGTAATATGCCAACCATGACACAACTCTCTCTAGAGACATGAATCTAGAGGTTCCAACATAGAACCTCTATGAGGTTCTGGTCATAAAAATAGTAGTAGTATAGCATTCAGATGTGGAAAATCTTTGCTCGATGGCACCAAGTTAAATCAGTGTGCAAAAATTTTTACAGATGTATTTGTATTAATTATGTCCTGAGTTGCAAATTGAAGCATATTTCCTACAACAATTACAAACAATTCAAAAATGTGCAAAGCAAAGAGGGGGCATCTGCCTAATGCATAGAAGTTGGTAAAGGGGAAAAAAAACATGCTCAGGAACTCTAGCAGAAAGCTAATTGAGTGAGTTACAAACATAATCCAAAAGTCATAAAGAGGAGCAGGTCATAAAGATGGTCTCTAAAACCAAGGTTAAAAAAAAAAATTCCTTCAAAAGTATACTTCATTGCAGCTTAACAGTGATGGCCTGGTGAGTAGGAGCCCTGGTGTGGCCACCCTGGAAAGAGGGCTGTGAGGAGGAAGTGACATCAGAAGAGACCAGAAAGGAAGAACTGACCAAGGCTAAGTCAAGATTATCCTTAACACACGCAAAGCTGAGAGGGAGACAGTGTTGGGATCTTGATCTTTCCTTTTTATTCCTTTGGGACAAAATCTCAAGGTTTCTGTTCTTTCCTTTTTATTATTTTGTATTCAAATATAATATACATGTAGAAGAGCACACAAATCCTAAGCGTACAGCTCAATGATCTGTCACAGAGAACACACTCATGAAATAACCACGACGTCAAGAAATAGAGCATAATGAACACCCCCAGACATAGCCACGCCCCGGGCCTTGCCCAGTCCCTACCCCTCCTTACTCTCCAAAGATAACCACCATCCTGATTTCTAATAGCATCAACTGAATTTAAACTTTTATATGATTAGAATCACAGTATACATGTTCTAGTGTCTGGCTTCTTTTTGCTCTACATTAGCTTGCTCGCATAGCTGTTGTTCATTTCTTTTTCCTGCTCTCTAGTATTCCAAAGTAGGACTATACCACACGTTTTATTTATCCTTATTAAAATATCCTAGGTTTGTTTTTGTTTTGTTTTTTGGTTCTCTTTCTTTTTTTTTTTTTTTTTTTTAGTGTGGGGCTGTTGTGAATAATGCGGCTATGAATTTTCTTGTACAGGTCGGTTGATGCAATTGCTGGGTGACAGGGTAAAGGTATGTTTGTTTTTCAGAGACATGGCCTATTTTCTATGGGGGTGAACAAGGTCGTACTCTCACCAGGACTAGCAAAGTCCTGACAACACTAGATATTGCCACTCTTAAATTTTTATCATTCTGGTAAGTCGTGTAGTGTTGTATGATAGTAATTCCCTGATTATAAAAATGGAGTTTATTGCCCTTCAACATATGTATTGACAATTTGGGCAGTCTGTCTTGGGAAATTCACGTTTCTTTTCCCTTCTTTTTAAGAGGAAAAGTATAGAACTATTTGAGAACTGATAGAGAAGGGGCTATGGGAAAAAAGTGCCAGATGGGTGGTAAGGAAAATGTTAGCCTGACAGAAAAGTATTCACCGTATTAACAATCATTCCACAATAGCTGAGTACACACTGATTGGCTCTACTAGCAACAGGTTCTCTCTAACCCATTCTCTCTCATCGTCCAGCGGCACCTTTCTAAAAGGTAAGTGTGACCTGTCCTTCTTTCAGCGGAAAACATCCAATGGTTCCCCTTGCTCACAGAATGAAACCCAAGGTTATTAAGGAGGTTTACACAGCCATACACAATATGTCCTCCACCCTCCCCTCTAGCTTTCCTCTGTTAACTCTGCTCTTCTCACTCTAGGTTTCAGCATCTGCCATCTTTCACTTGTTCCCGTGCATGGTGGCTCTTCGCATCTGGGACCCTCCCCCTAAGCACCTCATCTCATCCTTCCAATCCAGCTAAATTTGCCTTCCCTAGGGAGGCTTTTCCACACCCCACCCTCAAGTCAGCATCCCTGTCCCTGGTATATATCCTCATAACACTCTCTACCTGTCTTTCATGGCATTCATCACAGTCTTCATGCATGGGCTACTTGCTCACCGTGGGTCTCATGTAGATACTTTCAGTTCAGGGCTGTGCGGCCTGCAGGAGCTTTCCTACTCCATCTTCATTGCATTCACTAAATACAGGGCCTGGCACAAATAACACCCCTTTTTTATTACAAAATCTTTTATTACAAAATCATAAGCATGTAATTCTGTAACATAATAATATCACACTCAAGCACATCACATGACATTTTAGGTAAAATGTTCAAATTGCTGTCCATCTCATGCGAGACATTCACATACCGTACCAACCGCACTCAACCAAGCCTTACTTGTGCCGGACCCTGTATATGATTAATAAGTGAAGACTACAAGTACAGAAATGTAGATGATATGATTATTATTCTCTTAAAATCTTTAGTCTAGATGATATGGATCTTTGGAAGATTCAAATAAATTAAATACTACAAGATTCAGAGGAGGGAGAAGGAAGGAAGGCTTCCTGGAGGAGATAGACCTTAAAGAGCACATAGAAAGGACAGGAAAGGACATGGGCTAAAGCAGAGAAAAGTGAGAGGATGGGCCACTTGACTGAAGCTCTTTTCTTCTTGATGCATTCCCAGTGCACCTAGTAAACACTCAACAAGTACATGCGGACCCCAGACATGAATGGATATCCTCAGTGTGGTAGGGAAGCCCGGTTTCATGGGAAGATTCACGTAAGGGGTTGGAGAGATTCAGATGGGAAGGGTGGATTAAGGCTTCAATGGACACTTAGTTTCATTTAGTTTGGGTTTGTCGGTCTGAATAACAGAGAGCTAACCAGTATTTTTATTTTTTCAAAATATTTAAAGACATTTTTAAGTTAAAAAATCAAATAGAGAAAAATTATATGAAACAAAAAGTTGAAGTCTCTTCCTTCCCAACCCATTTTTCCCCAAAGTAGCCATTGCAAACAGATGGGCACATATTCTTCCACATATGTTCAAATCACATACAAGTATATTGGAGATATATATATATATATTTTTTCTCCATCCAATATCCAGTTGGATATATTTATATATTTTATGTATTTATATTTTAAAAATGTATTTTCACAAATGAGATTCATCCTCAACCCACTAAGACAAATCATATTTTTCATTTATCAGTATAAAATTATTTTCATGTATGTACATATAGATTTTTCCACGTTACTTTTAATTGCTGTGCTACATTTATGGAGATTTTCCAGTCAAAGAAGAAACAAGAACAAAGTAAGGTAAACTGAAAATCCAGGATGGATTAAAACACATTGGAGGAAATGAGCCATCTGTGGAAGTGACCCAAGAGACTGTTTGAAATGTGTGACTAAAGAATTTTTGAAACCCCCCAAATTCAATCCCTGTCTAATCACACTGTATTATAATTGTATGTTTATGTATCTGTCTCCATGCTAGACTGCCAGTTTCTTGAGGTCAGGGACTATATAACCATTTGTGTATGCCAGTCTGATATCTGGGATATGGTAAGCACTCCATAAATATTGTTTGAATTGAATGGGTGAACATCAGAGAGGCACACCTGAGTATGATGAAGACCAAAAAAGCATAAACTAAACTTATTACGATATACTTTGTTGATAAAGAAACAATTACTAAACAACGTAAAGAATCTCAACAGCCTTTGGAAAACTACCTACCTCGCCACAATCACAACCTGAATTTCCAGTGCAGGCGGGAACAGTCACTCCATCATAAATTCAGGTTTCTATGAGAATTTTAGGAAATCAACCAACCAACAATGGTTGTATCATTATTGTCTCAGCATAAATTTTAATAAGTTCATTTTACCTAAATTTTAAACTCCAAAATAAATGTGTTCTTTGTGGCCAATTTCCACCAGCACATGATTAAGAAATCTGAAATTAAATCAAATTATGTACAGTTCTGTAATCCTTGGTGAACAAATTTTTTAAAAAATCAATATTCATCTTTTATTCAAGACTGTTTTGTTTCTTTATCTAAGTACTAAAATTATTATCTGTTTTCCTTCTCATAAAACCATGCATTTCATCTGAAGTCGTAAATCTGCATTTGTTGAAACCAAGCAAAACATGAGAAGGGGGCTGGTAATAGGGCAACCTGCCAGCAGAGTTCTTTACCCTAACGACAGCACGCTGAAGGTCAAAGAAAAACGCTGCACAACAAAGTAATCACAGCCACCAGCCAACAGAGAGTCAAAATGATCACAGTCCACACAACTACAAGATAACAAATGCAGAGGCAACAATGAGCCACAGTACCCAAAAAAGATTTTTCTTTTCCTAAGAATTGATAGTGCAATGGCAAAAAGAAACTGTAAACACGTTTAAGTTGGCATATTTCTCTCTGTCCATCAGAAAAAGCTGGCTTGTTTCCTGGCTGGTGAATACAATTGCAAAGAATAAACAAGGCTTTGCTTAAATCTCCAAGCGGGAAACATGTAATTGAAGATAGTACAAATTTGAGAGAAAGTGTTGGAAATTTTGGAATATACTTAAAAGAAAATCAAAAGCAACATCAGAAGACAAATACTGTTGGTATTTGGTGCAAAGGAAAGTATAGTTTATGTGGAAGCTATGACTAGGTTGCAAAGTCTAATGTCACTGCATTATTGTGAACAGAACTACTGAACGATATACCTTAGCCTCCTCAAAAACCTCCTGGAACAGGGTTTTGAACACAATAAATTTCTCCACAGTATTCTTTGGTGCAATCAATTTCATTTTGAATAAAAAGTACCCTTTAAAAAAATAAAAGATCAAGATTATAGATTAAAATTCCAAAACACCTGGAAAACATTGTCTTTGTTTTTGGAAAGTTGAACAACTCAGAGGAGGCACAATTGAACAACCATCTCTAGTGCTGTGAGACTGAAAATTGAACTCCTATGACATGATTTTTGGCAGGGTGAGGAGATCATTTTCTCTCCAAGGCTCAGAATAGTCCTGATAAATTAATTCTAGTGACATCATAAATTCTGGAGGCGTGGATAAATTAATTCTGATCTCCTGGTCAAGGAAACGGGTTTCTTTTCCATTGACAGCAAGTAAAGCCATCTCTGATACACTTCTTTTCCAATTTTTAGTCAAATCAATTCTTAGATTTCATCGACTCCAATACAAAACTTTTTTTCACTTTTACTATCTCTCTGAATTTGGGATTCATCCTTCCACTGTAAGGAAAAAATTCACATTGCGTCTACCCTCTGCCACTACCATACCTACGTAATAAGGCTGTTATACACACAGTCTTGAGGTAATGTGCCTCTAGAGAATGCAAGGAAAAGGAGGTATGTGTCCCAGGGGTAAGCTTTCCACACAGTGAGCAGAGGGCAGAGGCAGAACTACATTCTGACATGAGTGGACATGAAACACATGCCCATTTCCTCCCACTATATTAGAGAAAGATGACTCCTGTGATAGAAGGGACCTAGACCCTGTTATTACACAGAATGGGGGCTCAAATCACATAGTTAAATGTTCAAGTAAAGTTGAAAGCAGGGGCCACAGGACTGTAGACCACTGGGTGACAGGTGTAGCCAGAGGGATAGAAGCTGAAGGTTAAGAGCACAGGTTCTGGAGTCAGGCTGACCGTAATGAATGTCCAGGTTTCAGACCTTCATTGGCAACCACTAGCCATGTGACCTTGTCCAAATTACTTAATTTCTCTAGGCTTCAGTTTTCTTATTTGTAAAATAGAAATAACCAGAATAATACCCTAAGGATGACCTACTGTCATAAATTCACTGGATTAAACATGTTAATACGCATAAATGATTTTTAAAAAGAGCCTAAGTGCTCAGTAAATGTAAGCTAATATTTTACTGTTAATTTCTTAACCTCTGAAGAGCCTGCCACATGTTTCAGACTCCAAACGGATCGCAGGTGCGGCTATGTCACTGTCCTTTGAAAGCTGGGTTCTGCTACTCGCTGTTCCCTTTTTACCTCTTCCCAAAAACTAACTCATGATCAGCTGTACACTGAGCAACAATGTCTTGAGCAAGGCATTCTTGACACCCAAACTCCTTTTTACCATTTGCTTTTGTGCATTAGACAAGGAGAATGTGTCTCCTTTATCTACATTTATGTGTACTCTCCTTTCCTTTGACGTGGGTCTCAGTAAATAATTATTGAAGAAATGAATTAATGAATAAATTAGTATTTTTCCATGTCTCCCCTTCTCCACCATCACTACCTTAATTCGAGCTCCCTAGAAACAGCCCCTGAGACAAGGATTCTAATGCAAACAGTTTACTTGAGAGGTGATCTCAGGAAACATGTATAGAGGAATGGGGGTGGGGTGAGACTGGGAAGGGAAGACAGCCACCGGGGTAGTTGGACATTGATCGCTCTAGAGAAATAGGAGACAGGCTAGGTCATATATTTTGGAGTTATCCCCCCTGAGAGGTGGGAATACTGGGGTATTATCATTGATCATAGGTTGAGGGTGGTTGAGAGGTGAGGCTAATTCTCCAGCACTTCAGGTCTGCAGGGCAGATGAACAACAACAACAACAACAACAACAAACCCCACAACTCCAGTCATCACAGAAAACCCTCCAGCAAATAAATACAAGAACAGCAGTGGGAAAATCAGGACTAGTTGCAAGGATGTGGTAAGGTCCAGGGGAGGGGGTATAGCACCAACAGCCTCTATTATACAATCGCCATTCTACAACCCAGGACAGAGACTCTGGTCCACGCTGGCCTGAGGACAGCAAGATAAAAACAGCATTTCTTATGCCAGGAGCATTGCCACACCAGACTAGACTGGAAAGTGTCCCAAGAGCAGTGAAATAAAGTCCAGTCTTTACTACAATGGAATGCATTGGAGCCAGGAAAAAGAATACAGTAGATTAATATATGCGAAATGTCTAAGATTCACTGTTGAGTCTTTTAAAAAAATCAAGGGCAGACCAGTCTTTAACAAAATTTTTAAATAATAAGCAAATCTATCTGTATGTAAGTGTGAGCTGTATATTTGTTTATATATACACACGTTTTTAAGAGATTAAACAGACATCTGCCATTGAGGCTTCCCAGAGTCCAAACCCAAAATCCATGGAAATTGAAGGGAAAAGGATGCTCCTTCCTCCCGCCCTGACAGCTAGAATGTGGCTAAAACAGACGCTCCAGCTCCGAAATTTGACTCCTAAGAGGAGGACCTGAAGGTACGCCAGCATGAGAGGACATCCCTGGGGCATTCAGTGATGGGCCCGCGGGCCCGGCAGCAGCAGCGTCCCAAGCAGAGCTGGTCCTGTAGCTCCTTTGCCTGTGTCTTACCTCCCTTGTTTCTTGATTCCTGACTGAGCCTCTTCTCCAGCCTTCGGGAGATTCTTATTCTGCTGTCTGTTTCTGTTTTTGGCAACCCAGAGCACTGAGAAATGTAGTGGTGCTTCAGAAGAAGCAGGTAACTGTGTTTAGTTATGATTTCAACAACTGTATGTCAGTATGATTGGTCTCCTATGGAACTGTACATATTTTATCTTACATGATTCAAAGCCTTATTCTGAGAAGGGGTCCACAACCTTACCAGACCATCTAAGGGGTCCATGGTATATGGGAGAGAGAGGGAGAGAGGGAAAGGTTGGAGACCTCTACCAAAGCTCTTCATCTTTTACTTCCCCATGCTACTACTTACTTTATCCATTGTCTCTCTTCCTAATTTTCTTACCTATAAAATTGGGACCGTGTATTTTCCTTTTTAATACAAACCATGTAAGCTATATACTTTTAATTTCTTGAAAGAGAGTCAAACCATCAAACTGGCCAAAACAGTTTGATAGTCCACAGTTTACTGTTTGAGGATGTTAGAAGCTTATATTTTTGTATTTCTATATAGGATGAGATAATGGTTAAGAGCAATGGGTGTGTATGGGATCCGGCACTGACCAACTATGCGAGGCCCTGTGAGAGGTTCTGCCTCTCATCTAAACACATGGCCTTAGGATAATCACTAATATCAAGTTTCATTTATCCTATCTGAAGATGGTAATAACCGCTTTTTTTTATCCCCCCACAATACCGAATGACAGATGATGCAGGTGCTGTGGGAGGGCCCAGAGGCCCTGAGGGCCCTGGAATGTGAGGCAGTGGTAGCCTCTGTGGAGGATTTGGCAACAGCAGCCAGGGCCAAGGTCAGGGCTGAGGTCAGGGCCGAGGTCAGGGCTGGGGTCAGGGTTGAGGTCCCGGAACTCACAGAGGCAAGGCCTAGGACAAGGAGTGGATCCTCTTCACCAAGTTGGGCTGCCTGGTCAAGGACATGAAAATCAAGTCCCTGGAGGGGATCTCTTTTTTCTGCCCAGCAAGGAATCTGAGATCATTGACTTTTTCTTAGGGGCATCCCTCAAGGACACAATTTTGAACATTATGCCTATGCAAAAACAGGCATGTGCCTGCCAGAGGAGCCGGCTCAAGTCATTTGTGACTATTGGGCACTGCAATAGACAGGATGGTCTGGGTGTTAAGTGCTCAAAGGAAGTAGCCACTGCTGATGATGGCTGGTATCAATGACTGCTACACCTCAGCCAAGGGCTGTACTGCTACCCTGGGCAACTTTGCCAAGACCACCTTTGATGCCATCTCTAAGACCTACAGTTCTGGAAAGAGACTGCATTCACCAAGTCTCCCAGATCAGGGATTCACTGACTATCTTGTAAAGACCCAGGCCAGAGTTCCTGTGCAGAGAACCCAGGCTCCAGTAGTAGCCACTACATAATTTTATAGAAGGAAAATAAAGTGAGTTAAGCCTGTTTAAAAAAATAAAAATAAAGATGCTGATAACCAGCCCACCTGCTTCATAGGGTCACATAGTTAATATAATAATAAATATAATTGCTAATAATTACTAAGCTCACAGGGCCTGGCACATAGAAAGAAACTAGTAACAGTGGTTACCTCTGGGAAAAGAGACTAGAGATTTAGGGTGGGTGGGAGACTTGATTTTCACTGCATACTGTAGTGAACTCATGAGTGTCAGCAATTGCTACTACTGCACCCAAAAGTCATTGAATAAACAAAACTCTGATCTACTAATATTTGCGTAAATGATCGATATTAATTTTACTCCTACATGTTCTCAAGGTGAGAACTTAATCTAATCTGCTAACATAAACCAAATGAAAATACTTTCCATACTGCACTATGTTAAATAAGCGCGTGCTCCAATACAACTTAACAGCGGGGGCCAAGGATCACATGCCACAGCTCTTCTTTCATTCCCCAAGCAAGCACTCATTTGCAGAATGTAAGTTTCTCCTGTGCGTCACTCTGTACCTCCTCTGCTTCCATCCCCAAGGGACCCAGGGAGGTGTGGGTGAGAGAGAGAAGCTCTGTAGGAAATCATTATTCTGGAATTAAAATAAGTATATTCTCAATATCCAAGGAAAAGTCTGGGATGACTTCCTTCTCTTCACTTAAAAGCTGGAGACCTTTCTAAATATGAGTAAAAAGAAAGAAAGCACCAGCCTACATCCCAGAACCAGAGAGAATGAAAAGTTAGTCTGCCTGTTAACTACAGTCAAGATTAGAAACGAACCAGGGCATGACTCTCTCAGCCCTTTGATTCATCCAACAAATCAAGTGTGCTTAGTGTCCAGGTGGTGGTGTGACAGCAGGCTCCAAAGCTGAACAAGAGGGACCTCGAAACCCCCAATGGGCTTAGACAACACAGGTTTGCTCTCAAAAGAATATTCTGGAAGTGGCAGAAAAAAGGGCAACATCTTAAGTAGTAAGTTTTTAAAATTGCCAACACCACAGCGATGCTGTCAGCAAAATGCAGACAATGGAAAACTCCACAGGACAAAAAAAAAAAAGAAAGAAAACAACAACTGATTTTTTTTTCAAGAAATAAATTACAAGGGAAAAGAAGAGAGAGAGATGGAGAAAAACCTATAAATTAAAAGAGACTTAAAGACATAACAACTGCCCTGACTGGTGTGGCTCAGTGGGCTGAGCGCCAGCCTGTAAACCAAAGTGTCACTGGTTCGATTCCCAGTCTAGTGCACATGCCTGGGTTGCAGGCAAGGTCCCCAGTAGGGGATGTGCAAGAGGCAACTACACATTGATGTTTCTCCCCCTTTCTTTCTCCCTCCCTTCCCCTCTCTCTAAAAATAAATAAATAAAATCTTTTTTAAAATAGAAAAATTTTTAAAACACATAACAACCAATCATAATGTATGGACCTTACTTTGGCCATAATTTAAACAAAGGATTATTTTAAGCTATGACATTCATAAAAAAACTGGAAATGTGAACACTGACTGGCTGTCTGATGATATTAATGAATTGTAGTAATATTTTAGGTGGTCGCACTTAAGGTATTTATAGATAAAAATATTATTCTGGGACTTGCTTTAGAATAATATTTAGAATAATATGAGGGGGGAGTGGATGGAGATGGAGATGAATTAGAATTGGCCATGGATTGATCTTATTGGGGCTAGGTGATGATATATGGGTTCATTATACTATTTTGTACTTTGTGTGTGTTCAAAACTCATAGTAAGTCTTAGTCATTTTTTTTAATCTTCACCTGAGGATATGTTTGTTGATTTTAAAGAGAGAGGAAGGGAGAGAGAGAGAAAAACATCGATGCGAAAAACAGTGATTGGTTGCTTTCTATACTCACCCCCAACTAGAGATCCAACCCTCAACACAGAACCCCCAACCTTTTTGTGTACAGGACAATGCTCAACCAACTAAACCAGCCTGCCAGACCAGGCTTGGTTATTGTGATTAGCTGAAATCAGGGAGGTAATAAAAAGCTTGCAGTTCCCCAGCTAGAGAGAAGCTCATATTCGGCATGAAAATCTAGCTCCTGTGAGTAAATAACTGTGTGCCTTCTCTCCTGTTTGCATTGTGCGGGCAGGACACCTCTTTTCATTTCTAGTACTTCCTTCCCCTGGAGTTTCTGATTCTTTTTCTAAACATGGCGAGAGATTCGAACTGGTCCTTCTCTTGGCCATCCAGCTTGAATTTGCAAAACATCTGGCCAAGACTAGAGCAAGGTCTTTGGGAGCCCTTTCGGAGAAGCATCGACCACCTACGACTCATTAGCCTGAGGTTCCCCCATAGGTATAGACATCTAGCTACAGGTCAGTACCTACATGCAGGACCTAGGAGCTAGCTTACCCAGGAAGGGTCAGAAGGTCTAGAAGGTGTAGAGGGGACAGCAGTTCCTTTTCTCACTGGGGCTTCTGAAGAGCAGGGAGTGGAGATGTTTCTCAAGGGAATGTTCAAAATCTAAAGCAACCTGGAACCATCTGTACACTCAAAAGTACAAGATCTGTCCAGAAAAAGTCCAGTCATTGTTATATAACAAGAACAGTTTGCGTGACATGGATGTAACCTGGCAACCAAGGAGAGTGGACTGGAATGTGCATTCATGAACAATGATGACTTCACTGTACTAGTCAGTGGGGGTAGTAGACACTGTTGAGTGAGCATTTATACTGTGTGGCAGTCCCATTCAAAGTGGCCGAGTGAGTAGAGGAATGAACCTGCATCAAATTTTGCATTAAGTTTGAATATTCCTCCGCAAAAACTATTCAGATGATTCAGAAGACCACACCTATGGGCAACTGGTGATTGGCAACTTTGTGACAACAATGCGCCTGTTCATGTATCACATCTGGTGCAGAGTTTTTTGGCAAACATCAAATCACCCAGGTGACTCAGTCCCACTATAGCTCAGATTTGGTGCTCTGCAACTTCTGGCTTTTACCAAAACTCAAATAACCTCTGAAAAGGAAGAGATTTCAGACTGTCAGTGAGATTCAGGAAAATAAAATGAGGCCGCTGATGACGATTGGGAGAACTTCATGAGGTCCCAAGGTGACTACTTTGAAGGTGACTGAGGTGTCATCCTCCTATGTACAATGTTTCTTGTATCTTTTATCTCCTTCAATAAATGTCTCTATTTTTCATATTACATGGCTGGATACCTTCTGAACAGAACTTGTCTTTGACACTGGCCTCCCCTTTCTCTGGACAGTTCTCTCTGGGATGTTCTTTCTCATATTTTCTCCTCTATTCTGTCACCCACGTCTGTATCATCATTTTCACATTCCAAATTCTCCATAATTTGGCACCTGAGTCTGCCCTAAGCAAGAACATAGGGGCAGAAATAGCAATGAGATACTATTTGGGACCTGTCAAATTGGTAAGGACTTTTTAAAGGACAATGCCCAGTGTTACTGAAGGTGCTGGCAGAGACCTTGTACCCCTTTTCTGAAGGATAGCTTGTCTGTTGACATCTAAAGCTTTAAAAACATATTTTTTTTTGCCACAGTCATTCTATAGGGAATTTGTTTAGGGAAATTAGCTACTCTCAAAATTTATGTGTGAGAATGTTCCTAATGGAACATTCAACAATTTATTGCAAAAAATTGTGAACAACCTAAATATCTAATAAAGGACCATTAACTTGTATCAAAACTATATAGTGGAGTGGGTACACAGACATTAAAACCATGTCTTAGTTGCATAATTAAAACATGGGAAAATATTCACATTGTATTAAGTATAAAAGCAGATTATAAAATAGTGTATATCATATGATTTCAACCTTGTAAATGCACAGAACGAATATATGCCAAAGCATTTTCTTTGATTTTTGGGTAGTGGGATTTGCATAGTTTTAATACTGTGCTTTGTAATTCTTTGCTTTTCCCCTAAATTTTCCATTAATTACTTTTTACATCAGAAAAAGACCCTTTTTATTTACAAAATGAGGTGAAAAGCAAAATAAGAAAATTGGGGGGGGGTTGAATATTTTATTGATTATGCTATTATGGTTGTCCCATTTTTTTGTCCCCTTTATCTGCTCCACCCTGCACCCCATTCCATCATCCCCACACCTCTTAGTTCATGTTTATGGGTTGGACAGATCAGTTCTTTGGCTTCTCAATTTCCAATACTATTCTTAGTCTCCCCCTGTCTATCTTTATTTTTGTCAGCATTTTCACACAACCACTTTCCCCAGTCCCACCCATCCCCACCTCCCACCCTCAATCCTTCCCCCATTTGGCTTTGTCCATGGGTCCTTTATGCATGTTCCTTGATGACCCTCCCCTCCTTCTCCCCTGCTATCCCCCCACCCTTCTCCCCTCTGGTTACCGGCAGTTTGTTTTTTATTTCAGTGTTGCTGGTTATATCTTGCTTGCTTGTTTATTTTGTTGATTAGGTTCCACTTACTAGTGAGATCACATGGTATCTGTCTTTCACTGCCTGGTTTATTTCACTTAGCATAATACTCTTCAGTTCCATCCATGCTGTTGCAAAGGGTAGTAGCTCTTTCTTTCTTTCTGTTGTGTAGTATTCCATTGTGTAAATGTACCACCGTTTTTTGATCCACTCAGTTACTGTTGGGCACTTAGGTTGCTTCCAGTTCTTGGCTATTGTAAATTGTGCTGCTATGAACATTGAGGTGCATAGGTTCTTTTGAATTGGTGTTTCAGGATTCTTAGGGTATACTCCCAGCAGAGGAATTGCTGGGCCAAAAGACAGATCCATTTTTAATTTTTTGAGGAAATTCCAAACTGTTTTTCCACAGTGGCTACACCAGTCTGCATTCCCACCAACAGTGTACTAGGGTTCCCTTTTCTCCACATCTTCACCAGCACTTGTTGATTTGTTTATGATGGCCATTCTGGCTAGTGTGAAGTGGTATCTCATTGTGGTTTTAATTTGCATTTCTCTGATGGTTAGTGATGCTGAGCGTCTTTTCATATGTCTCTGGGCCCTCCGTATGTCCTCCTTGAAGAAGTGTCTGTTCAGGTCCTTTGCCCATTTCTTAATTGGATTTTTTGACTTCCTGGAGTGGAGCCTTGTGAGTTCTTTATATATTTTGGAGATCAAACCCTTGTCCAAGGTATCATTGGCAAATATATTTTCCCATATCATTGGTTCCCTTTTCATTTTGCTGATGTTTTCTTTAGCTGTGCAGAAGTAAAATAAGAAAGTTTGTTGTCTTTGTGTTCCCTCTCTTCCCCATCAGACTGAAGGACCATAGTTATGAATAACCAGAGTTGCTAAAATAGCAATAGCAAACATTCCCTGAGGGCTTTCCTTTGACCAGTCACAGGTGCTGAGCTCTGTCTGTACATTTTCTCATTTAGCTCCCACCACCCTGTGATGAAGTCGGTGTTCATCTTCTGTCAAACATGAGCAACTCAGGCTTGCAGAAAGCTTTAGTAACCTGCCTGTGCACACAGCTAACTGAGAAGCTGTGTGCTTTCAACTTGATCTAATTCAGAACCCACTCTGCATCAAAAACACCCAGCCCTACAAAGCCCAGAAAGGAATCTCATGTGGTGTCATAACACCTTAAGAAATGCTGTGCTCCAGGGAAACCCAAGTCCACCCGGATGGGGATTCTGTCTCCAGAAAAGCACTAAGTGCTAAGACTCTCTGACCTCTTTGAGAGTCTTAGACCACCCTAGCCATGTGCATTGTCCATGCCTCATATAAAGGGCATGGTTTGCAGAAAGTAGTTATGCATGCCTTTTGGTTGCATGAAGGAATGTAAGCTGTATAAGGGCAGGTACTGTATCTCTCTAGTAAGCAGTGGATTCCTGGCATGCAGGTGTTTCCCAGTATAGAAAGTCTCAAAGTAGGTGTGCTGCCTAACTAATGAATTATATCACCTCAGGTCTTAACTCCTCTAGCTCTTTCAGGACAAAAAAAATCTTATCCTTTCAGTCTAGCTAAATTAGAGCACCAGCTCTTACCTCCTCACCCCCGCCTTAATTGCTTTAGTTGTAGTTTCTTATCTTTCTTAAAGTGCCAAGGTCACATTTGCCACAGTACCACTGGTAAAATTCACCATGGATTTGACAAAGGTATTGTCAAGTATTAGGTTTGATTTCTGTGTCCCAAGGCTTTTTCCTGCTAAAATAAATTTCCCCACCCTTTCCCAGAGCAAAACTCTTAGTTTTACTAACTGGGTCACTTGCAAGACAGCCAAGATTCTGTCTTTTTACCCCTGGTCTTGTCTGGAGCCAAGACCCAGTGAGCTGAGCTCTAAAGACTCGCCAAGGCTTTCTATTAATGCCAGTTCCTACAAACATCCCACACCCCATCCTGCCTTCAACCAGGTCCGCCACCTCCCAAGGCAACCTGCCAGATCGTGTGTCTGGAAAGTGTGAAGCAGTTTCTGGCCTGAGGTTCTTCACCTGGAGCCCTGGGCAAAGAGGACAGGTCTAAGTTCAAAGCTGCCACCCCTCTGCTGAGGGCTTGGGTGAGAAGAATGCTTCAAATGAGCTCCCTTGATTAAGTATTCTTGAGCCTTGGGAAGCTGGATCAACTGTCCAGGCTCCAAAAACAATTATGCTCAAAATTTAGGTGGCACTTCTTTTGAAAAATCTATATGAGATGCAAATTAATTGCTGTGTTTGTCCGGTCCAGAGGAAGAAATTCAAGGTGCATTACTCAAAAGACAGGTGAGGAGCAATATGTTTTGGGGGAACTGTGGGAGGCGGGCAATTCAGATAAAATTATGCTGATCATTCACTTATTTAACAGATATAGAGGTATTATAAGAGATATATAAAATGTGAGCAAATAAATGTATTTAATAGGTATATGGAAGTATCACAAATATATAGAAAAATATTCAAATAGTAACTGTATACAGCTTGAAGATATTCATTAACCAGAACCCAGATCAGGAAATAGACCATTATCAGCACCCTATAAGTTCCCTTTATGCCTTTTATGCCCCCAAATTTTGCATATTATTTAATTTTATTTAAATGAAATCATGCAAAATGTAGTCTTTTGGGTCTAGCTGTTTTTGCTCAATATTATGTTTGTGAGACTCACTGATGTTATTTAGTGTAGCAGTAGTTTGTTGATTTTTACTAATATATATAGTATTTCATTTTGTGAACATACCACTGTGTATTTACAAGTTTCACTCAATGGTTATTCAAACAATTTCTAATTTAAGACTGTGACAAATACTGCTGCTGTGAATGATCTAGTACATGTCTTTTGGTGAACATTAAGTACATGTTTCTGTTGTGTACGTAATAGTTAGGAGTGCGATTGCTGGGTCATAAGCAATGAAAATATTCAATTTTAATAAATATTGCCAACCAATTTTCCAAAGTGTCCCAATTTATACTCTGCCAGCAGTTAAGGCTGGTTGTTTAGCTACAGCTTTTTTCTAGCATGATGGTTGGGAGTACAGGTTCTGAAAATGAACTCTTACCAGTTATGTGACCTTGAACATGTTGCCTAGCCTCCAAGAGCCTCAATTTTCAAGTCTTTATAATGGGTTTATTGATTATGTACATTGACTTCTTAGGACTTCGTAGGATGAAGTGAGAACGGACTGGCGTGGACATTTAGCTTAGCACTGTGTTTGGCATGTAATAGACCCTCAGTAGGAAGAAACCATCTACCAATCACTGCCTAGCTTAATCTGCAAACAGGAAGATGCTGTGTGTGAGGGAAACTGCGACAGAGACAGAAAGAGATTGATCCTTTCTCGGTTGCGCTCTACGCAGCATTTTTTTCAGGTTCCCATTTTGTTTTTACCTGAGTCACACTACAAACTCCTGGGGTGACACACACAGGCAGGAGTCTTTACCCAGGTGAGGAGAAGATGGGATTCGGCTGAACATGTGAGAGTTCAAGACACCCCGGCAGGAAGGAATTTTTTCGTTAGCACGCACACCTGGGAAGTTCCTATCAAAGCCAAACTGAACAAAACAGAACGGAGAGATTCACTTGTAAAGCGATCTCAGTGTTTCAGGCTTTTATCCAATGTATCATCCAGGTCAGACCTACGCTGCCGGACAAATTTCCAGAAGTTTGGGCGAAGCCGAAATCTGTTGCTCTATCCCCATTGCCCCTTCCAGTCCCTCCTTTTTTCCCCTGCCGCCTTAACTTCTGCTCTCAACACTTAAGCTAATGCCTTTGGGCAGGCTCCACCTCAGATTTTAACTAGCTGCCAAGTTAAATATCGCAGACAATCCTAAACCGGCTTCCCAGGGAATCAGAAATCGACATCACCCGAACCAGGCAGGGCCCATCATTCACCAAAATGCCTTTTTATTACATGTGTTTTAAATAGATATACTATGCATACTTATATATGTATGTGTGTATAACATATATTGAATATATCATCATTGTTCTTCATAAACTATTGTTTCCTTTGGGTTACACATCAAAATCGCGTGCTAAGAGCAAAGAAAACACATTTGCCCGAGGCGACTGCCTTCCCACACTGCGCCTAGCAAAATGACACGTCCGTTGGCCAAGTGCTGTGCATAGGTATTGGATCAAATTCCTAATTAAATGGTATTTCTAAGTGGAGGGTTGTTGATAGCAGTGAGATTTTATATATATATATATATATATATATATATATATATATACACACACACACACACACACACACACACACACAAATATGCAGACATATGCATATATATGATATATATTTAAATATATTTTAAATATGTGTGTAATTATATATGCATCCAAGACAGATAGGAGACACACCTAACTTGCAGGATATAGACTGCTGATCTTTTGAGAGACTCCCTCTGGCCTAGGAGTGAGCACACGTCCCAGTTTTCCGAAGATGCAGTGAATGTCCTCTGAAGTGATCACAGAGTGGGTTAGGAGGATTCTGGAAACCATGATAGGTTTGCACCATCACCCCCTTCCCTCGTTGGCTGCAAAGCCGGCGGCCCTTCGCTTATAGGCGTCTCTCCTGTTAGAGGATGAAACCAAGCCTGTGCATTGAGATTTACAAACCAGTTCCCGAATGCAACTGGCGTTGCAAAACAGCCGCCGGGTGTAGTGGGACCAACGCTCGGCCACCCTGACTTTGGGCGTCGCAGCCTGCCCGAGGACGTGGGCAGATGCAGACGGCTCTGGCCCATCTGTCCCTGGAGGTCAGACCCGAAACCGTGCTCGCGCGCTCCGGGCGGGTACCCGGAACCCGAGAGCTCTCCGGGCGCGCTCAGCTTCCCCTGGCCCCGGTATATAGGGCTCTTTGTCTCCCGGCCGCACTAATCCTGCAAACGGCGCACACTGAAGGCCGAGGCCCCTGTGCCTCGGACGAGCCCGCCACTGGCAAGCGGATTCGAATGTTTTCAATAAAATGCTTGCGGGGGGTGGGGGGGACGGGACGGGCGGAACGGGGTTGGGGGAGAGATCTCAGAAGAATTTCTCTTCAGAAGTTCATCTATTTTCAGCGGTTAAGCGTGGCACCATGTAAATCAGATCCTAAATGTCCCTTTAGAAAGAAGTAGGGAGAGAAGGGAGGAAGGGAGTCTCCTCAAACCATAAAGTTTGCTTAGTTTGGGGTTTTTGTTTTGTTTTGTTTTGTTTTCCAAACAAGGTACAGAGAAGCTGGAAGAAAGAACATCAAATCTACACAGTGAGTGTTTCCCCAAATGCGGCGACCTTAAGCACGCTGTCTGCGCCCCACCGCCCCCTCCCCCAAGCTGCTCAACCCCTGGAAAAATGGCATAAGATGATGCATCATGTATTGCAATCTAATAATCAGTAGAGAAAAATAATGATAGTATTTGTATTAATTTCATCTAGGGCCAAGAGATACAAGGCACCAGGGCTGGAATTACATACACCTTTTTGGAGTTAGAGATGCTTGTCTTTCCCCTCTATGATCCCAGAACTGATGCAAATGTGTGAACTTTCCCTCAAGGGATTTTCCTCTGAGGTTGTCTACACTCCCGCAAGGCCTCGGTTAAGAAATTTGTCCTAAAGTGAAGGCGATTTCTGGCATTAAAATGTTTTAAACAAAAGTTACGGTTACAATGTTCAGGTTAGTGACTATAAAAAGGCCAGAGGGAGGGGGCAGGAGAGGCTAGCCGCGCCAGTCATATTTAATATGCTTCCACAAGAAAAGCCCCTGCAAAATCAATATACAGCCGCCAGCTGTGCTTAAACTGCAATTTCAATTAAAATACAGAGCTCCAGTTCTTGGGGTTGAGCCTGGCTCCCCAGTCGGTGGTGCGCGAGGGGCTTGGCCAGGGTGCGGCGTCCCACAGCCCCAGATCCCCGCAGTCGCGGTCTGGATCAGGCCATGCGGAGCCGCAGAAGCGCCAAGCCTTGGCACCCCGCTCTGTAGCGTGGGAAGAGCACAGGCCGCCGAGGGGCGTCAGGCTTCGCTCTGGCAGTGTTTCCCCACCACAGCCGATGTGTTGAGGCCCGAGCCTGGGCCAGATGGGCCGAGGCGAAGCGTCTGGCTTTCGGCTGAGGCACCGGGAATGAGAAGGGCCAGGAGTTGAGGTCTCAGGGCGGAGGAGAACCCCACGGCGTGTCCAAGCCTGAAAGGCCAAGCGCTCTGGGCTGCAGCCTGCGCTGTCCAGTGAGGCTGGCCACTGAGGTCCTGGATTGCCCTAAAATGCGGAAGCGTTGCCTAAGAATCCGGTCCCTGGGGCAGACCCTGTGCTGAGGCCTAGCCAACCTTGCTTGGGCCGCAACCACTTGTGTGCAGGTCAGGTGGCTCGCTTGGCCTGGCTGTTGATCTGGAGACGCCCGAACCTCCAAAGTGGAGCTTATATACCAGTCTGAGTTGGGAGAGAGACTGGGACTTCCTGTCTGCCACCACCGTCTGGGTTCACTTTGTATCGGGAGAATCATCATTTTAAAGGACAGGGCTTCTTAGAGCGGGAGATTTTAGAAAACTTATTTTCCATGAACGGACCCACATTCCTGAAACAGCTTATCCCTAGACCTTCCTATTGCCCTTCGTGTACAGTTATTTGGGTTTTTTTTTTCCTTCACTGAGAATGTGTGGGTAGAAAATAGTTACCCATTATCTCACAGAACCCCTCCATCAATTCCCTAAAATTGTCAAATTTTAATTCCTATGGTTGTCCCTCTTTTTTTTTTTAAGATTTTAGCCTCAAAAAAATAAAAAGATACTGCAATTTAGGAGAAATTTGAAGTGTTGGGGGGCAGCAAGGTGAAATCTCAGCACTTCCTCCTCTGAGCACCACATTTCCCTAGTCTTCTATTATTCTGCCTGAAATCATCTCGTTTACAGAAAATATTTGTTTGCACTATTAGTTGGTACTGGAGTTAATTACTCAATGTGTTAACGTGAAGTAATATGTATAAAAGTAGGATCAGTGTTTATTGTGTGGGTGAGCTGTTGAGCGGTGCTTGAATAAACTGCAATTAGGGTTAGATAGAGATTAATTAACATGTGAGTGGCAAGGTGTAAAATAGTTTCCAACCCTCCACTTCAATATAATCTGCAAGCAAGGGAAGAAGTTTGTGGAAGCTAATTAAATACTTTCATAAAAGCCAGTGTACTCGCCCAACATTTGGAAAAAAGAGGCACATTAGGGGCAACTTGTATTTGCCCAAATGTTTTCTTTCCATGGAGGTAGCACTCCTTTGTGATGCCGGGGAGAGAGATGGCTTATGCAGTTACACACAGCGCTGGGAATGGCAAAGCAGGTTCACAGGAAACCTTGGGAAGACTTTCAGCCTGATGGAGCTTTCAAACCAGCAGATTTCTCGAGCTGCTGCTGAGATCAACAATTACCCACTTCGGAAAGGGGGTTGGGGTACAGTGCTGGTGGCTGAACGAGATTCACGGGAAAGTCGGGATAGAAATTCAGGTTTTGAGACCTTTTGGGTGTATTGATACTGTTTCACTGTCAGGGTGAGTTGGGTTGTTTCTTGTTTGGTGGTGGTGGTGGTGGTGGTGTGGGGGTGGGCAGTGCTTCATCTGTGTTCTTGCTTTCACATTAACATAGGATAGGGGTACACTGGGTCTGGAATTCTGCCTCTCTGAGCATCTAAATTAAATGAGCTCTATGGAAATGTTCTCCAGGCAAGCAAGCATTTTTCTAGCTTTGAAATCTGGAGGTTGAGGACGAGGTATTGGGGAACACTATCATGACTGCTTGAATTTAGGTGCACTTTCTGAGCTTGGCAGGGTGAAAATATTAACCCACGGCAGTCACCGTCAGGGCCACTTTCCCTTGGAGACCTTGTTTTGTTCCTACTCTTTTTTGCTTTCCAAGTACATTTTCCTTTCCTTTACCTACCATATCGATATCCTGTCTGAAAATACACTCAGAGGGTGAGTGGGTAGGAAAGAGAAGTTCTGACGGAAAAAAAAAAGGAGTGATTACCTGAAATTAAATCTAAACCTTTCCTTGTCCCTTTCCCTAAGGGTTTTCCCAGGACATTTTGCAGCAGAGAGGAGGCCTAGGATGGAATACTCAGCCCCTCCAGACCTGTTCCTGAGTGAAAAGGGAGAGGGTTTGTGTTCACCAACAATTTTTTGAGCTCCACAAGATCGTGTGTCTTTGGAGATGGAATTCACTATCAAACCCTCAACCCTATTTGCTCATATTATACCCACCGTAATCCTCTTAAACTCTGGTTGCAGCTACAAAGCTGGTGGTCTTGCAAAAGCCTGCTGGCAAGATATAATTGTCCCACAAACAAAACCGTCCAAAAGTATTTAAAAAAAAAAAAACATGCACCCCCCCCTCCTCCTTTCCTAAACCTAATTCTCTCCCTGCTCTCTTGCTAGCGTTCCCCCTCCCCGTAAGGACCCTCAGGCCTCGACCACTTTTGTTGCCGCCAAGAGCACCCGGCCTGTTGAAAGTGCTGGAGCGTCTTTGAGCAGTTTGTTGTGATACGCAGGTGGAATGGTCTGCAAACAGATGAATTCAGCCCCTCCAAACCGAGCTCCGAGAGCGCTGCTTTTGTGCGCCAGGCACAAAACGCTGAATTCCTCCGAACTTAGTTGGGGCCTGTCTAGAAAAGGGCCTTTTCTTCCCTCTGCTTGTACCTCTGGCCACACTAAGTCTCTCCCGCCCTCCACCAGGCCCCCTCCCTTTCCCCTCTGATAATCCTTCTCTTTATTTTAGAAAAACACAAAACCCGGTTCCACGCGGTGCTTTAGTGGCTAAAAGTGAAAGAGCTGCCTTGGCAGATTTCAGCTCTATGAATCACTTCGGAAAATTGGTTCGACTGAATGGCCTTAGGAGGAAAAACGTTTTAATAGGATCCAGGGGGAGGTTCTGCTGTTTCAATCTGCTCCTTAAACAGGTGGAGATTGGACCTTCTCAATTATACAAACAGCAAGTACCCATCAGCGGGGAAAGCTGCCCTCCGAATCCTCCCCGCACGCAGCCCTAAACCAGCAGAAGAGCCGGGCTTTGCCTCAGACATCCGATCACAAATCAGCGATTCTGATCGATTAGGATCTCAAACAGTCCTCAGCTGGCCGTGCAGTCTCCCGCAGCCGCAGGCGGGGAGCCGGCCCGGAGAGGGGGAGGCGCACTCGCGGGTCGCCAAGGTCCGCGGTATCTGGGCGCGCGGCCTTGGTCTTCTCGACGCTTCGGGGTCCTCCTTAGGCGGCGGGAGCTCTCTCCCGACCTCCGACGCCAGCCAAGGCGAGCTCGTTGTTTTTGCATAAATTAATATTTCCCCATTAACAAGTTCCCCCTCCAAACGCGGCGCTCGCGTCCATGCGCCACATCCTAATGAGGTAATTATCATTTGCGCGTGTTCGGGGCTGGCGCCGGCTCCGTGGGTAAATGGCAGTTTATTAGCACGATGCCCAGCTCGGCTGCAGAGGGCTAAGGGACACTTCGGCAACTAGACGGACACCCAGGGGCCCTTTGGGACTGCAAGTCCAAGATGCCCTGCCCTCGCCGCGTCCCCCACACCTGTAGGCCCCCAAAGTTGTGACTCACGCACAGAACTCTGCCTGGGTTTGGACTCCCCCCCCACCTTTTTTTCCACCGGCAAAACCATCACGATTCCTCCCCCTCCCCCTCCCGTCTCTTCCCTCCTTCCCGATTCGCGAACCGCTCGCACTTTCCCAAAGGGAGCGCGAGCGCCAGTTGCCTCCTTTTAAAGTTTGAGGGGCGGTGGCGGCGGCCGGCAGGCGCGGGGGAACACAGGGGCCGCTACCGGAGCCGCGCCGCCGCCCAAGTCATTCCACTTGAAGTGACTTCATGTGATGTCAGCTGAATGTAAAAGACAGTGATCTCACGCGGAGGGGAAGATGTTTGCCATTAAAATGTGACAGAGGAAACACGCTGCATGGCTCGGAACGCATCTCCTTGCCGGTGGGGGAAAGAGGTAAATGCGAGGTGCCTCTCCTGGTCCTCTTTAACTTTGCCTCTTCACTGTCCAGCTCCCAGCGCGCGTGCCGGAGGCTGGGTCCAGGGAACGGCTCGGGGGGCGGGGAGCTAATTTGAGGCTCTTTTCTTTTTTTCTCCCTTTTTCTCTCTCTTTCCTTTTTCTTTGTAAACCCTCCCCCTTCCTCCCCTTTCAAAGTCCCAAGGCAGGGGCTGGTGGGTTCCTTTGCGCACCGGGTTAATGGGCGGTAATTTGGTACCCTTGGGTGCACTTTGTTCTGCCCCTGTTCATTTGAATGCAAATAGGTGACCTGGACCCGACAAGGTGCTTATTAAATTGAGGTTTCCCTCCCTGCCTTTTCCGGAATGCAGACTTAGAGGAGAGAGGCTGCGCCCTGGCCCAGTCCGGCACAACTCGGCTCGGCGCGCCATGGCAAGCTCGGCTTCCCTGGAGACCATGGTGCCCCCGGCCTGTCCTCGAGCCGGAGCGTCGCCGGCCACTTCCAAGACCCTGGCCTTCTCCATCGAGCGTATCATGGCTAAGACGTCGGAGCCCCGTGCGCCCGTTGAGCCCCGGCTGGGGACACTGGAGGCAGACAGCGGCCAGGGCAAGAAATTGCTGAACCTCTGTTCGCCGCTGCCCTGCATGATCCCTCTCCAGCCTCTGGGCTACGACGTGCCGTCCAAGACGCTGCTCAGTTACTCCGAGCTCTGGAAAAGCAGCCTCCGGGCGGGCGGAGGAGGAGGAGGCGGCGGCGGCGGTGGCGGGGGGGCTCCGGTGTGCGGCGCCAGCGGCTTGTGCAAAACCAACTGTGGCGTGTGCTGCAAGGCCGAGCTGGGCCTGGCGCCGTCTGCGCTGCCCGCCGGCAGGGTCATCAAACCGCAGGTCATCAACCACGCGGTGGGGCTGCCGGCCAGCGGCTCCCTCTACTATTTCAACTACCTGGACTCTGCCGCATACCCTCCCTCTGAGCTCCTCAGCGGCCACCTCTTCCCATCCGGCCTTCTCAGTGCACAGGCTCCCACCGCCCTGGCCGCGCACCCCAAGCTCTTCTTGCTGGAGAACGCCAAGTTGGCCGGCCTGGCCGCGGACAAGTTTCCCCATCCGGCCCCTTTTGCGCATAAGGAGCGCTTACCCGCGCCCCTGGAACAGGTGCTGAAAGAAAACTCGGCCCTGACCGCCGAGCGCGGGGGCGTCAAGAGCCACGGCAAGCTGCCCGGCGCCTCCGCGGACGGCAAGCCTAAAAACTTCACCTGCGAGGTGTGCGGCAAGGTGAGGCCTGGGGTCTGTGGGGCCTGGGAGGTGGAGCAGCGGCGGCGGCTTCCTTGGGGAAGCGTGGCACTCCCCTTTCTCAAGTTTAGGAGCTCCCTGGTAGCAGTCTACTCAAATCAGAGGCCTCAGTTTCCTGTTCTGTAAAATGGGGATGCCGTCTTCACTGGTCACACAGGACAGGCGTGAGCAAAGGGTTGAGAAGCCCTTTGCAAAATGACAAGGGCTCTGACTGGGGGAGGGGAGTGTTGGTTGGGCAAGGTAAGCTGTGGCCTCCTCGGGCTGATTGCTAGACTCTCTGATGGGCACAGCACAAGGCCCCCTAATGTCCTTCCGTAGGTGTTTAACGCTCACTATAACCTCACCCGCCACATGCCGGTCCACACCGGAGCCAGACCCTTCGTGTGCAAAGTCTGCGGCAAAGGCTTCCGCCAGGCCAGCACGCTGTGCAGACACAAAATTATCCACACCCAGGTACGTGGCCCCGTGTTCGGCCCAGTCCGCGCACAACACCCCGCGCGGGAGCGACGTCACTGGGGAGAAGATGGCCGAGGGCTCCCGCACCCTTCCCGGAGAGCCTGTGTCCCTTCAAGGTGATCCTTCAAAATCCCCCGAGGCAGCCTTTCCCAGCCAGGCACTCAAACTCACTGTGTTCCCGCCCCTCTCCGCAGGAAAAGCCTCATAAATGCAACCAGTGCGGCAAAGCCTTCAACCGCAGCTCCACGCTTAACACGCACATCCGCATCCACGCGGGCTACAAGCCCTTCGTCTGCGAATTTTGTGGCAAAGGCTTTCACCAAAAAGGTAATGTTGGGAGCCGAGGACCTCGTCTCGTCTCACCTCGTGACTCGGCAGGTCACCGCTATTCGGGGCGGGGTGGGGAGGGCGGCGCGGGGGACGATCCAGAGAGAGGGAATGCGAGAGCTGCAGGCTCGGGCGCAGCAATTCTTTGGAATCGGGTTGTACTGGGTTTGGGAATAAGCTCTCTGGGCCCGGTTAGTAGGCCTCGCTGGATTCAGGTTGGTTGCACGGAGACTCCGAATTTGGGAGATGGGAAGGAAGGCAGGGACAGAGGGAAAGAAAGTAGGAGAAAGAGAGTATTGCGCTACAGGCAAAGCTTCCCTTTGTAGCCGGTACTCCCCTTTCTAATGAAAAAAAATCGTGGCAAAATCCACCACCTGGGAACAACTTAAGGCTCGGGGAAAACCGCTACTGTCCAGAGTACCCCCAACCCTCGGCGCCCCTCTTGGATTTTTCTAAAGCATTGTCGGATCTTCAGGTGGTAGTTGGGGGACCAGAAGGAATAATTTTTCAAATGAGATGGAAAATAAAATGAGGGACGAAGTCTGGGGTTCGTGAGAATTTCTTGGAGCGAAGTAGCAGCCGAGAGTAGGACCCGATGTGTCTCTGGGCTGCGCAAAAGTTTCCAAGCCGGTGGAGCACAGCGGGAGGGACGCCAGGCGGGCTTCAGGACAAGGCGGGGCAGGGGCGCGGGGCGGCGACTCAGGACTCGGCCATCCAGCCTGTCGTGAGAGTCCTGGGCTTGACATACACGAAGTTTGACAACTTCTTCACTCTGAGAGGTCGCGCCCGCTTAGCCAAGCATCGCCTTCTTTGCTCGGGCACCTTGAGCCAACCCCGGGACGCCCCGACTTCCCCCACCCCCATCCCCAAACCACTTCATTCCTCCACTTTTTTGTTTTGGGTCTCCCGTAGGGAACTACAAGAACCACAAGCTGACCCACAGCGGCGAAAAGCAGTACAAATGCACCATCTGCAACAAGGCCTTCCATCAGGTCTACAACCTGACCTTCCACATGCACACCCACAACGACAAGAAGCCTTTCACGTGCGCCACTTGCGGCAAAGGGTTTTGCAGAAACTTTGATTTAAAGAAACACGTGCGCAAACTCCACGACAGCGTGGGCCCTGCTGCCCCCTCCACAAAGGACCTAACTCGGACAGTGCAGAGTTGAGAGCTACTGCCTCGCCCTCCCTTCCAGCCCTATCCAACCCCAAAACAGATCACAAGTATAAACTTATTTCTAAAATTAAGAGGGAAAAAAACTATAGCAGAGAGGCTAAAATCTATTTATCGAAACCAGCATATTTTTGGAAAGCTAAACGTTTCCTCGATGACTGGCAGCAAACGAGTGGCTCCCACCTTTGCGTATTCGGGAAACTTATTTAAACCCAGTGCCGAAAAGTATTTAATTCCAGGCCTTGGCTTCTCCTCTGGCGGTGGGTTTTAACACGAGCCTGTCACGTGAACGCCCGGAAAGAGCACTGCGCCCCCAGCCATCTTTATACAGCCATGTAAATCCTCCTGTACATGCGAACACGGAATATATACATATATAATTCAATAAACAGAATCATTAGTGCGCGTTTTCTTCCCCGCCCCCTCTCCCCTTGCCTCAAGGTCAGCTCAGCAACCCCGAAGAATGAGAAGGAAATAGGCGTTTATAGCATTTCCCTGCCCAAACGCGACTTCTTTTGTGCGCTGGGACAACGATGGGGCCAAGTCCGTGTTCCTGAGGTGCTTGCCCGTTAACACCCCATCTCCCCCACCCCAACCCCAGGAGCCAGGGTGAAAAAGCCTACATGGGCCTCCACGTAATGAAATTTTTCTATTTGTGAATGTTCCGACGCTTGGAATTCTGGGTGTTGCCTTATTTGGGTGAGAATTTTTTTTTAAAGGGGTTAAAGTGGCTGGATATTGGGGAGCAGTTTTGGGGCGCGTCTTCGAGCAAAGCGCTGCGTCGTCTGGGGGCAAATGGCGGGGGCAATACCCAGCGGGGACACTTCTGGACGTGTACCCTTCTCTGAGCGACCTAACGAGCGCAAACTCTTCTTCCCAATCTCTTCTGGAGGCGAGGGCTGGAGGCCAAGGATCCCCAGCCCAGCCTGAGCTTTGGGTCTCCCTGATCCGCGCTGCTGATCTGGGGCCAGACTCCGGGTGACCGGCGCCCTGCCGCGGGAGGGCGCACCCGGGCTCCCGGAGCTCGCAGCCGTCGCCTCCCGCTCGCTGATTACCGCGCAGTTAGCCCATTTCCTGAATAGCTATCTCCGCCGCCGAGCACACTGATGAAATGATTTCACGCTTGCTTCCTAAGTAATGACCCAAATTAAGAGAGAAAACAGAGACCCTTCAAACAGCATTACATTAATCATCTAATCATTCCCAGGAGGGGGCCGGCCGCCACCGCCCCGTTTGATCCGAATCCGGATAATCAAGAGCTCGGATTACTGGCTCGTCACTCCGGATCTCGCCCCCCCCCACACACACAGTCTTAATATTTGAACGGTGATTCAGCCCACGTCTTTTGGAACAATGTTTCCCAACGCGGGGAGGAAATGCGGCGCGGGCCTGGGAGTGCGCTTCCACAGAGCCTTGTCATTGCAAGAGCTATAACAGCGGAGGCTGAGCGCTAGTCCGACGCGGGTTTCCAATGCAGTTGGAGGCTATTTAGAGGGAAAGGTGGTTAATGAGAAAGGAAATTCCCAAGTAACTCGAAACGTGACTTATCTGGTTATCCCAACGCTGGGTATACTGTAGGCGCTCAGTGCTCCTCCCGTCAGGGGCTTACACGATTTTTAAAAGCTAGCGTTTCTGGAGCGCTTGTTTCGTGCCAGGCCCTCGACACATTCTTTTGAATGTTCACACCCCGCAGGCTGGAGATGATTATTCCCACTTTGCGGGGGGACGGAGAAACTGAAGCAAAGAGAAGCTAATGGCATGCTTAGGGTCACAGGGACCAGGGAGGACTGGGATTCGAACTTTTAAGGAGCCTAAACTACCTCTAGTCCTTGTGGCTGAGGAGGAATCTTCAGGTTGAGACCCGAAGAAAGACGTTCAGCTGCTGGGTGAAAGCTTTGTCCCAGTCACAAACAACGGTTGGGTCCCCGGCCCCCCGTCCAATTCGCAGACCCATTGCGTGGGGAAGGAGAATTGTCGATTTTGTTTGTACAGAGGACGGCGACAGCTTCCTCAGGCTGTCGCGAGGGTATTTTTAGTACCTCCGATTCAGAAATAGGAACGTGTACATTATAATTCCATTTCCTGAAAGGAGAGCGTCCTCGTTTTTGTATCCTCCCCCAGCCCCCAAGTCTGGGAAGACGCAGCCAGGGGAGGAGGGGGATGAGGAAGCGAGGAGGAATTTAAATGTTAGCTCGTTCTGGCTGCAGTTCACTGAGGGGAGATTGGGACCCAGAGGGATATGCAGATTTAACTCCGAAAGCTCGGTAGATGCCACAAACCCCAGGAAACCCCAGGATGGGCGAGGAGGACTTGGCGGCTAAGGATATGGAAATAGCGCCTTGCTTTTCCCAGACATCTATCTCCAGAGCTGGTTTGAGGAGTCAGCGCCTTTCCTCGTTCTCAGAATAGGTTTTATTAGCCCGGCTGCCTAGACACACCCCTCCCCTATTTCTGGGAGATCTTGGGTGCCCGGTGAAAGTCCTCTCAACCAAAATACGTTCCTTCTTGCATTCCTGAAGAGGATCCTTTGCAGATGTGCTTCTTGGTGACCAGACAATGGTCAAGGCAAGCCCATCTTCTTTCTAAATAGTTCCAGAACTTTGGGCAAGGGGCAGACACCACAAAATTTGGCACAAAAGCATCCTCTTAGAGAAATGGGTTTAAATGTTGGCCTGCATGTCGAAATCGCCATCAAGTGTTCCTCTTTCCCTTTAAGAAGAAAATATAAATAAAAATTAAGTGGGGTATCCCCATCCAGGGAAATAACTTTCTAACCATCAAGTGTGAACTTTCTTGAAGAAATTCTTCTGTAATAAATGTTCACAGAAGGATTTAAAAAGTTGCCCATCTTATAAAACTGGAGAAATTTTGTTTCCAGGTACAGTTCTGGAAAGGGGTGAATATGGCATGCTTGCGAACTAGATGGCAATTAGTGGGTGGAGCAAAAGGCATTTCTCTCTTGGACTGCTCATCTCTGCAGTAACTGGGGCTCTGGCGCAAACCTGCGCAGAGTTTCTTGCTTACTCCAACCTCCTTGAGGTTGTTTCCTCATAACCTGATTGTTACTTAACTTTCACACCAGCTCCTGTCAATCGTTCTCACCTGAGAAGGCGTTATTTCACATCTGGTGGTAATTGCAGATAAACAGAGTTATTTTCTATCTATAGAGCTTAGCTCTGCTTTCTACAGGTTTGAAGTTACTCCTCCCGGGTTTAAGATGTCTGCTTCCTTAGGTGTGGGACTTAATAAAGGATTCCTTCACCAGAACATTAGTACCAAGAGAAAATGAGCCTTTTGCCTGAATTACTAAAAACCTTTCACAGACAGTGCAGGTTCTGAAGGGAACTCTTAAGTCCTCTTCGTAACCATCTTAACTGGATCCTTCTTAGTTATTCACCACGCATCGGAATTGATGGGTGAAAGGCTCTGTTTTCTGATTTTTTTCTCTCTTGATATTAAACTGTTTGCATGACTTGTAGTTTGCAATATTATTAAATGACTTAAACAAGGTATTCATCAGCTGCATGTTAATATTCTAACCTTGATTAAATTGAACAGGCCACCCTTAAAAAATATTTGAAAAAAAATCAAATTGCGGGGGAGGGGGATCCTGTCACAGACACAAAAAAGACTCCAATTATCTTTTCCCCTACAAGATGTTTGTTCTGTCCATGACTGCTCACACTTCAGCAATCTTGCCAGCAAGACTCAAAAAAAAAAAAAAAAAACCCTCTCCTTCTTCCAAAGCCACAGCCTTGTACATAACAGATTGTACAGTCCTATTGCCTTAGGCGGGTTAGAGGTTCCTCTCTGCAAAGAGCGACACAGAGAAATTGCCAGCATCCAGACATATTTGGGGGAGCACTGTGCTTCTTCTTGTCTTGGCTGCAGAAGTGAGTCTTTAAGGTCCCAATTTTGCTGTTTGGCTCTCGAGATGATAGAGGGCTGCCTGAGCCAGGCCCAAGAGTTATAGCAACAGGGCATCCAGGTGTGCTGGTTCTGAATGGGCTGCAGGAGGAAAGGGGAGGAGTAAAAGTAAGGGGTAGGGGGCTGCCAAAGAGAGGACAGGAGTCTTGAGAAAACGCTGGGAAATAAACAACCTCAAGGCAGCTGCGTTGCCCTTTTCCCTGCACTTCCCTCTCAACCGTCTGAGCAACCAGTTTGCTCCTAGAAACATGTTAATTGCCAACGGAGCTCATTAAGGCATGCACATGCAAAACACAGCAAGAAAGATTAAATGGACAAAAGCGCAATAATGAACTGTCAACAATCGGGCCCATCTACGAGACCAGGATCACTCAAGAATGAGGCATTTAGAGGCAACAAAGGATTGTCTGGGACAGGAAGAAAAGACGACCTAGACTTTTGTTTAGTCAACACAATTGATTACAAATGAGAGATTAACAGGATAGCTTCAGATTTTTTTAAAAAGAGGCAGAAAAGAAAAGTCCAATTAAGTCCACCGAATGTTAACTACATTGCGTTCCATGCCTAGCCCCAAAGAAATTCTCATTAAACCATCCCTGGCGATCCCTTTTGGAAAGTAATTTGTCTCCCTGATGGAGCAGAGAAAGAGAATCGTGTAAAAGAAAGCGTTAGTTCTTGGCACAATGAGCTTAGGAGACACACTAGAAAGAGCCAAAGGGGGAGTTAATGAGCATCTGACAAACTGCTTGGATTCAGGCCTAGAGAACAGCGATGAAAAGATGAAATTGGCCAACAACTATTCTTTATATCAAACATAAAAAGGCCAATCTGAAATGGGGCTGCTCAAAACTGGTTGAAAGTACATAGCCCAAGAAAAGAGAGCGCGCGGCCTGGCTCCGTGGTGGACACTGGACAGACAGGGACAGAATTCAGCAGGCTCCCAGCTAGGAAATAGGCAGAAAGGAGCGTTCTCCATCACAGAGCAAACTCCAGACACTGGCCCCAGCTCTTTGGAGCGGCTGATTTGAAACTGTTGGTACCCCTACTACTGCCCTCTGGATGTGTCTTTCATGAGTGAAAAGTGTGTCAGGCTAGCCTTTGAGGGTTCCCTAAAAGTTCTGGTAATCTGGTCATTCACCAAACTATCCCTCTCTTCCAGAGCCATAATGCCCCACCCCCGGGGATACCATATGTTACTAGTTCACATTCAGTTCTACTCTTCCTCCTAGTCACCATGCAAAAACCTCACTCCAGGTGATTGTCTTCCTAACTTTGCATGGAGGAGAGGGGCAAGAAAATGAAAACAGATACACGGCTCCGTGGACAGGTCACGAAGTATTTAAATTGTTTCTCAGGGTTGTTCATCTGGCTTTAAGAAACCACCTCATTTTAATGTTTTCTCTGTTGAACAAAGTAGATCAATGGTATACATCTGAAACAAACAGTGCATCTTATTTAAACATAAAAGTCCAGGCACTCCAACAACAGAAGCATTCAATGTCTGGTAGAGCCAGGTGAACAGAATCTAGCATTGTGAGGCGGTTTTTAATCGAGTCCACCAGCTAAGGAACCCAGGGCGAATTCTGTGGTTTCTTAATGCCTTATTTATTCCATTTGATGTGGGACCCGTGCCATCTCAGATACTAGAGTGCAGCATTTAAATCTTGATTCTAGGTTTTGTATTCTTATCCTCAAATCCTTGGTAACAACTATCACATTGCTGAGGGCTTGGCTTGCACTTCAGGCTTTGCTCATGCTTCATGGAAAAAATATATTGGTGTCTGGAAGTAAAGAATGCAGAAGAAGAAATATACCAATTCAAAATAAAAACAGTCTTCTAAGATTAAAGACTAGCTCTAGTTTTCAAAGCACAGAGGTGCTACACAAGCAAGGTACATTTTAGGAATGAAACTTTTCTATTGCAAATAAACCAGAGTCTGATATAGTTTGTCACCAAGGCATTCTGTCAAGGCCACGTGACCGATACATGATCATCATTGTTAATATTTTCCTTTTGTCAATGTTTTTAAATCTTAGGTCATATTTTGAGCTTCTTTTTTTTCTCAAAGACTTTCAGTGTCTTTATTTTGCCCCCTGAAAGTTGATGGAGGTGAATTGTGTAGGGAAGGATAACATCTATAAGAAGACAGTAAGGGTGAGTGGTTAGGGGCTTGGCATCTGGCATCAGGGCAGCTGAGTTCAAGTTCAAATCCTAGCTCAGCCGTTTACCAGGGAAAACTACTGTGTTTCCTTTCCTCATTGGCAAAATGGGGATATTAAGAGTACCTGTCTCAGGGGGTTATTTTGAGGCTTAAAGGAGTTAACACATATGATTAGAACTTAGAACAGCAACTGACATATGCATTGCAAGCATTCTAGAAGTTAGCAGCCATATTAGAAAAATTCAAGTAATAAAACTTTAAGATAGCACTTTATAAAGGTACTTTACCTGTGTTATCTTATTGACTTTTCATCACATATTAATATGTAGGCTTTCTTAGCCCCAATTTAAAAAGGAGCAAACTGCTCTCCTGAAGATGATATGAAACCCTTTATTTCACACGGCTGGAACTCAGCGGAGTGGGGACTCATGCTCAGGGGATTCTGATTGACTTTGGAGCCACGGTTCTAAGAGGAATGTGCGTAAGGGTAACATAAGGGTTTGCTAAAAATGCACCTGAATCGCATTTACTGAGATGATAAGTCAATAGCTCTGCTCTGTGGTCCAGGAATCTGTATTCTAACCAGAAGCAGTTGGTTCTCCAGCCTATACTTTGAGAAACACTGATTAGCATCTGTGTTCTTTCCACTTCACCATGATGCTGCCTTTGAAAGATCAAATAACACCATCAGCTCTTCATAAATTAATATATTTGATTATTCATTCAACAAATATCATGTGAACACATCTAATGTGTCAGACACTATGCTGGGTGCTGGAGTTGCAAGAAAGAGAAGGGCATAGCTTCTGCCTTGGAGTTTATAGTTTTGTGGGGAAGGAAAATCACATACAATAAAAATCCCCATGTGATACTTGGTTATGAAGATGAAATTGGGCAGTCAATCAGTCTGGGCTGGGGTGTGCAGTGGACATCTGTTATTTTTCCTGCTGATCATCATTCTCCGGTCTGGTAACAACATCTAACATTTCATTTGGAGACATCACCCCTCCCCCACTCTTAGTTCATATAGTTAAGGTGGGGACTATTCCATTCCTCCACCACGGGGCATGTGACCTAGGCCTAGCCAATCAGAACACAGCATCTTCCTGTTCACAGTGAGTGGCTCAGGACTGGGCACCTGACCCTAATGTGGCGAATAAACGCCCTACTCTGTTCTTGGACCAGAGCAGAGAAATTTTTCTTCTGGGGTGTGTCAGTGGTTTGGATGTTAGTCTGGGGATCTGGTACAGGCATATTTGTTACAATATTAGGGAAGACCTTCCTGTACCGGTAATATTAGAGGTAGAGAGGGAGTGGAATCGAGAGCTTGCCCTAAGGACCTCATTGGCCTTGCTGTGGCTGAAGCCCGATGCAGACGTGGACTTCGTAGCTGTTTGCTGTAAATGGAGTCTCTCTGCTTTCACTCCAAGACCCCTGGCATACTGGGCTGAAGAAAGGAGAGTCTGAGATGCCTCTATAGAGGAAGTGATGCCTGAGTTGAATCTTCAAATAGCAAGTGAGGCTCACACTGGAGAAACTGAGAAAGCAGCCTAAGTGAAAGCTCAGAGATGAAAGACGGTGAGTTGATGTCCTTTAGATGGGGTTTGTTATGGTTCGCTGGGTTTAATATCAATACGTGTGACTTTGAAACGTAGTGCTGCTTTTGAGCAGCTGTAGGGCTATGGGCGACAGACTTGCCTTTTCTAAGCCTCAAATTTCTCGCCTGAAAAATGGGCACAAAAATAACACCTGCTGCACCGGACTGGAATGATTCAATGCAATGCGGTAAGTCAAACACCTGATTCACTGCACACATTTAGGTAAATGATTGCAATTGTCACCAAAAGGTGAGGCACCTTAAGCGGGTGTGAATGACTGGTTGGCATTCTAAATTTTCTGCATGGTCCAACTAAGTGGTCTGCTGGGGCTAGAGCTGTCTTAAGGAGGAGATTATTATATTATATACCCTAGTATCCTATCACTGTCTGCCCAGCCGCTGAAGCCTGCCTGTTTCTGATGAAGCAGGAAGTGGAATTGAGATATCATAGGTTTCAGAGTTACATAGGCCAACCGGTTTCATCACTCACCAGCTGTGTGACCATGGGTCCTTCCTCTTAACATTCTGAGACCCAGTTGCTTCATCTTTTCAACCTTAACATTAACAGAGTTGTTAGAAGGATGTAAATCAGATAATATGTGCTAAGTGCCTGGCTATTTATTCTTACTAATTATTAATATTACAGTTATTACCATTCAAATAATTTTGAGATCCTTGATCAGCAGAGCACGTAGAACTCATCGTCCTTTAGCAAACTAAGCGCTATAAGCAGTCTGAGGGCAGAGACTGTCTGCTTTGTTCACTGCTGTGCGTCCAATACTTGGCACATACTAGGTACACTGAAATGGAGAATTAGAGATCAACTTCTCCTCTCCATGGGCAAAAGGTTACCCTGCTCTGTCTTCTGGGCAGCCACTTGCACTCACATCCCTATCAATTTAGTCACAAAATAAATGTTTATTAAAGGCCTGCTGTATGCCAGGTACTGAGGTGGGGATATAACTGAACAAGACAGACTTTGACTTTGTGGACCTTACATCCTAAGGGACACAGGTGGTTGAAAAAATACCATTAAAAAACAAAATTCAGCCAAGTAAATTTGATGATCTAATTGGCTTTATTAAGTGATTCATGAATTGAACAGCATCATATCTAGCAAATAGAAGGGAGCATCAAGGGGTTTTACGAAATGGAAGGTTTTTATAGGACGAAGGGTGAGGCAAGGGAGGTATTATCAAAAGAAAGAATTATTTTTAGACCAAAACAATTTCTTTTGTGTGTAGAGAACAGCAAGGGTTTTTATTATGCAGATTACTTCTTCTTCCTACGGAGGTAGAAAGGACACCTGTGACAGATTACCTCACTCGTGCTTGACAGAAAATTCAAGACTGGTCAATTAAGATTGCATTTCCAGAAAAGGCTGAAACCACAATAGGTCAGGTGTCATTGGGTAAATCATCATGCTAAAGCACAAGTGATGCCATTTTGGGCCCATGGCTTTCTCTTTAACAAAGCCAAGAAACAGGAAATAATTTCAGATTATGGTAAACACCAGGAAGGAAATAAAAGAGAGGAACCTTACGGAATGTGTGTGAGGGAAGGCTGCTTGAAATAGGTGATTAGTACCAGTGTTGGTGCAATTAAAGTTTCCATTGCACCCAGGAACTAAGAGAAGTATCAACACAACTCAAATTGGCCCCTGGAAATAATCCACTTGGACTTCATCAAAGTCTCTCCTCCCCACAGCTCCAAATTACCCATTGGTTTTCCCAGCCCAAATGTGCTTGGGACTCAAAAAAGGGTTTTTCCAAGGTATGCTTCAGAAAACAAAAAACACCTCTGGGCAGGGGGTGCTCTAGGCCATTGACCCACATACCATTTTCCCACTGAATGGTAATTGATCAAAGTAAAACATTTTATAGAAAGAGATACTGCTGCCATGTTTTTAAAGCGTGTGTTTCCCAGCCAAGTCTCCAGATGGAATCACCGAAGCAACACATCCTTGACTTAAATGTGACTGTTTAACAGTTATATTGGGTAGGCCATATTTTTCCACAAGGAGGTGGTTGCTTGTCTTAGGAACTTGAGACTCTTAACAGACTTTTGGTTAAGAGCTTTCCAGGATACCACTCTGTCTCTCACACTTCCTGAAGTCACAGAAGTCAGCGTCCTAGCTGTGGTGTCAGGAGAAGGGAATAATAGGGTGAACTATTGTACAGCTTGTAGAATGATCAGGTTTTTAGGAAGTCTTAGTGCCAATGACTTCCATTAATGAACGATTCATAAGCATAAGGATAGTCCTGTTATTTGTTTTTGCTGGACCATCATCCACTTTCCCTTCTGCTTATCAGCATTCTGATTTTGCTTTGAGGGAGCTGCCCTTCTCCATGGAGCACAGACCATTGGACATGTGAAGAAGGCCCCCCATGACATGTCTATTGGCTGCTCTACAGACATGGGCATAAGCTAGGTCACACAGATGCTTTCTTTGGAGTTTGACCCTTGAGAAGAGGGTTGAGACTACACATAACTGGTGCTCATTCATTCTCAGGAGCCTGTGGGGCACCCTGTTACGTACATACCCTGAGTATTCTCATACTCTCTGCCCTTCCACACCTGGTATTGCAACTTTCCCTTTGTTATGTTAGCTCCCCCATAACATTCCAATGAATTAATTTTCCACATAAACTGGCCAGAGTTGTTTTCTGTGGCGTAGAACCAAAGATACTAGCTAGTACAGTAATCTTCCAACCCATGACCCACCTTCTCCGTATGTTCCTTAGAAACAACATCTGAAGATCAAGGTTGGATTTTCCTATGAAGTATTTTAATTGTCTACCAGAGTCCCTTTTAGTTCTGAGACTCTTTCAAGTAGACACGCACTACTTTGCTTCCTGAAAAAAAATTGGAGGAAGAAAACCTATTACCCTATCCATACCCCACATTTATATTCAGAATAAAAATATTTTCAGGTGGAGCTGGGACTAAGGTAAGGAACTCAGGCAGAGGGAAGTGAAAATACAGCAGAACAATGATGAGGTTTAGGGGTCTTTCGCTTAGGAAGAGCTCTGGCTGGGGTGGGAGGGGAGGGGAGAAATGTGGAGATGTTTGTCAAAGGTACAAACTTCCAGTTAGAAGATATATAAGTTCCAGGGAACTAATACAGAGCATTGTGAATATAGTTAACAGTACTATATTTTATACTCGGGAGTTGCTAAGAAGATAGACCTTAAATGTTCTCCCCACAAAAAAGCAATGGTAATTGTGCGACATGATAGGTGTCAGCTAATGCTACCATGGTAACCACATTACAATATATGTGTGTCAAATCAACAAGTTGTATACCTTAAACTTACACAATATGTCAATTATATCTCAATAAAGCTGAGGGGAAAACAAAAATAAAATACATCCCCCCACAAAAGGAAGAGTTTTCAGGATGTGTCCAGTTATTTTTTCCCAGCACTTCCATGATATAGAAACAACTCGTTAACTGTAGTCTACTAAAAAGGAGGACATCTTAACAGACTTTAGGAAGAGAGTTCGCTGAGGTCAAGCAGGGAGATGGGAAGAGGGCTGGTTTAATTCCTGGGTGTCTGAGCCTAGAAGTCTGTGTTTTGTTTGTTGAAGAACACAAGTCCTAAAACCTGGCGCACATTTGGGGCATGAAGTAGTATTTACCTATCATTTGTTCCTTTTCAAAAATGAATTAATATAAATTCACCCAAGAGCTCACATATTCAATTAGGTAGTCAATATAAATACAAAACCAAATAGGAGAAAAATATGCTAGCTACAAGGATTGCTGAGAGGGAGGACTGGCTTTGACAGACACTGAATTTCCTTGTAGCTAAGCCAAAGCGGGAAGGACGGTGGGTTATATACTGACATGCTTCAAGAGACACCAAAAAACAGAACAACTTCCTTGATCAGATTTTCTTGTAGATTTCCTCTCAAGTTACCTCTTCAGTCTTGAATATTGTGAAGTATGTGCTCGTAAGCCTGTATATTGATCACATTCATATCGGTTAGCACCTAGAAGGGGTCAGCCCGCTTCAGTCATGGCACAGAGTTCCTGGAAAAAGAAAAGGAGGGAACCAAATCCTGACTATTGTGGCCGATTCATGAAAGCGCATGGCTTTTAGTGAAATTGCCCTCCTGGATGGAGTCCTCTATCCTAGTAATTTCTCATACATTATGCATCTGTAATAATATTTGCAGGTTTTCTCTGAGGATGAAGATGGAGCAAAGTTTGGCTGTTTTGAGTGAGCCAGAGTCAACGGGGGATTTAAACTGTAGGTCTAAGATTAATTTGAAGATGCACATGGTCTCCATGGTTTTCTTTCAAATCTATAAGATTGACATAAGACCATTGACTATCTACTGCAAAGGAATATTGTTAGAAAAAGAATGTACTGGTGTTTGCAATTGCATCCCTTGAGGGGTGCTTTGTAAAACTCACAAGTGGCTGCTCTAAGCTTAAAGTACCCATCACATCACGTCTCCTGAGATCATAGGAAATTGGTAGCTTTGAACTCAGTGTTCTACATTCCATCCTCTGGGAAAAGAAATGCCAAAGTGTCTGCTCCAGAGAAGAGTTCTGGGAGGTTTGAATTTCTCCATGAGCTTGTTTGTTTTTTTAATGCCAACTGATTTACTCTTTGGTTTGACCTTTCCCATTTCTAGTATTTTACTCTTGCTGTTTCCTTTACTGAGCTTACGGAGTGGCCTCTTTCTCCCTTCACCTTACTCTTCTTGAGGCTGTCTCCTTCTCATCCTCGAAGTATAGTTTACTTTGGCAAGATCTTTCTTGGAAAGGAAGGAGTTAAATTATACAGAATAGGTAGCCACCTTCAGGTGGGTTTGACCTACAAAGAGACCTGCTCTTAGAAAGGACCTTTATCTCCCCTCCTCCCGTTCTTTATTCTAGATGTTTTTCCTCTGTTCTCCCTCTCGCTCCACATTTCCTCCCTTCTTTTCCTTTGTAGTACTTATCAAAAGTCACATATTCACTTGTTCCTTTCTTATTTGCTCCCCAAGTACACCGGAAGTACGAAGAGTGTGGGGTCATGTTGTCACCAGTGTGTGTCCAGTGCCCACCTCTGTGCCTGGCACGCTGTAGGTGCTCTCAAGTCTAGGTATGAATAAAGTTATATACCTCCTCCTTGAAAAAAACATGTGTTGAAAATGGTATGTATGTAGGTTTGGATTGTAACTGTCTTGCTGGTTCCATGCTCTCACTCTAACTGGGGAGCAGAAACTCAAACCTGCAGAATGTATATTCTATCACAAGACCTAGGGTTTCTTTGGCATTTACTATGGGCAGGAAATTTTGTGAACATTATTTTTAATTTCTCAAACCTGCAAGGCACATGTCATTTCAGTTGGAGAAAAAAGAGGCTCCCAAAGGCTCCAGCTTGGCCCAGCTGATACTGGCTGAGTAGGCATTTGAAGCTGGATTTGACTCATAGTCTGTACCCTTGCCACCTTCCCAGCATGTCATTTCCCCTTCGGGACATAGCTTAATTCGAGGCACCCTCAAAGCTCAGTTAACTGCCTCCTTGCTCCATAGGTTGCATGTGAGTTATCTTTCTTCCAGCCTCTCACATCTTTTTATCTATGGCTCTCCTATGACGTCTGACATTTTTCTACAGTAACTTTGGTCACTGATTTCTCATTCAGGTCCCTTTACCAGGGTTTACTGCTCCAACCTACTGCTACAGTCTCATCCTGATTTAAGGATGAGCTCTGCCAGTTTCTTTGTCCTTGCAACAAGCCACATCCTTTACTTTTGGGGGCCCTTGAACATGTACTTGATTCTGCCTGATGCCCTCTTTCCCCAGGGTTATATTTTGCTTGTTTCTTTAATACCAACCTATGATATCACCTCCTTAGGGAAGTCTCCCTTGATGCCTTGCCACAGAGACATAAACCTCCCTGTACATTCCCTTCACCGTATCTATCATTATGTGAGGCCCTTGTTTTTTTTCTTTTTTTTCCCCAGCATTATCCCAACTAGAATTATTTGTGTGAGCAGGCTTACTTACTTCTCTTTCTTTCCCACTTAGTCATAAGCTCCATGAGGGCAGAGAACATGTCTGTTGTGTCCATTAGTATGTCTCCAGCACCTAAGTATATGACCTAGCACAGTGCTTTGCCCACAGTAGGTGCTCAGCAAGTATGTATTGAAAAACACTGGATTGTGTCGCTCCCCTACTGAAAACCCTCCAGTGCTTTAGCATTTACCCCTTGAGTAAAAAGTGTCGCTGTGACTTACTAGGCTTCCTACCCCCATCTCCTGGAATTGAGGCCTCTGAGTTCGTCTGCCTTCTTCCCCTTGCTGACTCTGCTACAGCTACACGGGCCTCCTGCTGTTTCTCACACGTACCGAACAAGTTCCTGCCTCAAGACCTTTGCATTTGCTCTGCCTTCCTCTGGAACCATATTCTCCAGGGATGATCCCTTTCTCCCTTCAGGACTTTGCTCAGATGTTGTTCCCTGGGGTAGGCCTTCCCCAGCCAACTGAAACGTGGAACTTTCCCATACACACCCGCAGACACACCCCCACACCGACACTCACTCCCACACATGCCCTCTCCACCTCCTTTGCTTTACTTATAGCCTGTCTCCCCCTAGCAGAGTGTCAGCTCCACTAGGGCAGGTGTCTTTATGTATTTCCTCACTGCTGCATTCCTCTGATCCCAGAATAGCACCTGGCGCAAAGCAGGTGTTCAGCAAACATGGAATGAATGGCCACCTTTCTCCTCCTGATTTGCCCCATTGTTTTCCATTGCCCTCAGAGCTGTAGCAAGCCTGCGTTGAATATCGCTTCCAAGAATGATGGAAGCTGTTGCTGGGTATTAAACCTGGTCGCTTCAAAGAGTAAAGCAGACACATTTGAATAAACTGAAGCTCTTCAGCAGACACTTGCAGTGCTTTCAGAAAAGCAATCCTGAAATAATGTTGCGAAGCCTCCCCTTTTCCCTTTCTGCTCTCTTTGGTCAGTTGAGCTCATAATTAAGGAGAGAAGATGATGTCTTCTCTTGCTGTTTGTTTTTTCCCCTCACTGCTAACATCTCTCATAGCTCCCTGTCTGCAGACCCAGCCTCTTTTGACTAGACCTGCTCTGGGCGAGGAAGCTGGCTTCTAAAGGCAGGGCAGTTACAGCAATCCTTGGGGTGCATGAACTTTTGGTTTAGCTCTACGGTGACGAGAGAAGTAAGCAAACAAAGAGATAGGTTGGATTTATAAGGCATTTTCAACCATGTTCATCCGAAGCTAAGAGCCGCATTTCAGGGGTCACCTGAGTGAGTTTGGCTTTTTAGTAATTTCGTGTCACAGATGTGGGATGGTGCCAGCTTCTTGTCCCCTGGGCCGTGTGACTCACCTATTGGAGTTGTCTGTGGTTTCTGTTTTTCTTTAAAGAAAGAGCCCTTCCTTTTCATGTAGAAACCTTTTTCTTTGGCCTAGATCATAGGACACTTCCCAGCCACCCACTGTGTTCTCTTTTTCTGCCCTGCCAGTCCCCTGCTCTGTGCCACAGCACTCACCAGCCTCCGCTTCACCTGCCATCCCCTCCTCTCTGCCATCCTCATTTAAGAGCTTCTTCAGCACTGGGAGAGCAGAGGTTCCCCAAAAGTTCACTAAACCAGGTAATAGGTGAATGCAGCATGCTCTCTTCTTACCCTTTCATTAGAGATTTGGTTTGCTAACTTTTATTTGACCTCAAGGTAAGTTACACTTTCACTACTCTCCTTAGGTGAGGAAGATAAAATACCTCATTTCAACTTTTTAGATCATTTAGGCAAGAATATTCACAGAATCTTTCTCTAATCACCCTGATTTTTAAAAAACAAGGTCAGTACAATTTAAAAGCATCTGAGAGAGGCTTAATTAGAAATGCCTTCTTTAACTTATTTTGTAAAGTATGAAAAGCTACACAAAAATTTTACGGACTGGAAAGCCTTGAATTTCTGTAAAAACTCACCTTTTGTTAGTCACAAATGCCCTTGAAGCCAAATAGTTTCTAAATCCTGCTCCAGAATTTGCTTCTGTTCTGCAGCACTTACATTGATCAATTTTCAGAAGATGTAGGAGAGAAAATAAATTCTGTCTCCAAATGATGTTTATAATCTCAAATCTAATTTAAAACATGCCGATTCCACAGCAATAGTCACTATGGAAATAGAAACATATAGGCCTCGATTCTAAATCAAGAGAGTGTTTAGCTGGGTGGTATATATTTTCCATCATGTTTTTGAAAAATCTGTTACAGTGTATGCATTTTCAAAGGCTTGGATTTGATAAGCTTCTAAGAAATAGTACATGTGTGGGTCAGATTAGAATTAAGTATACTTTGTATACTTTTCAAATGTAGTTTAAAATTTTCTGCTCCTTTATTAATGAAAATATTGTTGAATTTTTAGACTTATGGGATTTTTAAAAATAAATACATATTTGAAATAAATGCATGGAAACTTCTGTAGCAGACCGCTAGGCCTACACATTATTTCCATTCAAATTATTCTCAAATTTAAAAGTTTTATTAAAAATACAAGTATAGAATAGGTTTTGAAGAGTTTAAATAGAATTACCACTCACATCTCAAATTACACCTAATTATCAAGGTTTATTTAGTTTTGGAAACTGAAGATATATTTGCTAGTTTAAAAATTGTGAGCTTAAATAAGAACCAAAGATAATAGAAAAAATTTATTCTAAAGATATATCATGCAAAAAAGGTCTTTAAATTTACTTAAAAGTTTTCAAAGTTAAAAAGGCTTTCCACTCTGTTCAGATGAATAAACAATCTATCCTCATTTTAAAATTTTTTGTAGCAAGCAATGAACAAATAAATATCCCTTCAGTCAGTAACTGCTTGACTACTCTGTGTTAGGCGATGTTCTAAAATCGAATGTCACTTCCCAAATAATATGAAACAAACCTATGCTGTGATTATTTGCTTTAAATATCATAAACCAAGCATAGAACTTCTTTACATAAAATACATAATTATTTTCATTTTAAAATTACATAGTTTCTTTCTTTCAAGGGGCTCAAGATGTCAAAACAATTAGGCTTTGGAACTTAATGAAAACCAAGTCCATAATGATACCCAAGTCCTACCTATCTTTTCTTGCACCTGGAATGCCTTTCTAAAAATTAAAAATGGAAAGGAATAATTATACACTCCTTGGTGTGTACATCAAGTGATACATCAATTCTGCCTGTTCTTGTCCAGTAATCTTTCGTCAGTTGCACAGAGAGGGTGGTCTAGCCTCCCTTTCCTCACAAAAAGATCTGTTGTCAAAATTCTGTCCATCTTCTTTTTCCCCTTCTCTCCCCAGGCATTAGATTCGGCTGCATCTCTCCCTCTGCTCATACTTATCACCTGTTTATATATACTGTGCAGTATCATGTAATGAAGTAGGTCAGCCTCTCTTGTCGCTGCAGAACCTTAGTCATTTGGACATCCTTTTAAGTGTGCAGCTTGTCTCATAATTAGCTGGAATATTAAGATCTTTCTCAGTGTCAGCTGACACCTTGTAGTGATTCCTCCAAATGTACTGGGGATAATGGTTTGTGAAATTCAGACGTGTAAGAGTTTCCCCCCTTGTTCTAATACAGTTAACCTAGGCAGCAATTCTCTTGTCTACGTTTTTGCTCTCACTATTCAATCTCACCTCATTTGCTGAAGTACCCCTAAAATTCTCAGAGACTTGCAGTTTGGGTTTTTCCTTGATACTGTACTAATTCATACACTTAGTTTTTTTGAACTGAAATCACCAGCTGTTTTGGAGTCACACAGATCCACTCTTGGTTTAAGCTCACAAATTGTTTTGCCTGAAATTTAAGAAAGTAATATATTGTATCATTCAGAGCTCTCCTCTGCTAGTAGCATGCATGTCTCCTAAACGACAAGGAAATTTATCATTTCTCAGTATAAGAAGAACCTCAGAAGTAGAAGTCAGGTCTGTTTCTGTGTGGTTCTTTAGACTGGTTCTCCTCTAGTGAAGTTCTCCTTGAGGCTGGTAGAAAGATGCTACAGGAATTCCAGCCTCTAGTGCAGTTCTGACAGTGCCCAAAGTAACAATCTTCTCTCTCTTGGGAGCAGGAGAAACTTTCCTAGAAACCCTCCTGGCTAACTTGCTCCCCTGCCTCATTGGTCAGAATTTTATCACATGTTCATTCCTAAACCAATCAATGGCAAGGAGAAAGGGATTAGCATGGCTTGTTTAGATAAATTGGAATATATCCCTTCCAACTACTAATTGGGGTGGGGAGCTTTCCCAAAGTGCTCAAGGCTTGGAGAAAGGTGATATTTGAATAAAGTCAAGTTGCAGTTAGGAAGGGTGTGGAGGAAGCAGTGATATGAATGCTAAGACAATAGTGGCTGGTATATATGATTTTGGGGAAAAAAGGTAAGAAAGGAATTCACACAGTCAGAATGGCATTTTAGATCTAAAGGACACTTTCGCCCAGGTCAGCAAAAGGTAGAAAGTGATATATTTATCTTTTGGATCATAGGGTTTTGGGTTTTTTTTAACCCACATCTCTTTGCAGTAAAAACACTGAGCATAGAGAAAGTTATTTAATGTTGGAAATTCCCACTTAGCACAAAAACAGAATTTGCCTTTTTAAAAAATATAGCAGCTTATACAGTTAACTTGCCTTGTATTAAATTAGCAATTATAAGTAACAACAGAAATAAAACATTTAATAAGCTGTGTCCAAAGTTCAAATTCTAATCAATGGAGAGAATTAATTAGCTGAAGTCATCTGAATACTCTTTGTAATTTGTTTTCCTCTAAATGTGATTTGACATTTATATTAAACTCAGATTTTGGAAAAAAAAAGTTTTTGATGCTACTTGGCATATCTTTGTGCTACATTATGTGTTGCTATAGAATTTACAAGATCAACATTAAGATGTCATCAGGGAGACATACATCCTTGCACTGCGATAGACATTATCAGGCACTTCCAAAGTAGCAGCAGCTATTTACATTGAACTTAAATAGGCAACTATGGAAATGTCAAGAAGCATTACATTTTTGGAGCTTGGAAACATTGAGGATAATTAGGCTTTTCATTTTTAATTTGCATTAGAGTGACCAAAAAGTATCTTCTGTGTTAGAATGACTCCGTATTGGCGGAGCAAAGACCAAGGCAGCTAGCAATCTCAAGGATCACAAGCCGACAGTGCACTGCAAAATCAACTTAGGGGGTCGTTACCTGTATTCTTTTCTCCTTCTATGATTTAGTTAAGAAAAAGAACATCAAAGAGCATTTTATATAGTAAGAGTAGATTCGTTTCACTTGAACTTCATTTTTTTTGTGTGTGTGAAAAACTTCAAGCATATACTAAGGTAGAAAGGATACTATAATAAATCCGCATGTACCCATCACTTGGATCCAATGATTATCAAGATTTGTACCATATCAGTTTCATTTTTTCTTTTTTTGCTGATATATTTTAAAGCAGACCCTGGACACTACTTCATTTCACTCCCATATATTTTTTTAGTATAGACTTTTTTTTACATAGTCACAATGTAATCATTATCATTCCTAATAAAATTGACAATTGTAAGATATCTTGTTACATCCAAGCTCCAAAATATCTAAATATCCCAATATCCCCAATGGACTCCTTTTAAAAATAAATCATATTACAGTTGCTTTATTTGAAACATAAAACTTTTTAATGTGTATATATACCTGTTTGTGGGAAATTACAATGTGAAATAGATTTCTTACTATGGCTTGCTGTCGAAAACATTATGGAAAATCACTACTGAGTACATTGACAAGTTTTCGTTGAGGACTCAGGAGCAAATATTTCTTCTTGTAGACAGGCAGTTTATACAGATGCCAACAGACACCATAAAGTAAAAAGTTCAGCACTCAACTGCTTGTTTCGTCTATGTGGAGCTTTGTAAATGCTTTAACTCTCTTCTCAGAATTTTATCAGAATTCTCTTACTTTATAAATACACAATCCATTCATTCTAAGCTCCTATGGCTTTGACTGTGGTGTTTGATTAAGTAACTCAGGCTAGAGGAGATGCAGCCTCAGGTTTAAGAATCTCATCCTCAAATAAGTAGTGGATTTAGAGCCTTGTCTGCCACTCAGAAAGCATTTTGTGGAGGAAGATGCCAAGATCAAGTATTTAGCTATGTGATACATATTTATACTCTTTCCATCTTTCTCCAGATTGAGAAATAAGGGAACAGCAAGGCAAAAAAAGTTGCAGCAACTATGTTCTCTGAAGTCCATTGAAATATCAGCATTCTGCTTTTCTAACCACAGGGCCTTTGCATATGCTGTTGGTCCATTTGCCAAGAAGAATTAACTCACTGCTCCTTCAGTAGTTTTTTCTTTTCTTCCTTTAAATCTCAACTCTCTTTTCCTAGCAAAGCCTTCCTTGACCTCTCTAAGTCATATTCCCCCATTATGTGCTTATATCATCGTGGGCCACTCCTTTGTAGAACTTACTAGTATTGCTGTTTTACATTTCTCTATAGTGCTGATTCATTTAATATCCCTTTCTCTGCCTAGTTTATAAGCTCCATGAGAGTGTGGGCTGTACTTTCTCATCACTGGGGCCTCAGCACCGAATATAGTGGAAGTCAAATATTTAAAGTATGAATGAATGAAGTGTTGACTAACAGGCCGAACGCTGTCACCCACAAAAGAAGTTAAACATGCATGCTGAAAACATCTTTACCATTAAGCATCCTAATTTTTCTTTCAACTTAAGTTTTTTTCCTGGAATTTCAAAGAAGTAAGGCATGGTTTATTTATTAGGTGACATCAGTTTCTGTTGTTTTTTATGATGTCTAATACAATGATTTTAGCAGGGCAACTTTTATAAACTGTGAAAGGGGTTTATAGGTAATGACTGTTTTGTAAGGCTGTAAGATACATTTAAAAATATATCATCTATTCTAGTTACTGAGAAATCTCCTGTAGTTCTCAAAGCTATGACTTAATGAGAAGTGACCAAAAATAAATAAATAACCAACACCAGAATTTATAAAAAATTTGTATTCTTACATGTTTAAACTTCACTCACCTTTAACGCACTCTTTATTTGATGCAATACTACCTATTGAAATGTTTTTCCACTGCTCAGAAGTTTTTGAACTCCTTGATTTTGATGCCTTTTAGTGCTTCTGCCGTTTTTTGTTTCACCTTTTCCAACACTGGCAAAACGTTTCCCTTTAAGGACTTTCTTCGTTTGGGGAAACAAAGTCACTCAACGAGACCTGGTGAATAGGGAGGGTGGAGCATGGAGGTCATGCCATTTTTAGTCAAAAACTGCTGAACACTCAGCATGGTGTGGATAGGTGCTCTTGTAAATCACCCATCATGAAATGGGCAAACATGTTGAAAGAGTCTTTAAAAAAATTTCACTGAAGCCAACTGCAACCTCTCACAACAATGCCAGCTGGTACGCTGATACAGATGGGCTCCTAGAGCACTCATCTAGCGGGTTAAGTCTGTACTACAAAGGACCCGCCTCTAGAAGTTAATTCTGGTTTTTTTTTTTGGGGGGGGGGCCTTGTTCTATATTAGAGACATGGATAAATGGTGTGGAATGATTGGACAAAGCTCATGGGACTTAACCCGGCACACAGGCTGTCCAGTTGGCCCAGGCAGCCTCTCTAGTCTCAGTTTCTGCCACTTTAGTCTTAATGCTCCGAATATATACTATTTGTTCTTCAAATATGCCCAAATATTTCGTGCTTTCTTGGCTCTTTTTTGAACACCAACCCTATACCCAGTCTCTCAGCTAAATTCCTTATACTCTAAAATGTATACATATTCTTCATAAATTACCTGTGAAATATTAAAGTGTTAGATATAAAGATGAGGTCTTCTTTGACGATTCACTTCTGTGTTCTCCAACATGCAAATACACACTCTCTCCTTGTGAGACATATAATAACTGTGTGTGTGCACGTTTTTAATAGAAATTATATATTGAATAATTCTGCATATTTTCTTTTTTACTTAAAAATGTGTCTCAAAGAGGTGTTCATATTAGTACATGTAAATCGATCTTATGCCTTTTTTAAAGTATTGTTTCATTCCATTTTATGAACAGAGTATGGAGCTTTTATCCATTTCTCTTCTGAGAGTATCCAAGTTGTTCCTAATTTTTAAAATACTACTAATACAAGTCAAGCTTCAGGAAGCATTCTTGCATATGCCTCATTGTCCAACTGTGTGAATGTTTCCCTAGACTATATGTAGAAATATTGGGTCATAGGGTGTGTAAATTTTGGAGTGTTAGAGAAACTGCAAAATTTGCCTGCAAATTGCCTACAACTGTTACGTTCCTACCAGTAGCAAATGAGAGGACATTTCCCCATATCTTTACCAACATCTAATGATATCAAACTTGTTTGTTTTTTTTCCCAGTCTGATGGGTGAGAAATGGCATCTTGGTCTAATTCATATTTCCCTGATTATTGTTGAGATTTAGTATTATTTTTTACTGTAGGTGGTTGTCATTATTTTCTGTGAAGCTCTTGCTTCTGGCTGCCCTCTCTGCCTGCTTCTTGTCTGGTCCACTGCTGTGGCTTCTCTGCTCTCAAAGTTTATGGTTCTTTGCTGGTCTCCCCTGTTGTGTTTGAGCAGGGCTATCTAGGTATTAATTTCTTTCTCTTTTAACTTATTCAAAATATATTCATTGAGTGCACTGTGATGGGTGGATGGTCTGGAGGTGACGACACAGTCTCTGCCATCAGTGGGAGCAATAGACAACATGTTAATAAGTGCTACATAGCACAATGTCATGTACTGCACAGATGAAGCAGGTACGATGAGGCTCTGGGGCTTAAGGGAGGAAGTGTCTTATTTTAGAGAAGGTGGTCTGGAAGGCCTCTACTGAGAGGTGAGGTCTGAGCAGACACCTGAATGAAGGGAGGGAGAAGAGAATCTTCTTAGGAGATGCATTAGCAAGTGCAAAAGCACTGAGGTAAAAGTGAGAAACAGGAAGAAAGTTGGTATGGCTGGAGCTCAGAAGTCATGGGACAGAGTGTAGGAAATGATGTTCAAAAGGTAGCCAAAGTCCAGATCATGAGGGCCTTTGAAGGCCATGTTGAAGATTCTTTATTTCAAGAGTAAAGGGGAGCTTTGGAGGTTTGTGGGCAGTAGAGTGTCATTCAGATGACTCTGGCTGCATTGTAGTGAAAAGAGGGACAAATGTGGAAGTATGGAGAATAGTCAAGCAAGTATAGCAATAGCCCAGACAAGGGTCTCCGGGATCGCGGTGATCACGGTGGTGAGGAATAGTGCGACATGGAACATATTTTTGAAGTTAGAGCAAAAATGACTTGCTGATGGATTACATGTATAGTGGGAATGGGGAAAAGAGTTGGGAGTGACTCCCAAGATTCTGACCTGAGCTAATGGAGGGGCAGTGATGGCACTTACAAAGATAGAGAAGACCGTTGGCAGGGCGAGGTTTGAGAGGAAAAATCTAGAGCTCTGTATTGAACGTGTTGTGAGTGACAATGATGTTAATTGCATTTTGGACTTAGCCTGTTAAGTTTATGAAGTTAAAACACATGCTCCACTAAAGCAGTGTTTCTTTTCAACCTAATTTTAACTGGTAACTGCTTCTCTATGGTTCCTCTGGAGAGCCTGTTGGTGTCACAGGGGAATAGCGAAGAAGCAGAAACTGAAAATACTGAGTCCCCAGATATAAGAGGGCCCCTGGTGTGACTTTGACAGTCACTTAATGTCACACTGCTTCCATTTCACCATGTATAATTTGATGATTGATAGCATTTGTAAGGTACTTTTCCTACAAAGATGCTTTTTTAAATCAGTATTATTATTGCTGCCAATGATTAGCAAGGTGTTTTTTTGTTTTGTTTTTTAGAAAACCTTTTTCATTTTGTTCTGTAAGAAAACCATACCAAATTTCTTTATCTGGCTTGTGGCCTCATGCTGTTTCGTCTTTAATAAGTATTCTCATGAAATGTGCCTTAATAAAGAGTCTGGTCAGAATGCAAGTCCTGGTTTTAATATTTATCCACAAATATTTACTGAGCATCTACTATCTCCTAGGCATAGGACTTAGACTTGGGATTCTAAAACAAACACACATCTAAATACAACTCTGAGATCAAAACAATATTCTACTCAGATCTTGTAAACTTTCACTCACCTTCTGAAGTAATTCTGTTGGTAGCAAAGTACAAAAATGTCAATGAACTATTTCACCTTCAGTTTCCCCCCCAAATTCAGTAATGATGGTCTTCATTGCTAAATATTAGAGTAGATTTTTAAAATTCTTGTAAAGTTACTGATTCAAGGATTAGCAGGGGCTCTTAGGATTGATTGTCTAGGTTAATGCCATTCAGTTAAATATAATGCAAGTCCCATATGTAATTTTGAATTTTCTAGTAGCTGCTTCATAAAAAGTAAACAGAAACAAGTGAATTTAATATATATTTAATCCAATATACTGAAAATACTTCAATATGTGATCAACACGTTATTAATAAGCTACATTATTTTGTTCATGCTGTCTTTAAAATCCAATGTGTATTTTATACTTACAGCATATTTCCATTTGGATGCTAAATCTTCATTGGATAGCTATTTAGATTTCATAAAACTCAAAGTTGAAAGAATAGATTCACATACCTAAGTTTTTCCAAACATACTTAAAATTTTTTCAGTAATCGAAATTAAATAAAAGGTAAGTTCCTCAGTTGCACTATCTCCATTTAAGTGTTCAATAGCCACAAATGGTTAGTGGCTGCCATAGCAGACAGTGTAAAATATATTGTTAATGTACGCATAATATATTATACATACAATAGAAGTTTTCTAGGA
>PVJD01000718.1:236532-366268 GCA_004026545.1 Mormoops blainvillei
ATCACCCCTTGACTGTCCATGAGCCCCCCATATATGTTCCTTGACCACCCTTCCGGTTTCCCCCCCATCGTCCCATCCCCGCCCCCTCTGTTCACTGTCAGTTTGTTCTTCACTTCAATGTCTCTGGTTACATTTAACTTGCTTGTTTGTTCCGTTGATTAGTCTCCACTTATAGTTGAAATCATATGGTATCTGTCTTTTACTGCCTGACTTATTTCACTTAGCATAATGCTCTCCAGATCCATCCATGCTGTCGCTAATGGTAAGAGCTCCTTCTTTCTTTCTGCTGTGTAGTATTCCATTACCATTGTAGCTTTAGCGACCACCTCTATACATCACATAATGTTTTTGATGTGTGAATATTTAAGATCTAGTCTCTTAGCAATATTGAAGCATATAATTGTTAAATGTAATCACTACATTCACATAATCACTAATGTGAATTAGATCCCCAGAACTTATTTTCCAGTGGCAGGTTTGTACCTTTTAAGAATATCCCTCCAGGCCCTGGTAACCACCATTCTATTGCTTCTATGAGTTTGGCTTTTTTATGTTCCACATGTAAGTGCTACCATGCAATATTTGGCCTTTCCTGTCTAGCTTATCACTAAGCATAATACCCTCAAGGTCCATTCATGTCACAAATGGCAGAATTTCCTTTTTTCTAATGGTTAATAATATTCTATTCTGCATATACATATAGAGATATACCACATTTTCTTTATCCATTTATCTGTTGATGGACGCTTGGGTTATTTCATATTTTGTTTATTGTGAATAATGCTGCAGTGAACACGAGAATACAAGCATAAAATTTTATGATAAATATTAAAACCAGGACTTGCATTCTGACCAGACTCTTTATTGAAGCACATTTCATGAGAATATTTATTAAAGACGAAACAGCATGAGGCCACAAGCCAGATAAAGTAATTTGGTATGGTTTTCTTACAGAACAAAATAAAAAAGGTTTTCTAAAAAACAAAAGAAAAAAACACCTTGCTAATCATTGGTAGCAATAATAATACTGATTTAAAAAAGCATCTTTGTAGGAAAAGTACCTTACAAATGCTATCAATCATCAAATTATACATGGTGAAATGGAAGCAGTGTGACATCTTTGCAATATGAGTTCTGTCCAGAAAAAGTCCAGCCATCGTCAACATAACGAGAACAGTTTACACAACATGGATGTGACCTGGCAGCTGACGTCTCATGCAGAGTTTTTTGGTGAAACATCAAATCATCCACATGACTCAGCCCCCTACAGCCCAGATTTGGTGCCCTGTGACTTCTGGCATTTCCTAAAACTCAAATCACCTTTGAAAGGGAAGAGATTTCGGACTGTCAGTGAGATTCAGGAAGCAGCTGATGTCGATTTGGAGGACTGTGTGGGTCCCAAAGTGCCTACTTTGAAGGGGGCTGAGGCATCATTATCCTACGTACTGTGTTTCTTGTATCTTCTTCAATAAATGTCTCTGTTTCATATTACATGGCTGGATACCTTCTGAATAGACCTTGTATATATTCAGTAGTGGGATTACTGGATCATGTATATGGTAGTTGTAATTTTGGGGGGAAACTAACCCATTAGTTGATGTATAGTTTACAAATATTTTTCCCATTCTGTGTGTGGCCCTTTTATTTTGTTTTTGGTTTGTTTGTTTGGTTGGTTTTTTTGCTATACAGAAACTTTAGTTTGATGTAGTACCATTTGTTAATTTTTACTTTTGCTTTTTGTGCTTTTGGTGTTATATCTAAAAAGAAAAAATCATTGTCAAGACTAATGTCAAGGAACTTTTTCCCTATGTTTTCTTCTAGGAGTTTTACCATGTCAGTTCTTATGTTTAAGTCTTTAATCTATATCCATTTTGAGTTAATTTTTGTGAGTGGTGAAATGTTCAGGTCCAATTTTGTTTTCCTGCATGTGGTTATCCAGTCTTCACAACACCATTTGTTTGAAGAGATTATCTTTTCCCTATTGAGGAGTCCTGGCTCCTTTGTCAAATATTAGTTGACTGTATGCACCAGGGCTTATTTCTTGGCCCTCGGCTCTGTTGCATTGGATTATGTGTCTATTTTTGTGCCAGTACTATGCTGTTTTAATATAGCTTTGTAGTATAGCTTGAAATCAGAAAATGTAATGCCTCTGGTTCTGTTTTTCCCCGCTCAGGATTGCTTTAGCTGTGTGTGTGTCGGGGCGGGGGGGGATCTTCTGTGGTTCCAAACAAAATTTAGGGTTTTTAAAAAAAATAAATTTGTGAAAAATGCCATTCGAATTTTGATAGGGATTACATTAAATCTATAGATGGCTTTGGGTGTTATGGACATTTTAATTATATTCTTCTGATCATGAACATGTGATATCTTTCCATTTGTGTCTTCCATTTCTTTCATCCAACTCTTACAGTTTTTATAGTTCAGATCTTACACTTCCTTTGTTAAAATTATTCCTAAATATTTTATTGTTTTTGGTACTACTGTGAATTAAGTAATTTTCTTTATTTCTTTTTCAGATATTTCATTATTAGTATATAGAAATATAACAGATTTCCAATGGTTGAGTCTGTATCCTGAATTTTACTGAATTCATTGATTAGTTCTAACAGATCTTTGGGTTTTCTTTGGGATTTTCTCTATATAAAATCATATCAGCTACAGATAATGACAATTTTACTTCTTTCTTTCCAATTTGAATGCCATTTATTTCTTTGTTTTGTCTATTTGTTCCAGCTAGGACTTCCAGTACTATGTTGAATAAGAGAGGTGAGAGTGGGCATCTTTGTCTTGTCCTGATCTTAAAGAAAAATCAGTCTTTCACCATTGAGTGTGATGTTAGCTGTGAGTTTGTCATATATGACCTTTATTATGTTGAGATGTGTTCCTTCTATACCCAAGTTGAGAGTTTTTTTAAATCATGAAAAGACGTATTTTGTAAAATGCTTTTTCTGAATCTGAGATAATGTATGATTTTTATCTTTCATTTTATTAATGTGGTACATCACATTTATTGATTTGTGTATGTTGAATATCCTTGTGTCCCACAGATAAATCCCACTTGGTTATGACATATGGTTCTTTTAATGTGTTCTTAAATTCAGTTTGCTAATATTTTATTGATAATTTTTGGATCTATATTAATCAGAATTAGTGGTCCATAGTTTTCTTTTTGTGTCCTTATCTGGCTTTGGTATCATGGTGATGCTGTCCTCATAAAATGAGATTGGGAATGTTCTCTCCTTTTGGATTTTTGAAAACAGTTTGAGAAGGATTGATGTTCATTAGTGTTTTAATGTGTGGTAGAATTCACCAGTAATGCCATCTGGCCCTGGGATTTTTTTGTGTTGGGAAGTTTTCGATTAGAGATTAAATTTCTTTATTGATTACTGGTCTGTTCAGATTTTCTATTTCTTTATGATTCAGTCGTGGTAGGTTGCATGTATCTAGGAATTTATCCATTTCTTCTAGTTAATACAATATATTGGTTGTAATTGTTCATAGTAATTATGATCCTATGGATTTTTGTGGTATCAGTTGTAATGTCTCCTCATTCATTTCTGATTTCATTTATTTGGGTCTTCTCTTTTTTTCTTAGTCTAGCTAACAGTGTGTCAGTTTTGTCTGTCTTTTGATTTAAAAAAATCTTACTTTTGTTAATCTTTCTTGTTTTTCTGGACTCCAATTTATTTCTATTCTGATCTTTGTTATTTCCTTCCTTTTGCTAACTTTTGGCTTAGTTTTCTATTAGTAGTTCCTTGAGGTTTAAAGCTATGTTATTTGAGATCTTTCTATCTCCTTAAATAAGCATTTATTACTATCTAGGAATCCCCCACTTTCTTAAAGTTTGCATTGCACCACTTCACTTTTATGAAAAACCTACACTGAAACAGTAATAGCTTTTTTTTTTTTTTGATAACAGCAAAAATCCTCTTTGGATTTCTTTCAGTTAGTAAAAATAGGTATTAATGTAGGTCTTTTGTAAAAGCAAAGTGATGTAATTCAAACTTTTGGAAAGCAAGGGATATTCTTCACTTGAAGCCATTTTGGTTTATGAAAGGTTTCATAGGAATACTTGTACTTTTGGATAGTGGGAGAAACCTGTAAATGTTCCCTGAGAACTTGTTTTTTCAGCATCTGTAGTTGTGGGTATGTGTCTATTTTCATTTGTTTCAAAACACTTTTTTATTTTTTTCCTTTGATTTCTTTTTTGACCCATGAGGTTGTTCAGGAATGTGTTGTTCAGTTTCCGTATGTTTGTAAATTTTCTAGCTTTTCTCTTGTTGATTTCTAGTTTCATCCCATTGTGGTTAGAAAAGATACTTAATATGACTTCAGTCTTTAAATCTGTTAATATTTGTTTTGCGGTCTATCATATGATCTGTCCTGGAGAATGTTCTGTGTATACTTGAAGAGAATGTGAATTCTTCTGCTGTTGGGTGGAATGTTCTTTAAATATCTGTCAGGTTTAATTGGTCTACTATATGACTCAAAATCAATGTTTCCTTGTTAAATTTTCTGCCTGGATAATCTATCCATTGTTGAAATTGGGGTATTGAAGTCCCCTACTATTCTTGTATTGTTTTCTATTTCTCCCTCAGATATGTTAGTATTTGCTTAATATACTTAGGTGCTCTGATGTTGGGTACATATATATTTGTGGTCGTTGTATCTTCTTGATGAATCAACCCTGTATCATTATATAATGACCTTCTTTGACTCTTGTTAGTTTTTTGCTTAAACTCTAGTTTGTCTGATAGAAACATAGCTATGCTTGCTGTCTTTAGTACACCACATTTTGTTTATGTATTCAACCGAGTTGTTTCTACCTTTTGGCTATTGTGATTAATGCTGATATGAATGCCGATGTACAAGTATCCATTGAAATAGTGAGGACTTGTTTTCTCATTCTTTATCATAGACCTATTCATTAAACTTATACAATGTACAAATTATTGGGTTGACCAAAAAGTTCATTTGTTTTTTTCTTTAGCCTGGCTGTAGTAGTGCTTAGTTGTCTTTAATTTCATTGGAAACAGTTCAGTCAGATTGTATTGTGTCAGCTGTCATATCAGTATGCATTTAACTCAACTTTACCAAAATGGTGAATTTTCATAGTAGCTATTTTACTATTGAAGATGCAAGGAAATAAGTAACATTTTCAGCATATTATGCTTTATTATTTTACAAAAGGTAAAAACACAACTGAAACACTAAAAAGAAAAAAGTGCAGCATATGGAGAAGGTGCTGTGACTGATCGAACATGTCAAAAGTGGTTTGTAAAGTTTCGTGCTGGAGATTTCTCCCCGGATGATGCTCTATAATTGGGTAGATCAGTTGAAGTTGATAGCAATCAAATTGAGACATTAATGGAGAACAATCAACATTATACCATGTGGGAGATAGCCAACATGCTCAAAATATCCAAATCAATAAAGTTACTAGTGAAAATAAAAAATATCTTTTATTTTATGGAAAAAACTAAACAGACTTTTAGGTCAACCCAATAATAGCAGTGAAAATGTTGCTTTACTGGAAAAACCCCACTCAAGATCTTTGAATAGAGAAAAAAGGCTCTTTGTTTTAGTCATATTTTCTGAGAAACTATGAAAATTGCTTTGTTTTCTTGCATTAAGAAAACATTTTAGGTATTCATACTGTGTTAGACCTTGTCACCATTTAATATATCAAGTATTACCTTTTGTTTATCACTACCTTTTCAACACCCTCCAGCCACTGCCCCCTTCAGAATATAAATTCCATGAGGACATGGATTTTTCGGGGGAGGAGGTGTTTTGCTTACTGCTGTATTCTCAGTGCTTAAAACTGGTCCTGCTACAGAGTAGGCAGTCAGTAAGACCTGCTGAATGAATGCATGGTGCATGAATGTTATCCACCTCTGTTTACTGGATAGCATTTTAAAAGGCTTTATATTTGGCTTCTTTTGAACATCTGAGTATTTGTTTTCCGGTAGAGCAGTCTACTACAAGGGTATGCTGATAAGTGTTATAGAGCTTATAAATAGTTGGAGACAAGGTATGAAAAATAATTGTTGTATTGGGAAATGTAAGATGGGCTAGAGAAAATATATAAATGGAATTTTGTCTCCCTTTAATTTGGCTGTATTATCCCCAAAGTGGAATTGTGTAAAACATTAAAAAAAAAAAAACTTGTACTTTGATAATCTGGATTTAGGAAGGAATAATAAAGAGCACTTTGACCTTAATGGTGGAGGTTAAATGACCCAATTATCATAAAAAAGAGACAAACTAAATCATCACTTTCTAAAATAAGAACACTTCATTCTTTCCTCTTAATTCACTATCTATTAATTTGTATTGTAGTCAATCTAGACACTACTTTAGCGGAGTCTCAGTCTTTGAGACACAAATTAAGGTTCTTAAAATAGCAAGAACTTTAAAACATTACTATAAGGTAGGGGACCTGGTCCATTTTCTTGTAAACATGGAAATTGACTCTGAGAGGTGAGATGTCTAGAAGCATTTTTTAGCCTCTATCTTTGTTGTAGTCATTTTCCTTGTCTTGGATTTTACTAAGGATATAATCTCAGTTACAGTCAGAAAGGGGGATCACAATGCCAGGTGTCAAATCCACCAATCAATCCTCTTCTTAATTGCTGAGGTTTGACACATCCCCATGTTTGCCCCAGAAAACTCTAAACGTTCTCCTTATCAGCAATAGGGAATTAAATTTCCTATGAAGACAAATTAACTTCTGAAGTATAAGAGAAAAACAAAAACACCATGAGGGAGAGGGAGAGGGACCCCCTTGTTCCAACTCAAAGCTTTGGAAAAGTAATTTTTTTCCCCTCTTTCCCCTCTCCATATTTTCTACACATTTTTTTTTTCCTGTTTGAATTCACCATGTAGTTTTTCCTTCTCTGAAGCATAGATTTTGGTTAGCAACCTAATTAAAGTGGAAGAGGTCAAAATAGACTATTGAAATGAAGAGTGTCATCTAAGCCATGTAGCTATTATATTTGGGAAACTCTTAAAAAGGGGGAAAAAACTCTTCGGGGGATTTAAAACATTGTTTCAAATAAAAGACTTACGAAAAACATAACATAAAAGGATGTGAATTGGCTTCGAGTAAAAAGACATGAATAGAGTAAGGAAGGAAAATAAAATATTTTGTAGATAAGTCAAATTCATGGCCTTGTGCATCAGATTTTATACTGACAGTGGTTTTAAAGTTTAATATCTTCCTCTTGTCTAAAATTGGTGGTTGCAAACTCTGGTTTTTCACATAACCCAACCTTACCTCATCCTCAGCCTGTCTCCAGTGATCTCAGAAGTGCTAAAATAATCTCCAAATAAGTTTAATTTTGATTTAAAAATATATCCACATATTGAAAATATTATTATATTTTTTTGCTTGATGGAAAGGGAGAATGAGGCAGAGAAGACAAAATTGTAAAGAGTGGAAGATTAGCATCCTCATTTAAGTCTTAAGTTGACCAGTTAAAACACCTTGTACACAATGCAGAGGAAAACTGTTGGTTTGCCTTGTATTTCATTCACACTGCTCCTTATGCACAAGGAAGACCAGAGGTCTGGTTTCCAGAATATTAGGTTTTTTCCTTAGTGCTTTAAAATTTATTTTTTGAAGTTTGGGGAAAAAAACTGCAATTCTTTCTGATGCTTAGCATTTTATAGTTTAGTAATTTCATATACTAGAAGTGTTTCAGCAGAAAATGAGCTGTGACTATTTAGAGATTTGCAACAATCCAAGTAAGGCTCTGGAAACAAATTCTTGAAATGGCCCTTATTTTGAAAACCCCATTATTCTAAAAAAAATTACAAATTCATAGTTTTCATGAAGAATAAATGGTAGCAACAATGTAGCATATGGAAAGAGGACTAAATTAGGGATGGGAAGGTGTGAGCAGATGACATTTCTTTTTTCCTGTCTGATTCCTACTAATTGTGCACAAAAATATACATCAGATATGGTATTTTGCCTTTCCTTAAGAAAACAATATTCGGAAATTCCTATGTAAAGCTAATATGCCACGAGGACTATAAAGGCCTTTAGTGGGGTATCCATGTCCCTGTGGAAATTCCACACACGCGCACCATGTGGTGCAATCTGTTCCAGTCTACAGGGGGGGAGGGGCGCAGAAAGCTCTGTGGGGGCCAGGAATAAAGCCATCTCTGGGAGTTTTTAAGGTATTAACTAGAAATGGGAGAAGTGATACAGCTAAAACCTTCCCTTTTGCCCTAAGTCCTAACCCAGAATATGTTAAACTTAAGCATTCTTTAAAAACTATTTAGCAAGTTAGTTTAGGGGAGAAAAATCCTACACCTTTTTTGAGATGGTTAAATTGCTATTCATTTTGTATTTCAATCTAACCTACTGGTGATTTAATTTACAGAACTCAAAGGAAGTGTACGCTCAAATATTTGAGGACGTTAACGTATCAACCACTGTTTAATTTTGGAGTGTGCCGACTTGCTTGACACAATATTTTACCATCTCAACAAATGTTTAGCCTTTTTTTCCACTTGACTAAAGAGAAATAAGTTTCACATTGCTTCATTCACCTTCTTATGTGCATATGCTGGGAAAGATTGGATGTTAAAAAAAAACTCCCTCATGTTCCTTTCTACTACATCTAAATCTGTTTACCGATTCAAAGCTGCTAAAAAGCACTGCATTCTCCTGCTAAATCAACTGGATGGCTAGAAACCAAACTGTAATGGAACAGGGAAAAAATTATCAATTTATTTTCATGACAGAACATTCTTGAGAAGGTATAAATTTTTTCTGGTCTCTATGCTAGTTTTCTTTTTTCTTTTCTGTCTTTTTTTAAAGGCTTCAGCCTTTAAACTGATACTCTTTATAGTTATATAACAATTCTAATATTTTGTGATATTTTGTATTGTGATACCATAGATGAAATTGCCATCGGACTGACACCGTGCTGTTTATTCCTTAATTACAACTGTTAAAACTGCAGAGAAGTATGCTGATCTGCCAGTGCATATTATGAAAACAACAGTATCGTTGTCCACACCAACACCCACTCAACAGGGTATTTCCAAGATGATAGTTTAAAGAAACTTATCAGCACAATGGATGTTTCAATATAGTTTGTTTTAGTTCTCCTACTACGTGCTTTTAAAAACACAGGGCAGTTAGGAATATAAAATCTTTCATTGTAATGTAGCTAGACTACCTTATCAGCAGGAGCTGTCTCTGTAGTTAGAAAAGTTAAAAGTTTGAGTGTTCAAGCAGCAGTGCACTGAGGAATCCCAGAGCTGCTTAGGGTTGTGACCCAAAGCTTTCTGACTGACAGTTGTTTCAGAAATAATGAAAACTGAAGGGAGAGGGAAGGGCAAGTTTAAAGATAAAAAGATGAGAGAGGAGTTATTTGCACTCACGGGGTTGGCAAGTCAAAATCCAATACTATCCACAGCTTTAATAGGTGTCCTTTTTCAGAACCAGTCGGAGCCCTGCTGAAACTGGCTGCTTATCAAACGCTTTATAGTTCAGTTACTTCCTATAGAACTTTTAGAGGTTTATCTCTGAGGAACAAAATTCTCTGAATCTATTTCCTGATAAGTATTCTTATACTAAAACAGTTAAGTGTCACTGTCTTTTCATTTGTTAAAAGAAACTAAAATAGTGAGCAAACAGCCACTTTGATCCTGTGCCTTGTCCCTATAATAAAATAACTGAAAAGCAAACATTCTACAAAATGAAAAAGCAGAACTAACAGCTGGTATTCAGTTTAGATGAGAATAACTAAATGATATTTAAAAAAACACACAACACTCATTTAGCAATTTATTGAATAAACAGTCCACCTTTCAATATTAGTTTTTAATACTTGCATGAGTTTGACAGAAAGCAAATTCATGACCTTGAAATAATAGGGCTCTAAGGGATAACCCAAGACTTGCCAGTAGATTCTCATGTCTTTGTCACTGAGGAATTAATGGAACACCATGAATATATCTGATTCCTAAAATTCCTGCAATGATCTGAATATTCTTTAATATTCAGCTTTACTAGACAGGTTTTCTAAAGATAGCATGTGAAGAAGTTATCATTGTGCCTTGTTTCAAATGGTATTTTCTGCTTCATTTTGATTTCCAACACCAATAGGATATGGTGCTCTTCCTAAAAGAAACTGTTCCCATTTGGGAATATATTCTTCTACTGATGCCCAGTAAAGAGTCTGGAAAAAAAAAATCCCAAAGTAAAAAAGCATATCAAGCAATTGAACTTGGCTCTTCATAATAGTCTAAATGTTTATTCACTTAAATGTGTGTGTGTGTGTGTGTATACACACACATATATGTAGAATGCACTTCCTTTACAGAATATTTTATGTTAATTTTAGAAAAAAATCTGGCTACTTACTAGTGTTAATTTTCAAATTTCTCAGTAAAACCAGAGCCTGGCAGAATTACAGGTTTCAGAATTTTATTGTGATTTTACACGCCCTCTTGTGGCCAACCTTGTGATTATTACCAGTATCATTTATGGCTGCTGTCATTAAATGTTTTTGTTTGATGTTCCAAATCCCATACCAGATGACTACCCGCTCAAATGATTACCTGCACTAAAATTATTACAATAAAATCTTTCATCATGAACTGCTTCAGGTGAATTGGCCCCTTAACTGCATGGGGAAAACATTAAAAAAATGCATCCACTGTATCTTTTAATAGAGCACTCGATATGATGAATTTTAATTCATTCCCTTTTTTGTATAATGAGAAAATAACAAGATTACCTGCCTAACCATTTTCAAATTCAAATAACTTGTAACTTGAGGTGCTGTGTTATTGGCCGCACCCGAGCAGTCTGTAAGTGACAGAAGCTCATGCAACGTCGCCACCATGTCACGTGTACAAGCTTCAATGGCTTCTTGGGTCACTGACCTACAGCAGCCAAAGAAAAGTAACCTGCCCAAAGCTCTGCGTCGCAGGAGGGCATTCTGTATTACGTCATCACTATCACTCTCACTGGGAAATTCAGCCAGAGTTAGCATTAAGAACACATAATGATTCACCCTGACCATTAAAAAGGTACAGGGGTTCTGAACATTGAAAATGGTGAGGGTTCTACATACTTCTGCATCTATGCATGTGGTCTGAGAATAAGCCTGACATACTGAAAATAAAGATCATCCTGCTGTGCAAGACTAGCTAAGAAAAATACTATCCGAGGCCTGTGGTTGGGAATTTCTCCACCATTCACGGCTGGATTAACCCCTATTGTGTGGGCCTGGACGGGCCAGAGTAAGGTATTGGGGAATTCATCAAAGAAAAAGACATGCCCAGGGCACAACTTTGTACCAGAGTTTTTTCTCTCCTTGATCACTGGCTTTTCTTATTACTTAGATGACACAGAAAATTAAGGGGCAAATTCTCAGCCTTTAAATTTGAGTCTGTTCACATCTCTGGTTAAGCAGCAAGCAAAACTGTATTTGGAAAAGGTCATTAAAAATATCAAATCAAACTATTCTATATGTAGTAAATTCCCTTTCATCAAAAATACATTCACATGCCAACTATAGTTTGGTTTATTTTTGCCAACCATCTTCCCAATCTGTTCTTGAACTGAGGAAAATAAAACAGATAAAAGCCACACTATACTGCATAAAATGCATTTAAATAGCGTTGGTTGAATTTTTGGTGAAAGGCTGAACTGCTGGCTCCGTCTAACATCAGCCAACAGGAAAAGAACTTTTTCAGGCATATTGCCAACTTAATATTTAGTGCTTATTTTCTCTTAGAGTTCAGCAGTATAGTTGTTTCTAAGTGACTAGGTGAAAAGACACAAATCTTTATACAATTTTCACTTGATTAAATTTTTTAAATCAATATACTCATTACCTATTATGTACAAAGTATGGCACTGTGGACATACAAAGATCAGACACATCTTGTTGATTTTAGTTGAATAAATTAATCTTGGAAATACAGACATAATCATGTGTAATTTGCAACGACAGGGTCTCTTCCTTTACCATTGTTCTTTAAGATTCTCACCTCAAGAGAAACCACTTCAGGCAGTGGAATTGGGTGAATCCGGGCCTGTAGAAACTTTTCTGCTTCTTCTATATCCTACAACAGACATCAGTATTAAAAGACAAAATATATTTATATAGCACACACATCGCACGTGTAGTATATGGCTATATCAATATCCCAGATCTGTCCCCTCCACTCTTCTCTGGATACAGTTTGAACGAATGGAGGGGCACTGAGGTATGAGAACTGATTATTGCTTAATTAACCAGTTTCAAATAGAGAATGCAGGGCTTATTTTAAAATAAAAGGTGGGGGTGGTACTTCTAAGTTCTGCCTTATTTTAAATAGCGTCAATAATTCTTGCAAAAAAAACAAAAAAACTTCCTCTAAAACTGTTCAGAGTGCCAACTTAGCTCTAAAGTCATTAAAAACAGCCAGATAAAATAGTCAAATATTCAGATACCAAAAATAGTCAGATACCCAGACCCACACTGTGCTATCCTTAAAAGTAAAAAGATTGAGTCTGTCCGGATAATGTAAATGTCGTATTAATGACATATTTCATTTGTTCAATATTCTACTTTTAGATTTTTTTACTTATGCAAATACTCCTAATATTTAAAAGGTCAATAATGTGCCTCGGTACTTTACAAATAAGACCTTTTCACTATACTCTCTAGCTTTTTAGCACTAGATTTCTAAGGTAATCAAGATGACAAGCTTTATTGCTAGGTAGTATATCATTTAGCTCATGGCATTCAAGCACTGTGCTTTATTCTGGAGCTTAGCTTGTAGATGTGTGTATTTTCCCTTATGATTATAGCAACACAACGGTAATTCATACCCTGGGAAAGCCTTTACCTTGATGCAAGCATTAAGTTCATGCGCAGGAACATTTGAGATCTGTTTAAATGAATGCTCCCAAATCAGCACCTATGTTGCCTTGTGCTTGCTTATTTATATTTGTCAGGGTCACAGAGGCCTTGGTTGAAGGCTGTGTAAATTTTGTCTCTCCTTTGAGCTTAGTGCTTTGAGAGAAAAAAGAAAGCATTGGAGCAATCTCAGTACAGGGCTGTTGGACAGACGGAGGGAGATGGAAAAGGGCGTGGGAGTGGGGTGTGAAGGAGCCAATGCTGAACAGGAGAAAAGAGACAGCAGATGGCAGCGCGGGGAGCACGGGATGGGTGTGAAATGTAAAAGGGAAAAACAGGAAATTCCCTAAAGGGACTCCCCAAAGTTGCACAGCTATTAATGCACCTGCTGTCTAGAGGAAGGTGATTTGAAGGGGAAAAACATCAATTTAGGGATAAAAAGCCCATCTATTAGCATGTTGCTCCCATCCCAGAAGTTTACATTGAAGACATGTGCTAAAAAGCTTTTGATGTTGATGCTACAGCAGATAAATAACTTTTCTGTGATTACATTGAGATTTTACAAAGTCCTGGAAAAATTATTTCTTACTTTATAAAACAAATAGGATAAAATCACAACTCCAATTATACCATTATTATAAGACAGTTACAAAGTTATTGTTAATGGTAGATCTAGGTAACATTAGTGCCTGTAGACATGATTATAAACATTTTTCCTTTTTTAAAATAATTTTTTAATCCTCACCCCAGAGTATTTTTATTGATTTGAGAGGGAGAGGGAAAGATATCTATCTATCTATCTATCTATCTATCTATCTATCTATCTATCTATCTATGAGAGAGAGAGAGAGAGAGAGAGACAGACATTGATCCATTGCCTCCTGTACACACCCTGACCGGGGAACAAACCCATAACCTAGCTAGGTATGTTCCCTGACCAGGGATCAAACCTGCAACCTTTTGGTGTCTGGGACAGTGCTCCAGCCAACTGAGCCACCTGGTCAGGGCAACATTTTTCTTAATGATCAGAAGATAAGTATACTAAATTTCTCTTACAGAAAGCAGATACAGGTGGGGACACGTGGCCTGGTAAAGCAGTGTGGTTAGTAACTTGACTGTCACCCTGCAGCATTTCCACAGGAGGTTATGGCTCCAGAGGACTTCTTCCTGAAGTAGTATTTCACTTCCGTAGATGTTTTGCTTACCTCCCTGAATCCTTGTCTTCCTCCTTAGCTGGCTCCTTTGTTTCTCTTTTATCCTAACTGTGGGCTTTAAGATTTGTGACATCTGTTGTTTTCTTTTTACTTTTTCTCCCTCCAGAATTGTCTCTTCCCTAGCTTCCACTATTCATGTAGAGGGATGGATAACTTTTCTTCCTAGCCCTTATTTCTCAGCCTAATAAAATTACACTTATCTTCTTGCTACTGAATGTGTCGAATGTATAATAGTGGAGACTCTATTCACCCAGACACCCTGTATCTTCAACTCTCTTATTCCCTGCCATTTAAAAGTTCAGAGCTTCAGGGTGTTTCCTCTAGCCTTTCCATGCCATTCCCAAAGCTGTGGCCTTATTATTACACTTATTCAACAAATATTTATTGAAAACTTACTTAAACTTATGCCTAGACTCTCTCTCATTTTACTTCAATCCATACCGAACATGGAATTGATTAGTTTTGCTAAAAACTACTTTGAATAGGTCCTTACTTAGATTTTTTTAAAAAGTAATTGATACCCACTACACAGAAGATGAAGTATAAATTCCTTAGCTTGTCTGAAAAATTTCTTTGACTATATGCTGCCAGGAGGAAAGGACTAGTGACTACATTTGAAACAATATTTTATATGTGTGATGAAATTACTTTTAATAACATTTTATTTAACCTATTTCATTTCATTTTATTAAAAGTATTTACTAGAAACCTTAAAGTTATATATGTGGCTCACATTATATTTCTGTTGCACAGCACAACTTAGATTTCTCAATTTATAGGAATTCTGGGAACCAGAAGAACATACCAAATGATATCTCAGCTATGTAATTAGCAATATCCGGACTCTGCAAAAGCCTCTAGGACAAATGATCCAATTCCTTCAACAAAGAAATTAGAGGGGCAAGGAGACTTAAAAGATTCAGGACTCCTATCAATCAGTTACAAATTGATTTTTATTTGGATCCTGATCCAAACAAATGTAAAAACATGTTTATAAGTTAGGGAAATTTGAATCCTGATTGGATATTTGAGGAATTATCATAAATTTCTTAGATTGATAATGATATTGTGATTTATCTTTAAAAAGTCCTTATCTTTTAGTGAAATACTGAGATAATATAGAGATAATATACTGAACTATTTACAGATGAAACAATGTAATATTAAAGATTAACTTCAAAATAATCAGAGGGGTTGGAGGTGAGGAGTATGGATGAAACATGATTGGCCATGTTTTGATAATTATTGAATCCGGGTGATAAGCACATGGAAGTACATTCTTCTATTCCCTCTTCTACATAGGTTTGACGTTTTTCATAACAATTAAAAAACAAGTGTCCAATGTGTATGATGTAAACATTACACAATGGCAGAATTCAGCAGCCTGTATATATGAGTTGATCCGTGACTGAGACAGGTAAAACACGAGCACAAAGACTTGTGAACTGAGATCTTCTTCCCCCTCCCCTCACACACCACTGTCTCCCAGCCCAGCAAAGTATATCTCCCTGTAAATGTGTACAGTAAACTTAGCTATGGCTGGACTGGGTTTAATATTTAATCTGGTGGAGGTGCAATTTCTGGGATGAAAAAAACAAAATATTAAAGCATGAGGTACAGGGTCATTGGTATAAGAAACACTTAACACATCCATTAAACTTCTTCTTCGTTGAATTGGAGAAAGTGAGAGATGGGAAGAGGAAAGAAAAGAGACATGGGCCTGTAAGTCACTGGCCATCCTGGGTGGCAGGCAGTTTGCTGAAGGCTCTGCCAGCTACCCCGTGAAGGCTTCTAGGACACCCCTCCGTGGAAGCCCTCAGTGCATGGCTAATGTGCTGTAGCGCTCTCGCATTCATTCTCACCCCGGAGTGTTTGTCCGTCCTCCTCACAAAATGACCTTCATTACCACAAAACTGCTCTTTTTGGGTAAAACTAAGTTTTGTAGGGATAAAGGTGAGAGAGATGACAGTTTATGTTATGGAAATGTTTATTGAAACGAAATCCTCTCTTTCTCTTACAAATCCAGACCAATTATGCTTATGTTTTTAAAAGGCAAATAAATTTCATTTTATTAATACTAACAGGCAAAAATCACTCAGTCTGTTTTCAAAGTCCACTATCTGTTCAATAATTATTGATGAAACCCTCACTGTGAGTTTTCTTCTACTTATGTTCTTGTTCATTCTTTTACGAATAAGTTTGAATCTTTTATGGGATTAGTTTCTTCCTTATAGTTCCTCTTTTAAAAATATTCTGTGATATTCTTGCTAATTTATTTTTGCAAGTGCACTTAGAGAAATTTTATTGGGTTCAATAGACATTTTGCTGGGATTTTATAAATCTAAAAATAACTTTGTGACAACTGACTTTAGAAAAGTACTATTTGCCACTCAGGATTAAGGCGTGTATCTCCACTTAAGTTTTCTCATAAATCTCCCAATGAAACGTGTAATTGTTTTTATACAAATCATGCATTTCTCTTGTTAACAGCATTCCCAAGTATTTTATAATTTAATTGCTAATGCAGAAGTGATCTCTTATTTTTCCAGCTACATCTATAGTATTGCTATTGATGTTTACGCCTTTTATCCATTAACTTTGTTCAACTCAAAATAATATACTAGTTTTAAAACAATTTTGGCTTTTCTTAGTACATAACCATACCATTTAAAAATGCTAGTGCTGTATCTTTCTTTCCAAAAGGTAAAGCTTACTCCCTTTTAGTGTTTATTATATTAGCCAGAGCTTCTAAGTAAGATCAGATAATGGATGGACAGAGAGGTCGTCCTTACTTTGCTACTACTGTCTTTATAGGAATGCTTCCAAATTTTAATGGGACCATTTTGAAGCATGTTCTGCACTTATGTGCATGTCCTGATGTAACTTAACCTGTTCTAGACAAGGGGCATTAGTAGTTATTATGGTTTCCCCACCTCTAAATTAAGGAATTAGAGCAGATTAGTGGTTTTCCCAGTTCCTTAGAGCCACAGCAGGGCAGACAGAGAAGGGGTGGATGGGTGGGGCTTTGGACTGAGGCTGTCCACATTTATCTATTTTACATCTTTGAAAAAGTTTCTATGCCAAAAAAATTTGAAAACCTTCAGATGACAATCTAATCTAATCTGTATGCTTTTAAAAGTCTCTCCCCACTCAAAATTCTGTACTCAAGTCCTACTTCTTTTATTATCACAATAATTTCTATAATAGAGCCATTAAAATTATTTACAAAGTTAAAAACTGTGAGAGAAAGCAGGATAAAAAAAATTGTATGTGTGATTATCCAAAACACGTAAAACAAAGACTGGGAAGAGACAGCACCTATATCTGGGATGTAACAAGTGCTCAATATATGTTTATTAAACACGTAAGGAAATACACAAAAATCTGTTAATTCCTAGATGGGCAGGATAAATAAGTTATTTCATCTTCTTCACTCTTTCTAGTTTTCTGCAGTGAGAATATATTACTTTGATAATCAGGAGAAAAAACACTGTATCACACTGATTTCTGATGACTATAAAACAGTTCATTATTTTCCTTCTAGATATGACAGTTATTTTTTACTTCTATTAAATCCAATCTCTCTCTTCCTGAAATGACTTTGTGTCTAAGTAGCAAATGAATCCTTCTTAAATACCCTCTCATATGTTTCTTACGTAAGTACTTTTCTTTTGCCCAAACACTTTCAGTACTGTGTTATCTCTACATAAAGTCTTAGCTTACTCAGAGACCTCGCAATACATATCCGGCCTGTTCTTGTGACTTTCCAAGCTAGTTAGCTCATGGTCCCATGAACGTTAACAGGGCTCTTCTGTTGGCTCTTCCATAACAATCCAGCAAAATACCTTGCCTTCTGCCAGTTCAAACCCAGCTCCCACTTAGGTTCTTCTCTGAGACCTCTTAGAATATCTGAGCTCTCAAATATATTTTATACTTACTCCTAGAATATGAGTGCTGAGTATTCCACACAGATTAATGTTTAATTATATAAAGTCTCATATTTTGTGTGTGACAACCTTCCATCATCAACTAAGCCTGTTAGGTACTTGAGGTCCCCACTTTCTAACCAGAACTAGCTCAATAGTAAGAACCCTCTGGGCATTCATCAAATATTTGCTTATTAAAAGATGCTTGGAAGCCAAATGTTACCTGTACTTGCTGTAGGAAAGTAGCAACCAAGACTTCAAGCCTTCTAATTTCATTTTTCTGACTTTTCACAGCAAATTCCAGATTATCCTATATATTTCCATTTAAAACTAAATATTGCAAACACCATTGGGCAAGTAAGACATATGGCAATATAGAATGCTTTGGTAGCACTATGGCTGTGACTTAAATTACTGTGGCTCAAACTGCCAGAAGCTGAGAAGATAACTGAATTTTCTCTTCCTTTATCCTCTAGTGAGGACAGAAGATAACTATATCATGCCTATCGATGAAAATATTTAACAATAAAAAACTGAAAACACTGCTTTATAACTTAAATAATATAGCCTTACTACCAAATGTTTTAGTCATAGGATCTCTTGGAAGCTTGACTAGAAGCAAACTTTTAGGGTTTTAATTATGGATGAAGCCATACAATTCTGGAAGCAAAGCACAGCAAGCAGCCAAAAATGTTACACATATGATTTTACTCCAAGTGGGCACATTGGCCAAATGGTGAGGCCCTGCGCAATCACACACTTTGACCGCCCCCTCCATCACCATCAAAAGGGATCTTGAAAATCTGTTTTCTTACATATGCATTCTGTGTGTTGACTGTGGCCCCACTAAGGCAAAATCAAGTCGTTCTTGTTTTTATGTTAAATTGTTTTGAGTTACATGTAAATACATTATAGGTACTTTATGGTATTTTAAAATCTCCCTACAAAGAAAAGATGAAAGATGGAAAGCTGCATCTTGTATGTATTACTCTTTGCATAAAACATGACCTTAAAATTCCTTCAGTAGCCATTGATTTCTCTGGTTGATTGAAAACATTTAGCTTAAGCAAACGTCATTTTTTTTTCATTTTGAAAAATGAGAATCCATATGCTACTTATCTCACTACAGGGGTCTTAAAAAACAGATGATGCTTCATTAATTCTATTTATTACTCATAACAAAGACATTTTAGAAGTCAAATTATTAAATTCACTTAAAACCTTTTGCAAAGATGGAAAACATCTTTATACTCACGTCTTGGAAACTTACCTTTAAAAGACTAAGGTTCCTTTTAAATGCGGCCTCAGCTGCTTGAGTCTGAGATGCCTTTTCCTTGTTTTGATCTCCATATTTACTCTTCATTTGTTGAAGTAATTTTAATCTTTGTGATACTCTAGAAAAAAATTAAGATTATTTTACATAGTTTTTTAAAGGAGACATTTTATTGCTTGAGAATATAATATATTCATTTCTTAATTGTACTTCAACCTATTTTGAAAGCCAATTAATAAAACACTGAAAAACCTTAAAAAGTTCAATAAACCTTAAATCTGGGTAAAGCTATTTTTATTTTCATTAACATATAACATAAGTATATGCTTCTGTCTTTTTTAGCCTCGCTGGTCTTCTAAAATTATTTTAAAGTGTTCAAAATATGTTTTAATTTTTTGGTGAAAATTCAAACTGTAATAAACATCTCTTTATATACATACTTATATGTACCTACACACACACACACACACACAGACACACACACATCAATATAACTTGCTATGCAAAACCTCCTTAACACTTCAGTACCCCTGAATCTCATGTTACACATTTAGAACTGTGCTAAATTTCCATGTGTCTGAAGAAGCAATAAAAATCTTTTCCCCTCTTTTTCTAAGAGAAAGATGATGGTTCCATAGCTGAGCGAAGAGGCTATGTGTATGTATGCAGACTCACCACAAGGGAAACCCGTAGTTGAAGAAAGATGTAAAAAGTTGTAAGTGAATTATCAAACTACTTTGTTATATAGAATATACTTTAAAAGTTTGTCACTGGTCCAATGCTCATTTTACAAGTTTTTGGTCCTCTTAAATGATTAATAAGTAAATATGTCAAATGATAAAAAAGACATAAGTAGTATATATAGTAGTCTAATCATTTCCCAAAATGTTGTGGAGATTCTCAAGAAACACTGTTTCATAAGGCTGAGATTGAGGGTAGAACTAAACTTTGATATTTGAACAGTCATTTTTGTAAGTATCTTAAAAGACCAAGGAAGAGAGCCTGGTGCTTAATTAGAGAAAAGGAAAACGTGAGAGCCCACAGTCAGAGACGGAGAAGGGTTAGTGTGAAATATAAGTGCAAGACTGGCTATATAATTGCAGGGCCCAGTGCAAAATGAAAATATAAGGCCCCTTATTAAAAAGTATTAGGAATTTCAGGAGTACAACATTAGAGCATTAAACCAAGTGCAGGGCCTGTGGCTGCCCAGGTCACATACCCATGAAGCTGGCTCAGGGTAAGAGGCTTAGAGAAGTCCATTAAATATTAGTGTGTAGCCTAGAAAGGGTGAGAGGAACGGTGAGATTGTCTAGATACTGGTAACAAAAGTAAAAACATATAGAACATAATTATATCTTTCGGTCTCTGTTATTTTTAAGGACAATGACATTCCCGTAGACCAAAATCTCTCGTGTCAGAAAATTAAAATGACACACTTTCAGATTTTTAAGGCTTCCTGTGCACACAATGTTTCACTAATAAAGTCAGCACAATTTATATATTTAAATGAGCCTTTAAAAAAAACTTACATTTCTTCATGTCTTTTAGACAGGCGAATTTCTTGAGTGAACAAGGAAGTCATCTTTAGTTAAAGCTGCCTTATAAGCTTTCTGCTAAATAGTAAAAACATTTAGAGTTACTTCTACCACATGTTCTCAGCTTCACAATATTTGATCATTTTAGTACCTCAATCCATTGGTTCTCTCAGAAGAGAAAAATAAAACTGGGGATGTAATACTGTGTAAAATGAAATAATGGATTTAAAAACTTTTATTTACAATGCATAGTTTTTCTTATTCTACATATATCTAAGAATACTGTGAATCAGGTAAATTCAAGACATTTCATATTTCCCCTCTTTTCTTTCCACATTTTAACCTTAAACAACTCAAAACTAACAAGCAGCTGGTACTAAAACTAGTAAACATTTTATTGAATCAGTAGAAAGGAAAATATCTACTCTGTAATCCAACACAGGAACACCATCCTTCATGCATGTGCACACACACACATAGAAAAGCAAACAAGCATGAGAACCAACTGGAAATTCATGGTCTTTCCTTTATTGGAAGATTTCCCAGTCCTAACATCTCTTTTCCAAATAGGAGAGTGATTTTTTTTTTTTAACATTTAACTGTGGGGCAAAGCACTGTTGGTCCCTACACCTTACCCTGGTTGCTAAGGACTCCCATTTGGGAAGCTTGGGAAGCCCATTTTCATGGCACAGGAGCAAGCTCACTTTGGCTGAAAAGCCTGGGCCAACGCTGAGATTGCCCTAAATTTAGTGTTGGAGCTTGAAGGCAAATTATCTGATTGGGTGCCGAAGTTGAAGGTGCCCGCCCTAAGGGAGAAAAGGCATTCTGAAATTCCTTTCTAGAACGCGAAGTACTGGCTTTCCTAAATTTTATGAAACGAAACACCGATTACAGGTCGGCCAAGCGTCCAGCGCTGATGGAGAGATTGAGCTCTACCTGAGGAACTGCAAACACCAGCCCTGCCTTCATCGGGTTTCTTCCTCCAGGGACCGCTGTTTTCTCTTCAGCACCGAGGACAGCAATCACTCGCAAGGTTTCCCCTCCTCACGCCCACCCTGCAAGGATCGTTAGGGATATTTTCACTAACATCACTGCAGGCCAGTCCTCACTGCTTTCTTCCCAGTTTCCAGTGCAGTGTCAAAGAAACCCTGGAAAGTTGGCCCATGATAACTTCTTTTCTGTTACGCCTGCAAATCAACACTTCAGACAAGCCCCACAAGGAATTCGGCCTTCTGAAACCAAGATCCGCACGGTATTGGAGTCATCAGCCCTCCGACCACCCCAGGTCCCGCTTCCATCCAGAGGATTCATGAACTTTCCTCATCACCCCAGCTCTTACCCCTGAACAACACCATCCCTACCGGCCGTGCAGGCACCTGCGCCACCTGGGAAAGTCAAAAACCCACCCGCGCTCTGATGGCGTGGGACATTACTCACCACGCCCCACTGTGACCTCTTCCTGAAAAGCCCTTGAGTCTGCGCAGAGTCTGGGTCTCGGCGCCGGCCTGGGCGTGGCTATGCCCGCCTTCTCCGCGCTGCGACTGGAAGTGACGTAATCATGACGTTATAAAAGGCTGCCCTCTGCCGCACAAGGTGAGGTGACGCTGCTCCGAGGAGGGACTTCTGAGTCGGCTGTTAAGAACCCTGAATTTGGTGAATTAGGTCAATTTCAAGGCAGTTTGAAATGGGATCTGAACATGTTCAGAAGGCTTCAGAGAGTGAAGCTGATTTTCTTAGAAGCTAAAATGTCACAGAATGTACATGTGAGGAAAAACTCTTCCAAATAGCCCAGCGTGTTTGAATGGACCTGACAGTCTGTGAAAGCATCTTACTTTGAAGAGTTTCATCCCTGGTGCCCCATGCTGAGCAGAGGGGTGGGGCCCCTGCCCTCTTGTTGTTCGCATTCCCAGAGGGTTAGTGATATGGATCATTCACGTCTTGAGTTTCTGTGCCACTCGCTGTGTTTACGTGGATTAGGCCATTCATCGAATCCCCACTACGCCCGGTGAGACAGGTATTATTTTTCTCACTGGAAAGGAGAAACAAGCTTGATAATTTATTTAGGTCATGGATCAAAGCCAGCAGAGCCTTTATTAAATTTCCCATTGCCCTCAGGACACACACTTGGGAATCATCCCTTAGTGCTGTGAAGTGCGTTCTCAAACATCCTTTTCCCCCTGGGAATAACTTTGTGAGGTACGTGGTACTATCCTTAATTACAGTTGAAGACATTGAGGCTCCAGAGAAGTAAAATTGTTTTCTTCCTAAACGTTCCTGAGTTACTAAAAGACAAAGAAAGAGCTAGGACTTCAATCCGGAGATCTTTTATTCTTTTTTCCCCCCCCAAAAATATATACATAAAACTTAGCTCCTACTTGGGGACGAGGGCACATCGTGTTTCCTCTGCTTGAAAAGCTCCTTTCCCAGATACTTACATAGGCTCAGTTCCTTGCCTTTCAATGCTGTTTCCTCAAAGCAGCACCCCTTGAACCTCCAATGTAAGACTACAGCTCCACCTCTTCTACATCACCCTTGTCCTGCTTTGTTTTTCTCCACAACACACCACCATTCCACATATCTTATAATCACTTGTTCATTTTTTTTTTTACCAGTGCACCCCCTACTAGGATGTGAATGACCTAAAAACAAGTATTTTTTAGGAGAAAATTTGGATCTTTATCTTTTATTTATTTAAATTAAATTTCTCGGGGTGACACTGGTTAATAAAATTACCTAAGTTTCAAGTGTAAAATTCTATGATACATCATCTGCATATTCCATTGTGTGCCCACTACCCGAAGTGAAATCTTCCATCATCATATATTTGACCCCCCTTTACTAGCCCCACAGCTGGTCCCCCTCTGGTACCAACTTCACCTTTCTGTGTCTTTGAGTTTTTGAAGAACAGGTATTTTTTACTTTTTTTTTTTAATAAACTGTGAGAGATACATCAATCTGTTGCCTCTCACATGCCCCTAAATGGGGACCTGGCCTGCAGCCCAGGCATGTGCCCTCACCGGGAATCAAACCAGCAACTTTTCGGTTCACAGACCGGCACTCAACCCACTGAGCCACACCAGCCAGGTTATTTTTGTCTCTTTTATTTGCTGCTGTGTCCTCAGCAACTAGAATTGCCTCACATATAAATGCTCTAAGTACTTTTTGAATGATAGATGAAATAATTCCCCAATAGAAATTTCATCATAAAGTCAGAGAGTTCTGTCTTCAGGTCATAGGAACTTTGACCTAGCTGTCCCACAGTTTTACTTAGTAAAGATGAAAAATAGAGGTTACAAGACATTCCAGTTTACATTTTATGTAACTTTACACATAAGGTTTTTTCTTAAGTTGGTAATGGGTTGCATGAAATAGAGAAATGAACAAGTGCACATTAAAGATTGGTATGCTGCTTAAAGCAAACTTTGCTCATTTCTCTGCTTTGGAAATTTTCATGTGGATTTTAAAAGAATGAGTCAGGGATACCTCACAGACACTTAGAGATTATCTGCATACTTGTAGACAGTGATAATTTTACAGCCTCCCAGAAAAGTACTTACTCCCTACATAAAGATCTGCTGTGATAGCTCCCCTCTTCACATCATAACACACAGTTGAACCTTTCTGTGAGACATGGAGCTATGGAAGAAGACTCTGGAAATTGCAGACTACCTATTACTGTACAGCTTCTGTATTTATTCGGTAAATTTGGAGACTCCCTGGGGTGAGGTATTCATGGTCTATTCTCCATATTATTGCAACCTTCTGAGTAACACCTGGCCCCTATAATGGGGCATTCTGTAAATGTGTAGTGAAATTACTATTTCCTAACTCTGGACTAGTTCTGTGCACCAGCTGGCTATCATTGTACCCTTAACCTCATTATTTAGAATGTACTATATAATTTAGTCATAAATTTGATAAGGGTATGCTTATTAAAAATCTGTAGGATGTAGTCTCTGTCCTTAAGAGCCTAGAATCTGTCTGGGATCTAAAGGCTTACAAAAGAAAACAAAACTAGAGGATGACAGCTGACAACATAAAAATAACTAATATTTGCTGCATGCTCATTCTGTACTGGGCACTTTGCATGAATTACCTTGCCTAATACTCTAACAACCCTTTGAGCAAGGATACTAAACTCACACTATCCTCATTTTTATAGCCAAGAAAACAGAAGCTTAGAGAAATGACTTAAGATCACACTGCTAGTAAATAAACCCCAGCTGGTTTGATGTCAGTAGTCAAGTAATTATGTATGTTATATTGAGAATGTGCAATTAAAAAGTATCATGCAGACTATAAAGGTGCTGGAGAAGAAAAAGAGCACTATGCATTGGAATTGTCTAGAAAGCATTTTAGAAGACTGGGAGGTGGATTTGGAAAACTGGGTGGGATTTGGAGGTCTGTTTTTGTAACTGGCTGTATCAAGGCGGGAGAGTGGAGCATGATCTTCCAAATGAAGGAGGCAGCATCCACAGAAGTGTGTGCATGAGACTATATCTGGGGTGAGGGCCAGTGGAAATGAAGCATTGAGAAGAATGTTTTCTCCTCATCTCCCTCAGTTTTGGAGTTTTCATTTCTGGTGTCAGAACTTCAAAATAGAGGTTTGACAGTAATGAGAAGGAATTATTGGAGAACGTGAGACTGGCAAGTAGAGAGTAAAGTAAGGAAACAGATGTGGGGATGAAAAAGGAAGGACAAGCTTTATAGTGTTGGAAGTAAAAAGAATTTCAAAATCTTTGACCATTTCAATGACTCCAAATTACTACCAGTAAATTCTGTTGTAGTTTATAGTCTTTTTTATATAGAGTCTTTTTAGATCTCCTTTACTCTGGGTAGATAATTACTAAGGAAATAAATGCACACTTGAGATTTCTGGTCAAGATGGAGGTGTAGGTAGTCATGCTTTGCTTTCTCACACAACCACAAAGAGAACTACAACTAAACATCAAAACAAATAACACCCAAACAGTCAGAAAATTGAACTGTATGGAAGACCGACAACCAAGGATTTAAAGAAGTCATGTTCATCCAGATGGGTAGGAGGAGCAGAGATGCAAAGATGGGGTGGAGAGGCAACAGAGGTGGCAGAACTGGCAGTCCCACATTCATATGTGGTGGATAAAAATCAGGAGGGATATCTTGGGAGCGAGCAATCCCAGCCCCAGGCCAGACTGCACAGCCTAGGTTTCCAGCACTGTTAATCCCCATAACTTCTGGCTGTAAAAACCAGTGGGGCTGGGTGGCAGATATCTGGTTGGAAACTGCCAGATGTTCAGAAGACTCCACTTAAAGGGCCTGCACGGTCTTAGAATGAGTGCAGACCCACCCACTCTGAGATTCAGCAACAGGGCAACAGCTGGAAGGGCACCCCCAGAAACCAGGCAGCAGCACAGTCCTCTCTCTGAACCCTCCCTTCACACAGAACCACAACTGGTAAAATGGGTTGCCCTGCCCTAGTCATTAGCTAAGATTGCCCCGCACAATTTACAGGTACCTTTTCTACAATAGATCTCTCTACTAAGACAGGGAGTCGAAGCAGCTCTACCTAATACACAGAAACAAACACAGGGAGGCTGCATAGTTGAGGAGACAAATATGTCCCAAACAAAAGAGCAAAACAAAATCCCAGAAAAAGAACTAAATGAAACGGAGGTAGCCATCCTATCAGATGCATAGTTCAAAACACTGGTGATCAGGATGCTCAGAGAATTCACTGAATATGGCAAAAGCATAAGGGAAGAAATAAAGGCTACTCTACGTGAAATAAAGAAAAATCCACAGGGAACCAAGAGTGATGGAAGGGAAGCTGGGATTAAAATCAACAATTTAGAACATACAGAAGAAATAAGCAGTCAACTGGAACAGAAAGAAGAACAAGAATTTAAAAAAATGATAGTATAAGGACCCTCTGGGATATCTCCATACATGCCAACATCCATATCATAGGGGCGACAGAAGAAGAGGAAGAACAAGAAATTGAAAACTTATTTGAAAAACATTGAGAGAAAACTTCCCTAATTTGGTGAACCAAATAGACATACAAGTCCAGGAAGCACAGAGAATCCCAGATAAATTGGGCCCAAAGAGACCCACACCAAGACACATAATTAAAATGCCAAAGATTAAAGACAGAATCTTAAAAGCAGCAAGAGAAAAGCAGAGTTACTGACAGGGGAGTTCCCATAAGACTGTCAGCTGATTTCTCAAAAGAAACTTCGCAGGCTAGAAGGGACTGGCAAGAAGTATTCAAAGTCATGAAAAGCGAGGACCCACATCCTAGATTACTCTATCCAGCAAAGCTATCATTTAGAATGGAAGGACCAAAAAGTGCTTCCCAGACAAGGGAAAGCTAAAGGAGTTCATCATCACCAAGCTATTATTACATGAAATGTTAAAGGGACTTATTTAAGAAAAAAGATCAAAACTATGAACATTAAAAAGGCAACAAATTCACAACTATCGATAACTAAATCTACAAAAAGAAATTAAGCAAACAATCAGAACAGGAACAAAATCATGGATATGGAGATCATTTGGAGGGCTACCAGCTGGGAGGGGGAATGGGGAAGAATGGAAGAAAAGGTACGGGGATTAAGAAGCATAATTGGTAGGTAAAAAAATAGATAGGGGCCTGTTCAGAATAGAATAGGAAATGGAGAAGCCAAAGAACTTACATGCATGACCCATGGACATGAACTAAGAGGGAAATTGCTGGTGGTAACGGAGGTACTAGGAGGAGGAGGGCAAAGGGGAAAAATCAGGACAGCTGTAATAGCATAATCAGTAAAATATATTTTTAAAAAACCTCATGCCTGAAATGGAATTAGTTTATCTTCCTATTTCAGAAAATCGAGATGAAATTTGGTAAAGTGGGTCCAGTTGCCTATGCTTCTGCTTTTCTTCACTTTGAAATAAAATCGTTAGAATTATACATTTTTCCATAGTTGTAGACTCTCCATTTTGCTGTGCAAAAAACATTCCACATTCAAAATACATCTGAAATGCTTTAAATTGGCCCTTGATGGGTTTTGACCAGAGAGAATAAACAACCAGATACTGTACCTCTTTAGGATCTTCTGTCAGCTATCAATCTAGATCCAATCAAATAACACTCTTCAGTAGAGAAATCATTATCACAGCTGGTACCTACATGGTAGACATTGTTGACTGAGAGAACAAGCTTTGCTGATAAACCTGTGCTCAGTCCTACAGATTTCCAGGCAGAATTTGCACATGCCTTTCCTTTTTGAGAGAGCCAGTTAAAAATCTCACTAAGTTCTAAATCACTTGAGAAAGGCTTAGCATTTTAAAGTTGAAATCACACATAATTTTTAGCAAATCATTTGTATGTTGTATATACAGTAAATATGTATACTTTTTTACTTCCCAAATATCAGTAATTTAAAACTTACACATCCTTTTCTTTTAAACTGACACCATTGTAACTGTGTATAATTTATAGAGGCATTCTTTTTTTGCAGCCCATCTCCTTGATTTCCCAGCAACTTTAATTGCATTCACCAGTCTCTCTATAACTCTTTAACTCAAGCTTTTCTTGAAGCAACAATTTTCTCTTTCACAGCCTTCCTCCTGATTATTTTTTTCGTGTTTTTTCTCTTTTGCTCTTATATCCTGTAATAACTTTATCATTAGTCCACCATTGAGTAAGCAATTAAAAACCTTAAGTGCATACTTGACTACTTGGTAAGCCTTGTATTCTGTCGTTCTCATTACTTTGTAATGCTCTGCAACTGTGTTTACTGCAAACACTTGAGGCTCTTTGTGCCAGCCATTTTTTATCTTTATTGTTTGCTATATCTATCTGTCCACTTGAAACTTTTATATAATTTTCTTTGAAAAAACAAGAGTTGTAGTTTTACCTCATTGCAACTTCTTTGTTTCAATATCCAATGATGTATAAAAATATTGTTAGAAAAGGCTGCTGTGGTTTAATGTGTTTGAGAACAGACAATTTTTTAAAAAATCCATATCCTTGCTCAAGCCCAGCCACTTAGTTGTTTGTAGCATTGCCCACGCACCAAAAGGTGGCAGGTTCGATTCCCAGCCAGGTCGTGGGTTTTATCGCAGGTCAGAACACCTACAGTAGGCAACTGATCAATGTTTCTCTCTCTTTCTCGCTCCCTAAAATCAATAAAAAACATATCCTTGGGTAAGTATTAGAAGTTAAATTAAAAAAATAAAATCTGTATCCTTCACTTATATGAGAATAGCATGAGAAAATGTTTTACCTGATTTTTTTTTATATACTTTTCATGTGAATACATTTCTTATTTTGCTAGAGCATCAGGTCTTGTTTTCAAATCTGGTATTTTTTTTCTCAAGTATGTCTTTTGTTTTGCTTTTCAGTGATGACTTTCTTAAATTGAAAGCTGGGCAGTTGTACTGGTGGTTTATTCTTATGAACCTCCTCAAATTTGGATAAAATGTCACTTTTAACATAAGAATATTAAAATCTTTAAGTATACATTTGGGATTTGGTTAACTTCAATAATCATGTTTTACAGAGGGAAAAGTTAAATTTTTGAGTATCTTTATATATGGTTCTACTTTTCTTGAGCTTTTAAAAATACAAATAGAAGGCCATAGAAATAAATTACAAATTTTAAGTTTTAATGCATTTCCTCAAGTCTGAACATGGATTAGGTTGCTCATCGGCTTGTTTATACATTCAGAAATAATTCTTTAATTAGATTAAACACGAGCCTCCTTTTTTAGCCAACCTAAACTACTTCCAGCTGGTGGAAATGTTAATACTAGTTTAAAAAATTGGATAAAGTTAGTCTTTTACAATTTTGTGTGAAGAATATATCTTTGATATAAAACAAGGGTTAAACATTTTGGCTTATATGCCTAAAATTTTGAAAAGTGGTGGAGAAAAGAAATGGATTCATTTTAACTCTAGATGGCAGTTAAACACAGCTAACAAGGACCAACTTGTTTGAAATACAGAAACACAGAAATAGTAAAACACACACATTCTGTTCTACCATCCAGTTAATTACATTCTCAAAATGATGTCTTGGATTGATATTACTAAACAAACATATATAAAATGTAATTACACACAAATGGAATAAATAGTGTAGGTCTGTAATTGCAAGATTTTTTTCAGCTGGTAAATTGGCATACACCTGTGCAATGCTTTATGTTGCTCATATTTTGTCATTTTTACTAACATTTAATTTGGTATAGTTTTATTTCATGAACAATTATTTACCAATATCAATCAAACCATATGACATTGGAAAAACTATTACATATTTAATGGCTTGAAATTTTTAAATATAAGCAGAGCCTATTTTCATGGAAAAGGGTATTCTATAAAAATCCACTCCAAATTCTGGGACAGATATCCAACCATGTACATTTGAGATTGCTTTTACTTTACTTTGTTGTGCATTTAAAAATACTTTTTACATGTAAGTATTTAATTCACAATGTTAGCTTATTTTTTTTAGGGTACTAAAATTATGTTTCTGATAATATAAGGGAAAGGAAAAGCTTGTCAGAGCATATTATGTTCTCATCTTGTGGTCTCAGCTGTTTGAATAGACTATCTTTATATAGACTTGTAGAGGGTGCCTAACTCTGGTTTATGATTATTTTACGTGAATATAGTGTATAGCACATAGGACAAAAAGGACTTAATTAGTCTCTTCTGATTTGTCAGGTTGCTTAGAAAAGGAAATGATGTGATATATTTTTTAAAATGTTACTGCAGATTTTAGATATAATAACTAAATCCTTTTGAGAAGACTTATTTTATAGACTTTTACTTCTTGTATTTAGCAATTTATGCCCAGGACAAGGGTCCTGCACATTAGCACCCAGGCCATTTATAGTCATTCTTCAGTGTCTGCAGGGGATTTGTCCTGGGACCCCCACGAATGCCAAAATCCATGAATGTTCAAGTCCATTCTATAAAATGGTGCAAAACAATGCATGTAGTTGACCCTCTGCATCCTCGGATTCCCAACCATGGATTAAAAGTACTATTTTTTAGCTGTGGTTGGTTGAATACAGGGATGCAAAGCGCATGGATATAGAGAGCTGACAATATTTCCAAAACCTTGTAGGCCTTGCGTCAGTGAAGTTATGCCTCTCAGTTCCAAAGATGGAGAGGACAGGCTACTGGAAAATAGACTTTGAACACCTCAGATCCTGGAATAAGTGTTAACCTTTTGAGCTGGTGGGCTGAACATTGAGTAGGTTCTCCAAGAGATGTAATCACATTGTAGAGAGTTCCCGTGTCCTTGGAGTTATTCCCTAGACTCCAAACTTCTAATAGCAGGTGCTGGTTTATAACAGGTTCTTGATAAATGCTTGTTGGCTATAAGTTGGCAGAAGAATAAATGCTTTGGTTTTTTCTTTTTTTTAAAGCAACATTAAAATAGTCCCATGTTACTCAAAAAAACTGAAGTAAAAGAATTTATCCATTTATTTTAGGGAAGTTTCTACTAGAATTTTATAATGATTAATGCACTTGTTGTTCATCTCTAACAGATTGTTACCTTGCATGAATACAAAGTTGCCAGAGCTGATTTTTTTTAAGACGGAAATCTGGATTTTCACATGAAATCTTCTGATTTTTTAGCATTAGCAACTAATTCAAATAAAAAACAACAAAGTAAAAAATATATATATAATAGTTAAATTAATCAAATTAATATATATAATATAAATAAAATTATATAAAAATATATAAATAAAATGTATAAAATAGATATTTATTTTATATATAATATATATAAATATAATATATTTTATATATTTATATATATTATATATAAAATATATATATTTGCAGACTGATGGCTTGCAGTCTTCAATGTATATGTACCATTCTCGTTTTCAGTTCATTTTTTATAACATAATATAAATTTGATTAATTTAACTATTTTATTTATGGCTGCAATCCAATCATACTTTTTTGATGTTACACTTTAGTTCTTAAAGTTAGATTCTGGATTCTATCTAACAATCTTTAATTTCATATCCATCATCGGTCTCTTGGGTAATAGCTGCAGACACTGCTTCTGTCTTTTGTATTTGGATCCTTCCCGATTTCTCAAAAATTAACCTTAAATTAAGTTTTGGGAGTAACTTGTTATAGGTACATTGTGCCATTTATTTGGTGTCTAAAAATGATGGTACTAAAGAACCATATCATAGCCTTTTCATTAATTTTTCTTTTACTTTTTTCCTTTCTACAATCTTCTTTATAGAGTGATTCTTTTTTTCAAAACATAAATCAGAACTTGTAACACCCCCTGCCCCAGCCTAGGTAGTGGCTTTCCACTGCCAGTAGAGGACACCCCCGACTCCTTCACATGGCCCTGCTTGATCAGGCACTGCTTACCTCTTTGTACTCATCTTTAATAGGTTCCCCTTTGTTCACTCAGATCTTGCTCATGCACACCAAGCCCAGTCTTATCTCAAGAACTTTTGTATTTGATGCCCTCCACTGCCTGGAATGTCTTCCAGAGAGCTTTGTATACTCTTCACCCATCATTCTCTGAGAGAGTCCTTTTGTGCCCACCTTATCAAAAATAATCCCTTTCACCATCACTTCATATTTTTTACCTTTTTTTTTTAGAACTTGCCTCTTCCTCATATAAATCTGCATGTGTGTGTATATATGTATACTTGCATATCTGATATTTGCTTACTTGTTTATTATCTTTCTCTTCCACTGAAGTATAAATTTCATGAGGGTAGGAACCCTGTCTATCTTACTGATTGCTGTATCCTTAATAACTAGAATAGCATCTAACCCCATACTGTGTAACAGAATAGTAAAATAAATGAATAAGTCAGATTTCGATAGCCACTGTGGTACTGAGTGGTAGAAGAGAGATCACAGGTTTAAAAGGGCTGCAGAGGCAAAGTTAGGAAGTTATGACTCAGGTACCTCAGTGCTGTACATTTGATATATTTGCCCATCATTGTAGCCCATGACCACAATTGCTTTAATTTTTCAGTTTTAGAAATTTGACTGTTTATGTTGTATGATAGAATTTAAAATGGGATGTTAAACATGCTTTTAGAACTACATTCATATAAATGACTTGCTAAATTCATGGTGTGGTTTTGCATGTGGGCTATAACGTAACAATGTAAAATCTATTAGAAAGGTATTGTTTCTGAATCTACACAGTAATGTTAACATCTGAAGTTTGGCATAAAATCCCACAGATGTATTTTATAACAATACTTCAAATTGCTATCAGATAAGTAAGGATTCAGAGAAATAAGACTGAACAATTGTTTATATAGTATTTGGTTTGTCCTGTATATCCTTAGCATGTGTAAGTTCTTGGTAGAGAAGTAATTCACAGTAGAAACAACATAGAAAATATGTATTTTCTTTGTTTTTTTTTAAGATTTTTATTTATTTATTCTTAGTGAGAGGAGAAGGGAGAGAGAAAGAGAGGGAGAGAAATATTGATGTGTGAGAGAAACATTGATTGGTTGCATCTCGCACATGCCCCAAATGACTGGGGACCAGATCCACAACCTAGGCATGTGCCCTGACCAGGAAACGAAAGGGTGACCTTTTGCTTTGCAGGATGACACCCAACCAACTGAGCCACAATGGGTAGGGCTGTTTTCTTTGCTTTGTGTAGCCTTAGTGTGTGTAAGTTCTTGGTAGAGAAGCAATTCACAGTAGAGACATATAAAATATGCTAACTTTTTAAAGTATTTCAGCATTATTAAAATTAAGGTTTTGAGCAGTTTTTAAAAATAATTTTGTTTTGCATGTGAACTTTTAACGTAGTTGTATAAGACAAGTTCTCTAAAAAAGACGATTTAGAAGTATGACAATAGAACATTATATTATTTCCCAAAGCTATACAATTTTATAGTTCAAATGCATTTCTGACAGCTGTTGAATTCTTCCAAAGTCCTTTCAGGATCTCTATTTGGTTTCCATTGATAGTGTAAACATAGTCTGTTGGGAGTTCTTATGTGACTTTATGGAAAGTTCTGGTTAAAAAAAACAACTTATTTTATATGAATTTATTTATCTGCCAACTTTGCTCTATATAAATATATCCATTCAATATAATTTCTATCCTGATTAAGAGTAGGCCACTCTTGGACTGCATATATAGAAAAAGAGATATAGAAGTCGTAAACTCACCTTCCTATCCCAGACATAATAAAAATTTTAACCCAGTTTATGCTGTGAATAAACCTAAGAAGTCTGACCTTTACAACTGAAAAGCACTGGAACCTTGAACTGATAATAGCTAGAGAGGCTGTATGGTGAAATGGTGACATTATCAAATTAGAACACATAGATTCTACCTCTGAATTTCCTACCTAAGAACTCAGTTTCACCATTGACAAGGAAAGGGAAATATTACCTTCTTTCTCTACTTCAGGATACTTGTGAGGGCCAAATGAAATAATGTATATGAAAGTGGTTTCAGAATTGACATACAATGTGGAAAGTATGATTTTCACTTTTGAGCAGCATTAATGATAAAGTAGATCCATTTCATCAGACTCTGTCACACATAATCTTGTTATGTGTGGTAAAACCTTGTTATAAATTGTTTAGCTTAGAACATGGTTCTATGTCATGGACTCAGGTTACCTTGGTAGCATGACTCTGGTGTATTTCAGTTCTGATTTATTCTGTGAACTTCTAGTTTATATCTTTTCAATGATAATATTTTCTCTCATCTCTGAAATAACATGAGCTGAATAGATTGATCACTGCTATTCACATGTGAATTATTTAGCATGTGAATAAAGGTTTTATGCATTTATTAAACAAGCAAATAAAGGTAAATTTTTGACAGTAAATCTTGCAATAGTATCCTTAGCTTTACATTTTTTATTAGGCTTTGTGAACTAATTTTCCCAGGCTTTTTAGACTCGAAAGAACTGAGTCTTCATTTTTTATTCTGAAACTTACAAAGTAATTCTCAAAGTCATTGATAAGTAAATAATCTAAAGTTAATTTAAAAATGTTTTTAAACCCACAGAGTAAAGCCGTCTAGGAGAGTAGAATTAACAAATCTATTGGACTTTGAGATATTTTTTGGAAGCACAGAATTATAATCCTATTGAATACCAAGATGTATGAAAAAGATTCAATTATTTCTAAGTGATTGTTTAAAAGAGAGCTGTACTATTTGTATTTAAATTTTGTAATCATTCTTAAGGACACTTCTAAGTAAAAGAGAGCACTATCTAAAGCTGTACAAGAAAATTTTTATCTATCTTTGAGAAGAAATATGTTTTGGGGAAAAATTTGAAAAAAACCTGAACTCAGACAGACAGTCTGTTTTATATTCTTTCTTTGGTAGTAACATTATTAATATACCTATATCTTCAATGGCAAAGTAAAAACCAAACTCTTTTTTAAAAGAGGTTTTATTTATTTATTTTAGGGGGAGGAAGAGGGGGAGGAAGGGAGAAAGAGAGAGAGAAACATCGATGTGTGTGCTAGAGAATCATTGATCAGTTGCCTCTCGTACGCTCCCAACAGGGGACCTGACTCTCAATGCAGACATGTGCCCTGACCCAGAATCGAAAGGGTGACCTTTTGCTTTGCAGGATGATGCCCAACCCACTGAGCCATGCTGATCAGGGCTTTTTTTTGTTTTTAATTCTTACCTGAGGATATGTTTTTATTGATTTTAGTAAGAGAAGAAAGGAGAGAAAGAAATTTCAATGTGAGAGAGAAACATTGATTGGCTGCTGCTTCCCATACATGACTGGAGCAGGGATTGAACCTGTAACCTAGGTGTGTGCCCTGACCAGGAATCAAACCTTCAACCTTTTGGTGTATGAGACAGTGCTCTAACAAACTGAGCCTCCCAGCCAGGGAAAAAATGGGAAAAAAGAACTCTCTAACTTGATATTTAAGGTCTTCCATACTACAGCTCTCATCTTACTTTACATGGAAATTTTTAGGATGAAGATATTGTTGATACAGGACTTTCCCCAACTTTCACAAAAACAGAATGGCCTTTATTACTCACCTTGTCACTCAAAATCTACCCATTTTTTAAGGTTAACAAGTATTATTTTCTTCTTGAACTTTTCCTCTGAATTCTTGTGGCACACACTTATGTCAATACGAATCTATTTGGGACCTAATGATATGCTATCATGTATTGTTATATAACTTTTCAAGTCTGAAATAGTCATGGTACATGACTTGTGTGTGTATAGAGATAGACTACATATTATTTTACATTATTTCTATCTCTGTAGGGCTTAGAATACAAAGAGATAGGCATATATAATGGTTATATAAACAACTTTATATGTTGTTATAAACATTAAAATGGTTATTATAGTTACTTTCCCTAGTATTACAGTCCTTGGTTTGAAGTCTGACTTAACATTTAAAGATGGACTGATCCACTCCTAGAAACCGGGGCATGGACTCTTCGAGTATGAGTGCTCCCTATGCAGAGCAACACTCTCATGTTTTAGTGTTTAAAAGTTATTTAGTAAACAATCTTCAGTGATTATGCATTCTCCTTATACAGCTCTCAGTTATCTCAGTTAATGAAAGCTCCCACCTCACAGTAAATCTACCTGTCAACTAATTATGTTAAAGGTACACCACTCATTCAAGGCTTGTTGCCCATTTTATCTTTTAGTTTTGGCTTCCTCTTACAGGATAACATGGATATCATGTCCTCACTCTTCACCCAGCACCTTTACCTTCTCAGGAATAACTCCTGCTTAACAAGATAAAGAACAGATTTACACTAAGTTGTAGTGAGAGTGTAAGAAAAAAGTGGCTCACCTGACTGTTAAAAATTACAGGTTAACTAGACAGAAACAGTTTCCAGGAGAAAGTCATCATCTGCGCATTGGGTAGGAGCAAAGGAGAGGAGGGCATTTCAGGTGAGGGGAGTGATAGTGCAAAGTAATCTAAGTGAGTCTGTGGATCAGTGAGGGAATAGATTGACTTGCCTCGAGCAAAGGTGTGCGTTGAAAAGAATGTAATGTTAGATAAATGGTAGTAGTCATGGGAGGAATGATAAGGAATGATGATATCTTTAAAGAGTTGACATTTTATCTGATTCAGAAAGAGAACAATTAAGTGTTCGATGGAGGACTTAGTGGATTTTTGAGAGAGAATAATTAACAGAGCTTTGTATCTGCATTCTCTAAAAATGTTTTTTGAATACATTCGTTAAACATATTCTCTTTTATCCCTTTTACTCCATCTTGCATGTGGCTAGTACATGGCCTGCATGATATAAACTCAACAATGTATAGTACTTTTGATTTCTTTGGACATTTGGCCAAAGTGTGTTTTTGAATACACGCTGATTATTCTCAAATAATAGTTTTAATTTTTCCTTTTTGATTTATGTGTTTCTTGCTGCATAATGTAGATGTGAATCTGAGTGTAGTTTTCTGTGGTCTATTGGACCCTTCAACAAAACAACATAACCTTATGTTAATGGCAAATGATAAGTATGATAATATAATAGTATTCCCTCTGTTAATTTTAACTCAATTTTTACTCACTAATTTTCCGTAGGGATTGTATGAATCCCCTAAGCTTTTCCCTAAAACAGACTACATTAATAGCTCTTGATTGGGCTATCACTAAATCACATTTGTGGAATGCCACCAGGAAAATATACCTATAGCAAGTGTTGACTTTGGAAAATTTGGAAAATAAAAAATTATGTGTAAGATTATGGCTCTAAATAGAAATATGTTTTACCTATTTATATAAATTATTTTGGAAGAATAACCTATTTCCTGGATATTAAATTCTAGGTTGGCAGTTTTTTTTATTTCATCATTTTATGTATGGCATTCTGATCTCTTATGGATTGTATGGCTTCTGACCAGAAGTTGGCTGAAATTGTCATCTTCCTTCCTTTTAGGTAATGCATGTGTTGTGTTTCTTCTTTAACTTTGATTTTCAGCAATTTGAATAGGACATGCCTAGGTGTGATGATGATGATGAAGATGAAGAATTCATTCTGGTGTTCTCTAAGCCATTAGGATCTATGGTTTGGTGTCATTAATATTGGAAAGTCCTAACATTTATTTCCTGAAATATTTTTTTTCTGCTTCTTTCTTTCTTCTCCTTCTGGAATTCCAATGATATATGTTACATTATTTGATATTGCCTATAGCACTTAGACTCTTTTTGTAATGTTTTTGTAGGTTTTTTCTTTTTACATTTCATTTGGGGTCACATTTATTAGCCTATCTTCAAGTTCACCAATTCTAATAAGTGCATTACGTTGTGGTTTTAGTCACATTTACTTAATGACTAATAATACCAAGCATCTTTTTATGTGTTTACTTGCCATCTGTGTATTATATCTTCTTTGATGAAGTATCTGTCCAGCTATTTTACCTGTGTTTAAAATTGGATTGCTTTTTAATTTATTTTTTAATTTAATTTTTTCCATCACCATTTATCCCCCCATACCCTCTTCCACCTCCACCCACCCCCCGCCTCTTATAATCACCTCACTGTTGTTCATGTAAATGAGTTCTTTCTCTTTTTCTTTTCCTTTTTGCTCAATCCCTCCACCCCCCAGAATCCCCTCAGAGCTGTTAGCCTCCTCTGTATCTATGAGTCTGTCTCTATTTTGCTTGTTAGTTCAGTTTGTTCATTACATTCCACATATGAGTGAAATCATACAGTAACTGTCTTTCTCTGACTGGTTTATTTCACTTAGCATAATGTTCTCTGGGTCCATCCATGCTATCACAAAGGGTAAAATTTTCTTCTTTTTTTAACAGCTGAGTAGTGGGTTGTTTTTTATTAAATTGCAAAAAATAAACAGAAATCAAGGTAGCTAGGTGTTTTGCTTGACTACCTGAATAGATGGTATTGCTGTTTATTTAGATGGCAGAAGACTGAAGAAAGAGCAGGTAAGGGGGAAAAAATCAGAGTTGTGCTTTTATCATGTTATATTTGGCATCTTTATTAGGCATATGAATGGTGATGTTAAATATCCAATTGGATATTAATCTGGAGTTCAGGTATAGTTGGGAGTAGAGATACATAGTGGTAGTTATTGGCATATAAAAATATTTAATTCTATGGGATTGGGTGGAATGGCAGAGACTATAAATTGAGAAAAAAAGAGCTACTTTAGCAGAAGCCTAGGGCATGCCAGCATTTAGAGGTTGTATGTATGAAGTGAATGCAGCGATGGAGGCTTGAGAAATAACATACTGAGGAGGAAAAATATCTTACCTTCAAACCCTGAGTAGTTTCACTCTCCAGAAGGGAGCCACAGTTCTGAGACCCCCAAATGGTTTTCAGAACCTTCTTTACCAGTGAGGTAAGAGAAGCAAAAACAAGAAAAATCACAGAAATGAAGGCCTATTTTAACTTTTAAACTTTGTGTTTTTTTGCTCAGTAGAGAGGTCTGATCACTTTATCTGCCATCCCCCTTTAATGTCCCCTTATCTGATTTATTTAATATTTTATTCTCTATGCTATTACAGTTGTCCCAAATTTTCCACCTTTTCCCCCTCCACCAAGCCTCCGTCCCACTCATTCACAGCAATTCCCGCACCGTTGTCCATGTCCATGGGCCATGCGTAGATGTTTTCTGACTATTTCCTTCACCCTCTTTCACCCCACCTTCTCCCTGTCCTCTTACAGATGTCAGTCTGATTCTGTTTTGCTCACTAGTTTATGTTATTCATTAGATTCCACATATAAGTCAAGTCATGTGGTATTTATCTTTCACTGATTAGCTTATTTTGCTTCACATAATAGTCTCCAGGTCCACCTATGCTGTTGCAAAAGGTAGGAGTTCCTTCCTTTTTACTGCTGCATAGTATTGCATTGTATAATGCACCACAGCTTTTTAATCCACCCATCTACTGATGGGCACTTAGGCTGTTTCCAGATCTTGCCTATTGTACATAGGGCTGCTATGAACATAGGGTGCATATATTTTTTGTATTGGAGTTTTGTGATTCTTAGGATATATTCCCAGAAGTGGAATCACTGGGCCTTGGGCAATTCCATTTTTAATATGCATGGAATATTTTTTTCCATCCCTTCACTTTCAGCCTGTGTAAATCTTTTGTTCTGAGGTGGGTCTCTTACAGACAATATATATGGGTCATATTTTTTTAATCCATTCAGCGACCCTATGTCTTTTGATTAGAGCATTTGCTACATTTACATTTAAGATTATTATTGATAGGTACTTATTCATTGCTATTTTTTCTTTTACCTATGTCCCGCTCACCCCCCCTCCCCTCACACCCCCATTTCTCCTTCTTCAAGCAGACCCTTTAAAATCTCTTGCAATGCTGTTTCGGTGGTAATAACCTCCTTTAGTTAGGTTTTTTAAAAATTGTTTTTGGTCTGGGAAGCTCTTCATTTTGCCTTCAATTTGAAATGATAGCCTTGCTGAATAGAGTGGTCTCAGATTAAAAAAATAATAATAAAAAGGCTATGAAAAAGAAAAAAAATAACAAAAACAACGAAAAAGAACAAAGTGAAATTTATCTCAGCACAGTTTAGTGCTTGCCTGCTGGGAGCTCCGTTTGGGTGCTGGTCTGGCGTTGTCTGATGCTGGTGTAAGTCAATATTAGATCATGCCCACATCTGGCCCTCGGCTGCCTGTTCAAAGTTGCAAGTGATTCGAGCTCTGCCAACCTTGGCAGCACAGGGGAGGGACCAAGCTGCTCTTCAAGGCTGGCTTTTACCAGCACAGGGCTCAGGAGTAGGTCAGCAAACATCCCAGGGCACCACAGGATCTGCCTCTGCCTGCTGGACTGACACTGTTTCTGGAAGGGCTTCTGGCAGAACCGGGAGGACGGGTGCCCTGGATCTCCCATTGTGGCGGGGGTAGGGGGGTGGGGGGAGGGGGGAGTGTAGTTCAGACTTCAGGGGAGCTGGTGGATGTGTTCCCCTGCTGTAGAGCCACAGATCTGAGTCTGTCCCAGATTATTTCCCTGAATTTGGCAGGGCAGAGCTCCTAGTAGGAAAGCAAGTGGGGCCTCCAGAGCCCAGAGTCTGGGTCTGCCAGAGACCAGGAGCGTGTTTCTATCAGCACTCTGGTGAGGGGGAAGCACCAGTCCATTTCCAGGGAAAGTGAAGAGAATGGCCAGCCCCAAGGCAATCTGTACCACCCCCTGAGCCTGCTTAAGTTGCTCTTTCCTTGGTAAGTTTCAGATGGAGAATAGGAGAAAAAAAAAAGATGCAGGCTGCGGCAAGTGGGATTCCAGAGGATGGAGGCGAGCAGTATCCCACAAGGTGGGGTAACTGTTTTTCCCCAGGCTGATTCCCCTGCGAGGGGCTTGCTCTTCTCAAGAAAAATGGCTACTGTGCTATCATGGGATGACGCTGACAGGGATCCCAGCAGCTGCTCCTTCATGTCCCCAGTGCCTCCCATTCCAGACTCTCCTCAGGCAAGTCCAGTACACACTGCCCTGCATTCACTGGAGCCCAAGGTGAGTGACTGTGAATGAAAACAAAAACAGTGGCTTTGTCTCCAGTGGTCTCTGTTTCTTCCCGGTGGAAAGAAACCCTGCTACCTTTCACCGCCGGATGCCATGTGGACAGCTGATCCCGGCTGTGGTGTCCCATGCTGGTGAGCCCAGTCCGGGGTCCAGGCTTCACTCCTCTCAGGGGGAAACTCTCAGAGAAGTGCTATCTCTCTGTACCCTCAGCCTGCTGCCTGGCGGGAGCAAGCTTGCCCCTTTGGCAACCCACCCTTCCTACTCATCCCAGGTGGTTTCTGTCAGTCCTTGGTTAAAAGTCTCCTCTTCAGGTAATTTCTAGTTGGTAATTCCAGGCGACTGTTCTCTTTAGTTTTATTTCCAGTTTGGTCATGGGAAGAGGTGCAAGAAAGATTCTCCTATTCCGCCACTGTCTGTGACAACACCCTCTCTTATTAAGTTTTCTTTTACTTTTACCTGACATTATATTCAGTATTATTTACGTATGTGTTGTTTATCAACTCCAAGCTCCAAAATGATCAAGGACTATTTTATGAACTATTTTATTTACCCCTAGCACCTAGAACACCTCCTGGAACATAGTGGTTGGTGTGTAAGTATTTGTTGAGTGCTGAATGCAGAAGGTTGTGTGGTCAATTGCTGAAAAATTAGTGAAATGAGGGTAAAGAACAAAGTATTTGAAGATAAGAAATGTGGGATGATGATGATGGAACCCTAACTTAAACAATTTGAGGGAATGGATCTTGTGACTATAGACAACTGTCTCAAGAAATTTTGTAGTCAGAGTGAAACGACAAAAAGAGAGGGCAGTCAAAGGAATCTTGGCATCAATAGAAGGCTTTTTCAAGTTGGTGATAACAGAGCATATTTATATACTAAAATGAATGATTCAGTAGAGAAAGAGAAGTATCTGATTCAAATGAGAGGAGAGCTGATTACACAAATGAAGTCCTTGGGAGGACAAGTAGGCATGGGCCACCTCTAAGTAATGGAAGATAGAATGGTTGGCCTGATGTAGGAGCAAGGACACTTTGGGCACAAGGGGGAGGTAAAGATTGTGAGTTTCAGATGCAGGGATATTGATAAGATTTTAGTTGACTTCTGCCTGAAGTGTTAGGATAGGGTAGCCCTGAGTCCTTTAAGTTTCCTTATATAAACACCTTACCCAATTGTCAGAGAAGGTGTCATAGTAAACCATGAAGTTCTAGAGACTGTCTGTATTCCTATTTGGAGTGTTTTTACAGTGCACAAAATTTGCCTTCCATTGGGATCTATGTTTAATAAATAGAAAGTGTGATAGGGATGCTAATAGTAGACTATAGCTGCTGCCAGCTCAGTAACTATAATCCACCTGCTCTGATGCACACTCTTCTTTAGAGATGGGGGTTACCTATGAATCTAACCCAGGAACATAACACTGAACCAAAGGGGGTCTTGTGGGAGGTGAGGGTGGGGCTGGCTACTCCAGCATTTCATATTTTCCTCAGTGTTTATCATTTGAGGAGAGCACTTCCAACCAAGATGGAGGCATAGATAGATACATTTTGCCTCCTCACGCAACCAAAAGAAGGACAACAACAAATTTAAAAACAAAAAACAACCAGAACTGCCAGAAAATCAAACTCTATGGAAGTCTGATAACAAGGAGTTAAAGAAGAAACATTCATCCAGACCTGTAGGAGGGGCAGGGATGCCTAGCCAGGGCAGAGAGGACATGTGGCAAGGTGTGGCTGGTGGAACAGGGCAGGCAAAGCAGTGGCTGGTGGGCCAGGTGGTCCCACATTTGTGTGTGGATAAACTGGGAGGAACAACTGGGGAGTGAGAGAGACCACCCAACCCAGGGTTCTGGCACAGGAAAAGAAAGGAAAGCAAGCAGCATTGTTCCTTCTCAGACCCCTCCCCCACACACAGCACCACAAGGCAGTGATGTGGGCTGCCCTGCCTTAGTGAACAGCTAAGGCTCCACCCCTAACAATGTAATAGGCACACTGAGACAAAAAAAATTATGACCCAAACAAAAGAACAGATCAAAGCTCCAAAAATAGAACTAAGCAATGAAGAGACCGCCAACCTAACAGATGCTGAGTTCAAAACACTGGTAATCTGGATGCTCACAGAATTGGTGGAGTATGGTCACAAAAGGGAGGAAAAAGTGAAGGCTATGCACAGTGAAATAAAGAAAAATATACAGGGAAGAGAAACTGGGACTCGACTCAATGTTTTGGAGCAGAAAGAAGAAATAAACATTCAACCGAAACAGAACGAAGAAACAAGAATTTAAAAAATTGAGGAGAGGCCGAGGACAACTTTAAACGTTCCAACATCTAAATCACATGGGTGCCAGAAGGAGAAGAGGAAGAACAAAATATTGAGAACTTATTTGAAAGAATCATGAAGGAGAACTTCCCCCATCTGGCGAAGGAAATAGACTTCCAGGAAGTGCAGGAAGTCCAGGAAGGTCAGAGAGTCCCAAAGAAGTTGGACCCAAGGAAGCACACACCAAGGCACATCACAATTACATTACCCAAGATCAAAGATAAGGAGAAAATCTTAAAAGTGGCAAGAGAAAAAGAGAGTTACCTACAAAGGATTTCTCATAAGACTATCAGCTGAATCCTCAAAAGAAATCTTCCAGGCAAGAAGGGGCTGGAAAGAAGTATTCAAAGTCATGAAAGACAAGGACCTACATCCAAGAACACTCTATCTGGCAAATCTATCATTTAGAATGGAAGGGCAGATAAAGTGCTTCCCAGATAAAGTAAAGCTAAAGGAGTTCATCATCACCAAGCCCTTATCAAATGAAATATTGGAGGGACAAATCTAAGAAAAAGATGATCAAAACTGTGAACAGTAAAATGACAACAAACCCACAACTATCAACAACTGAACCTACAAAAAACAAAAACAAAAACTAGACAAACAACTAGAACAGGAACAGATTCATAGAAATGGAGATCACATGGAGGGTATCAGTGGGGAAGGGGGAGAATGGGGGAAAAGGAATAGGGAATAAGAAACATAAATGGTAGGTATGAATTAGACAGGGAGGTTAAGAATAGTATAGGAAATGGAGAAGCCAAGGAACTTTATGTATGACCCACGGACATGAACTAAGGGGGGCAATGCTGGTGGCAGGAGTGCAGGGCAGAGGAGAATAAAGGAGGGGAAAAAATGGGACAACTGTAATATAATTAATAAATATATTTGAGAAGATATTTAGGCCTAAATCATTTTGAGAACAGAAAGGACTCCTTTATCATTTTTTAAAGGCCTGGAAGAATTTTTAAAAGTCAAAGGATAATTCTAGAACTGTATAGTCTGGGTGCTCATATACATGCACCCACATGAGTCATTTGAAAATTAAGTTGAAGAGGGGAAGTAGGAAATGCTTTGTCTAGTAGAGAAGATCTGATTATTACTGTGGTGTAAGCTTAGAAGAATACTATGCACCTGCTAGGATGTTCTAACACAAAATCCGGTTTACATATTCTTAAGGAATCTGAGAATTTTGTTCCAACAGAAGGTGTCTTAATTAGTAATTAATAGTAAGTTCAGTTTAAATGTACATAATGACTGTGCATCTTTCCATGAAAAATTTTTATACCTGGTATTCTATTACAGTAACCTATCTCACATTATTATTTTTTAATTTTAAAATTTATTTATTGATAGAGAAGAGGGGGGAGAGAGAGGAAGTGAAACAATGATTTGTTGTTCCACCTACTTGTGCATTCATTAGCTGATTCTTGTATGTGCCCTGACCAGGGATTGAACCTACCACCTTGACATATTGGGAAGATGCTCTAACCAACTGAACTGCCAAGCCAGGGCCGATACTGTATTTTAAGTGATCAATTTTGAAACATTTACAAGACTCATGAGTCATGAATATGTTAAATATTGGAATATTTTAATTTATTGTTAAAATACCTAGAGTTCTAGGATAAATAACCTCAATTTATTTATTCTAATTGTTTCTGTCTTCAACAATCCATAAAGCTTTCAGATGATCTTATTTAAGTTGTGAGATTCTCTGAAATAATGTACTTTATAGGCTTCAAGAACAGGGAATGTTTCTAATTGTGGCTGCTTCTTCACGATGATATTGGGTAGCCGAGAAAGCCAAGTAGACCTAGGGTAAGGAAAGATGTTAGTCGATAATGTCATGTACTGAAAGTAGTGAGAGATTATATAAGACATAAAAATCATCTGAATAGAAAGAAATTATCACTTTTTATATTAATTTATAGGATTTGGGGGTTGAGATAGGGCCGTGTAGCTAGTGATAGAAACAAAGTTCGACTTCTGGTCAAGACGGAGGCATAGGTATACACAGCTCACCTCTTCTCACAACCGCATCAAAATCACAGCTAAAATATAGAACAACCATCACTCAGAACTGTCAGAAATTGAGTTAAATAGAAATCTGGCCACTATGGAACTAAAGAAATCACATCCGTCCAGACTGGTAGGAGAGGCAGAGACACGGAACAAGCTGGTCCCTCATCCATGGGTGGATAAAAATTTGGGAGAGATATCTCAGGAGTGAGGAGTCCCAACCCCACACCAGCACCCCCGCCACCAGCCCAGCATTCCAGTGCCAGGAAGCTAAGTCCGCATAACTTCTGGATTGTTTTTACAAAGGTAAAAAAACTGGGAGAACTGTAATAGCATAACATAAAATATAATTAAATTAAAAATCAATTAAAAAAGACACAAAGCTCATCTTTTTCCATAGTTATTATATAATATTCTGCACTTGGTGTTTGACATGAACAAATACCAGTGTTTCACTTTTCTGAAATTATGAAGCTTTTTCTTTAAAAAAGCTTTCTTGAAATGCACTGAGATATTTAAACCATTAGAAGAGAAATACTAAAGCTTTGAGGCATCATGTATGTTTGTCCATTCCATGCCTCTGCCACTCTCGTTTCTGGACAGTAGGATATATGGATTGACCTCTGTCCACCTTCGTCCCCATTTAGCACCCTGAAATCTAATTTGATGCAGTGAGCTTCCTTATCAGTGAAGAAAATATTTCAATATTAGTATGTAATTGGGCAAGCTAAGATAGTTGGCTTATGTTTCATGATTGACAAGAGATCTGCTAAGCAATTAAAAATAAAGCAAGATTATAGGATAGTTATAATGGCTAACGTTAACTGATTCTCCCAAGAGCTTTGCATGCACCATTTTATTCACTCCTCACAGCAGTCCAATGAGTAAACATTTGTTTCTCTATTTTCCAGCTCAGGTAAATGGCACATAGAGAAGTGAATAACTTGCCCCAAACCACCCAGTGAATTACTGGGCATTTCTGCCCAGTGGGCTGGCAGAATTGACTGGAACCCTTGGCTGTTTGACTCCATAGTCCTGATTCTTCAACATTTTTTTTTCCACTGTGGGAAAATGCAGAATACACAGAATTTTGTGAGCACAACCTGTTAGAGAACATAGATGGCTATATAGGTTCACACAGGTGAACAATTCTTAGTCTTTCCCTAAAAGTCATCTCTACTATTGTGGCAAATAAATTGAAGAACTAATTTTTACGATTAAATAGTAATCTTTGCCTCATCTGACTTGGAATGCCTCTACCAACTTCACATTCTGTACAGAGTATAACTAACATGTGACCTGTGGTAGATACTTAGCAAATGCTTATGGAATGAATTCTAATGGAATGCTCAAGATATCTACTATTTAGAGCATTGCAAGGCCCATTGGCTGTTGCCACAAAGCTGACTTTACACCTTATAGAAGTAGTGTGGGGTTAGTGTGGGGGAGGGAAGACAAGATTTACAGGCCAGTAGCTATGCAAGTTGAATCATTTCAGATTACCACAAATCAGTTAATTTCTTATTTTCCAATTTTTAAGTAACATAATTATTAAATTCATATAAACTGCTGGCCTAATTCTCTTTCTGGCAAACTTCATAATCACAAAAGCCAATTTTACCTTGCTGGTACTCAACTTTCAGTTCCTATCTTGTAGTGCCTTATGCTATTTCACCTACACAGGCAGAAATGGAGCCAATGTCTTCCATCCTGTCTCTGAATCCTGACATGATTAATAGTGACTTGTTTCTAAATCTTAAAGTTCTCAACAGTCTACCTAAATTCAGTTAGAAAATGGAGTTTTGGGTCAGTGGCTCTTTGCATTCTTGTTTCTTTGCCCCATCCTTGGTAGAAGTGAAGCTTGTCTAGGATTATATTCTGGACAGTAAAAGCCATGGACTGATTTAATTATTTTGAACAATTGTAGCTACTGCTTATGGAACCGTCTTGGGTGGACTTAGAAGTAGTTAGGAATGTGGGAACCCCATTCGCTCCATGCTGGCTTCCTAGTATTGTGATGAAAGATGATGTAAATACTTCTACTGCTCTTGCTTGTTGGTTTATCAGCCTGAGGTGGAAGATGATGTCAAAATTCTTTCACAACTTCTCATAGGATCCAGGAAGGTTGTTTAAACGACTGAGAGGCCGGCATAAGGTTAGATGGAAGAGGTACAGGCTCTGGTGAACAGGAGAGTACACATATCACATTAAAAAGACAATAGGCTGCTACTCCTCTCCAGCGTGGTATTGCCATGTATTGAGTATGGATGGGTGTAATTTGAGGAAGAGTAGGGTTATATAATCAGATTCTTTCTTCTGTGCTGAAATTGGTCTGTTTTCCATATACCAGTGGAAACTATTAGTAAATAATAATAAGTTCCCAGTCACTTAGGGGGAATGAAATTTCATTAGCTCTTTAATATCTATGGAAGGAGGACTTGGAACCCTGGTAGTAGTAAGAGCTGAATTCCTGAATGTGGAGCCGTCTGAAGTTCAAAAAGATTTCACAGAATCTCCAAGTCTTTCCAGGATATATCCTTCATCCTACACAGTAAATATTAAAGAGGGGAAAGTTGCTACAAACCCAGTTGATACAGTGGGTCTTAGCAGCACTCATAAAGTGAGTAAAGTCAATATACAGGCAAAACTTTGTCACTGTTTTCCCTTTAAAGGAGAAAGAAGTCAGGAAAGACACTTCTTTTTGGCTTTCTGGCTGTGTAAAGATGACTTCTAATATTCATTTTCCAACCATGGGAACTAGGATGAAGGGTCTGTGGGTTTAAATATGATCTGTTCAGGGAGACTAGTAACCTGATTTTATTGGATATAGGTATTTTCACAGAAATGCTCATCACTAATGAATACATCAAAAACCATACTTTATTTTATGTATAGCAATACAATTTACATATTAAATAACACTATAATAGAATGATTTGATATAGTTTTAAACAGAAAAGGGAAAATCTCAGGTTATAAAACCCCTCCCCCAGAACAAATTAAAAAAAAAAACCACACTTTTTCCAAATGGGTCAATGCAACAATGTATTCAGTGACTATGTCTAATTCCTGTTGCACAAATGGTTAATGGAATTAAAAAAGAAAATCCAACTTTCACAATCACTGCCTCAAAGAAATAACACATGTTGGATTCTTTTGGAATGCAAAGATGATTCTTGGCTACTTCAATACACAGAAAGTTGAATTCACATATCCACCACAAAAACCAAAAACCAAAAACAAAAAACTATGACGGAGTTGAAACTAGAAAAAAATTAGCTTTATATGAAAATATAAAATTCTATGATTATATACCATAGATACAAAGTTTCCAGAAGATGCTTATTCAAGCAACAAAATATTTACAGTTTCAATGATTTTAGCTATTTCAAAATGAAATGAAAGAAACACGAATCGACATGAAGGCTGAGTTTTTTGTTTTTTGTTTTTGTTTTTTTAGAAACAATGGCTGCTTGCTAGTTTCAAATGTTCTAACAAAAAAGGAGTCACTACCCCAAATGTTGGAGAGTTGCGACATTTTATAAAATCGGCAGTCTCCTTTTCTGGAGATGTTTATTTCTTAAAACTCAAGATATTTTTCTTGAAATTAATTATCCTCTGTAGAAAATGCTTCCCTTTGCAAATATTTAACAAAAATACTAAAAACAGTTTAATAGCTAAGACAAAGTAGAGGCCAAATATCATTATTACAATTCCTTCCTATTTCTAGCATGCCTTCTTTCTAGAGATAAGTAAAGCCAATATTGTTATGTTAAAGACAACTAAGGGAAAGCGCAAAGGGGTAAGTGAAATTATAGCTGTTTAAAAAAAAGCAGGCATTTTCCCTTCATATAAAAATTCACTGACACCATTGTAACATAAACTTTAGAACACGGAAGTTGAAATGCACTTTCCAGTATAACTGCTAAATTCTTAAGACAATCTACATTTTGATGATTATTTCTTAAATTATGATGAGTTTGGGTTTTTTTCTTATTTTTTGCTTAGAATTAGTAATACATATCTTTGGTAAATTGGTACTATATTTTAACTTTTAAATATATATGAATTTAAGAAAAAATTCATAACAAGGCAGTTGTGCTGTGTCATTAAAAATAATTAAGGTTAGTTGTTGATTTAAATCTGTCACTCTGGGCTAAAACTCTGGCAGCCAGACCTTGAACACCACAACCTTCTCTGACCCTGCTGGACTTTTCAACTTGAGATAGACTCCAAAAGCTGCATTGAGTAAGAATTAGGCAAACCAATTCAGTTAATCTTATTCTTCTTGAAATTCAGAAGTGTGTGCGCGTGCGTGTGTGTATGCTTTTGGATGGAAGAAAGAGTTCTCCTGATGGAAATCGGGTGTTTTTTCTCTGATGTCCAGCACAGCCACTTGGTCTGATCATTGCAATTCAGTTTTGTATGATGTGTGCATTCTGTTTACCTAAAGCTAAATTCGGATAGCCAATAAGCTTATTTTATAAAATAGCACACATTAATTAGCAATAGCTATTTCCTTTCCCCCTGAGTGCAAGTGGTGATAACCTTGTCATGTAGTTAAGCAATGTGCTTATGTTCAAAGAAAACACCATATTTGAAGCTCTGCCTTGGGAAAGATGTAAGCATATTTCTGCCAATAACAAAGGAAGAATAACAGTGCAGATACACTCTGTGGTGAAAGCGAGGAATTTCTGAATATAACTATCCTAAATGAAGTATGTTGGGATCACTTTGGCAACATGGACAAATAGCAATTGCTTATAGTTCAATGGGTCAGCATTTGTATAGACTTTGGTTCAGGCCTGCTATACACGCACAACTGGCTCACAGAAAACTTCTAAACCATCCTTGTGACGTTTCTGTTCTATTTACTAGCTATCTCTTTTATCATGATTCTGATGGCCACATAAGAGATGGTCACAGAATTATGTTGGAGGGTACACAGTTCCATGAACTGAGACCACTGTAAATAGCACCGGATGGAATACTTGCAGTGTGTCTTCTAACCAATGTTTACTTTTAAAATGTTAAGAAAAAAAATTACTTAAGGACCATGACTCCAACCCCAACTTGAACATTACTTCTGCAAGTCAAGTCCACTGTGCCAACTACTGGAAATAGCGCATATAAATACTCTATACAACCAAAGTAACCTACTTAATTGACTATAATGCTCTAGCTCCTGCCGTGATGTGAAACCTTTCCCTTCCTGATTCCCTGAAGCCTTCTGGCAATTTTAGTGTTCCAGTGGTCAAGCTTTTTTCTTCAGTGTTAGGTAGAGCTTCCTGTGTCACCTCTGATGGGAGCAGAGGGGCTATAAAGGTGTCTGTCTTATCATCCAGCACACACACTTTAGCAAACTTTGCTAACTTGCACACCTTTTCTCAAGCCGTAACCTACACAGGTTGTGAACAGTGGACTATTCTATTTTGATGAATCTATATGATTAAAAGGATGAGATTAACCTAGCCCTGGAAAATTATGTAGTCCATGAAAACTCCATTGACCTGGCCTATGCATTGGAACTCCTGTTCTTGACCTGTGGCCTCTCTCTGCTTAGTAGCTTTGGTCCTTTTCAGCACCATTCTGACAAACGTCATAGAAAGCCAACACAAGAGAAACAGAGCTTCCGAGCCGACTGCCATTAATGTTCCAATGCCTACTAAGATGGTATAATAGCCAGTGTGGACTTTTTGTTGAAGTTTATTGACATAAAAAATAACCCAAGCCCTGTTTTGTTTTTTTTCCCCCTTAACAGGTCCAGTTCTGGGGGTGATTTCACATCTGACAGAAGTTGTCCCTCAAAAACAAGTACTATAAGAAAGAGATCTCAGTAAGTAGATTATTTTTCTAATGGAAGTGAAATTCCTTTTTAATGCTCCTAATTTTCCTCTTATGTGCTGTGGGTGAATGTGGCTCCACAGGCCAGACCAAATAACTTCCTGGGGCCCGGTGTAATGACTGTTTTACTGAAGTGTATCTGTTCTTGAGGCAAAACTATACGGAAACATACGAATTTGTCTCTCCCCCTTAAAAACTATTTGAAAACGTAGATATCACCTTTCATTCAAGATTCTAATTTTCTCCCTCCAAGTCTGATTTATCCACGTGTGGGAGTCTAGGCAGTCCTACGACTTCTGCTAATACAGTATTTTCAATTTAATCTTAAGTAGAACAATGTGTGTAATTAAGAGATTTATCACGAAACATTTGGCAAAAAAGGAAAGAAAAGAATGTTAACTATATAGGTAGTTTTTATTAGACTGCTATATGAGTAATAGGGATTTTAGAGGACAAGTTTCAAAATTACACACCTGCAAAATTTTCATAATTCACCTGCCATGAGATACGGTATTATATACCAAGAAGCATTAATGCAGTCACTGAAGGGGTTCTTCACTGGGTTGTGTGAAATATTGCCATCACTCTGTGGTACAAGATAGCCCTGATTTTAGGTTGTAGCTATTTCAGAGTCAAAATGGAAATAACACACAGTCCACATAGCTACTGTGAAAACTGTAATACAGAGATAGCCTTTATTTTGACACAGTCGGGCATTTTTTTTTAAGCTATGAGTATAAGTTTGTAACTAATAAGTGATGTTCACATGAAGCAACTCTTAAACCTTCTAACTTCTTAATGGATGTCTTCACCATCATAAATGGAACTGTTTCAAGGCCATGAAGTTGACAGACCTTCTTAGTAACTCCCAATAACTTGCTGTTCTTTAAAAAAAAAACGCTCATCCATTCCATTAAAATACAGAAGGCATACAGTATTGAACAATGTCTAAAAAGAACAGGAGAGGAGGACTGAGGAAAAAATACAGCATTGCCTGCTAGTAGAACGCAACTGCTTTAGCAATAATAGTAAAATCAAGATACACTGTCATAACAAAGACCTTCACTGTACTAAACTAAAAAGTAGCATGTATGTTGTTACGGAATGTCACATCAGTATTTGCTTTAGTATTAGATTATAGGCAGTAACACTGATCATATAGTGCAAACTAGGTCAAACTGCGTTTCACTGGGGGAAATGAACAGAGGTGCAAATGCTCAGTAGGATACCATTAAGACATAAAATGGCAAAAAATAAATATCAAAACTTTTATCAGTGTAAAAAAGTAACCGGGTTATTGTATAACCTAGAGTCTGGCAAAAAAGGCCTCAAAAAAGTTCTCAGTCTTCAGAAGTTTTACAAATTAAGTGCCCTGTCAGGATTCCAATCACACTAGAGATTCCATGCTCTCGGCAGGGTCCGATTCATCTGCAATTAGAACAGCACCGTTTTTGTCCACTGTCATGGGACCGTTTCCATTTTCTTTAGTGCTGACCAAGCTGAGCATTGCTTTATAGACAAACTGGTATTGTTCCTGAAAAACAAGAGGAAGACAGTTTGAGCCAGACAGCTTAGTCACTTCATCTAAGGTAAGAATGCTAATTATAACTGTGAAAAACACTAGAGAAACAGGGATATGCACTTATGCTGTCTAAAAATCATGTGAATCCTTTATAACCAAGACCTATGCTTTCTTCACATCCTTTTGATTTGTTAGCTTGGAATTAATCCTCAATGTTGACAATAAATTAAGATAAAGAGTATATCTGCATTTTATAACCGGAGAATACTATACCTTAAAAAGCAGTTTCTGCACATCAGTGCGACTGACATTTTGGGCCAGATAATTCCTTGTTTTGGAGGTCTGTCTATCTTACGCATTGCAGGATGTTTAGCAGTACCTCCAGACTCACTAGGTGCCAGAGTACTTCTCTCCAGCTCCAATTGTGACAACCAAAAAGAGTCTCCAGACATTGCGAAACATCCCCGAGGGGCGCGGTAGGGAGCCAATCACCCCCAGCTGAGAACCACTGCTCTGCAGGTTTCGTAAATAAGCGAAGTACTTACAATGTCTGTGAACACTCCAGGCCTCATAAGATTGATCATTTTTGCAACCTGGAAAACATCCACAGCATTTTCATTCTCAAGTTGCTGGGACAGGGTGGTGAGGGCACACAGCATTCCTGCCGAAACTGCTCCATACCTTGGGAAAGAGAGGATGCTATTTCAGACTTACCATGGGACTGAAATCACCTTCACATATTTCTAAGTAGACTGTATTGACACTTATTCTAGAACACAAAAATGAATGAAATACTGGACAATGGAGATTTAGAGGCTAAATCTTCAGATAAATGTAACTTTTGTTTATGAGTGTGAAATCTCCCAAACTGGTTTTATCTTGATATTTAATCTGAAATGAGAGGTTAAAAATTATACTTGGAAGAGACACAGAAGATTTGATGTTGGGGACAAGTTAGACAATATCATAGGAAAAATAATATGAGAACCTTAACTTAAGGCTATTGGACAAGCAGAAAGGTGAAAGGCTCGACAATTTTTTTTTTAAACAATCCCAAACAGCTAAATTGAACTTACAAAAAATGTGAATAACAATGGAAATATATTGCTTAAAAGCAGTCAGGGAATTCTCAAAACAAGTTCCATATTAAGTAGTTACTTTTGGCACTGAATCGGAACTTTCTAAATGAGGATACCTTCTATAAAATTCCTAAAAAGATGGTCTCTTTGCTTTACAAAAACAAAGCAAAACAAAACAAAACACCCTTTGAAGAGTAACAGGCATTTTCATCAGGCCAGGCTGGCAACTCCATTTTTTAAGGGAACCTGTCACAGATGGCACATAGTTTCCATATTAGTGATATTTAATCCAAACCGACAGATTAAATAAAATTGTTCAAGGCGGTGTTTCTGGTAGAAATTAGAACTTAGATGCCCTGTAACTTCTGTTAAAAACTATTAAGTATGCAGTTTCTGAATTATTCTTACAGGAAACTAAAACATTACAGGTATTTTACATTGTTGATACAAATAAGACCAATGTCCCCCAGCTACCACCCCAACTTCAGAGGTGTAAAACAGAGAGAAACACTGTTACGATTCTGGATGGAGACTTCCCGATGTAGGTACAGCAAATTCAGTTCAGCCCAGCTCATCATTCGCTTCATCTGCTGCAGGCATACTGGGTTTACTCATTTCCCTGTGCGGGGGCGTTTAGGTTGCATGTATCTTGTGTACATTAGAAGAAGTGTCATGTGTACAGGAGCCAGGTCATAGGTACGCCTGTTTTTAGTTTTAAAGACATTGCCATATGTCTCTCCCAAGTGGTTGTTACCTGTTTATACTACTCCTAGCATGAGAATATTTGTTTTTTCCTCATCATTTTAAAGTTAAATGCTTTTGCCAATTTGGTGGGTGAAAAACTATTTTACTCTTGTTTTAATTTGCATTTCTTAATTATTAAGGAAGCTGACTACCTTTTTGCTTATTAACCATCTGTATTTCCTCTTCTGAAACTGTCCATTAATATATTTTGGCCATTTTTCTATTAGGGTTGGTCTCTTTTAAATGGATTCATAGGAGTTATTTTATATAACCTACGGCACATGTTGCAAGTGTTTTTTCCAATCTCTAGTTTCTTTCCATATTGTTTGTGGCTTTTTTTTGTTGCACTGAGGTATAGCTTAGATATAATCAAGTTTATCAATCTCTCATTTTTGCTTTTTTGGAATCTTGTTTGAGAATGTTTTCTCTAGCTCAGTATTTTACATTGTTCCAATTTTATTTTGTATATTTAATAAATTCATCTGAATTTTATTCTGGTTTTGATGAAAGGTAGTGCCTGACTTTAGTTATTTTTCCAATGGGTAACCAATTACTGCAGCATTTTAAATTGCATAGGCTCATCATTTTTCATTGACTTGCTCTGCCTTTTATCATATACTGAATTCTCATACATGTAGGCCTGTTTCTGAACTCTATTTTTGCCCTTCAATAAGTTTGTCCATTTTTTCATTTCCCCACATTTGTTTTAATTTATATAGGTTTTTAATAAGTCTTGATATCTGACCCAACAAGATTCCCATGCTAGCTTTGGCCGGCTCTACATTTATTCATCTTGTTTTTAGTGCTTCAAATGTAAATAACTTTTCATTTTTCACTTGTACACTTGTTTCCAAATATCCTTCCATCCCATCACATTTCAAATTAATTTTGAAACTGGATTGTCGAGAAAGACAAAACATTTTGTTAAGATTTTGGTCAGGTGGCATGGAATATATTTATCTGAGGAGATTAACATACTTTGAGTTTTTCTCTTAATGAACGTGATGTCTTTTCTCCATTTATTCAGGTCTTTCATGGCTTTCAATGAGATTTTATAGTTTTCTTCATAGTCTTGGCTAATTTCATTTTAGGTTAATTAGTAGGTGCTGTAGAGTTTATTACTAAGACTGGACTCATGGCATTTTCTGTTTTCAGTTGATAGAAAGTTGAATTTCACATGGTGAACTTGTATCCAGCCACACTGCAGAACTCTTTAAGTTCTAATAATCGGTGTTTTCTCTCAGAAGTTGGCTACATCTTTATCTGACGATAATGCCAATTTTGCCTGTTTTCAACTTTTGTACTTCTTACATCTTTTGCTTTTACTATGTTGGTGAGGACTTCAATAGTTTTGTATTCTAGAACTAAGTGCAAGGATGTTATCATGCTGTATTCTTTAATGGTGAATCTTCTAAGTTTTTAATACAGTGGAATCTCGGTTCTCAAACTTAATTCATTCCAGAAAACTGTTCGAGAAGTGATTTGTTTGAAAACCCAATCTCCTTTGTTGCCTGAGAGACACCTGACTGATCCTACAGGTATCAGCAAAGGGTTAATCAGGTAGAGGATCAAGACCCAAAGTTTTGTTAGACAACCGAGACATTTTTTCCACGAACAATCTGGTTGACAACCAAACTGTTCAAAAACCAAGGTTTGACTGTATTAAATAAAAATATTTTATACTCTGATAAGTAGCATTGGTCATTTAAAGACGATTTTTTATACTTTTAGTTTGCTGAGAGTGTTTTCTTTGGGGGAGGAAAATTAGGAATGGGTGTTATTTTATTTTATGTTTTTAACATCTATTAATATTTTAGAAATACTTTTAATAATGTTCTGAGTTCACTGAGAGTTTTTTGGTAATGTTTAACGACCTCTACATTCCCAGGATCAATCTTACTTTTTCATGGTGTAGAATTCTTTTAATGTAACACACTGTGTTTTATTTGACAGTATTGAGATTTTTGTATTCATATTCTAATGAGTAAGACTGGCCCATACTTTTCCATTCTGGTGCGAGACATTTTTTTTTTTTTGGTTGGTTTTTTAAATCAAGTTAACATTAAATCTGCTCTCTGTGTGTTATTTGTTCAAATGCAGCCTGTCAGAACTTACTGGGGCTTAACAGTTTTGAGAACTCATCCTTTTATTCAGTTCTTGGTAATCACGTGTGGTGTGCCCTTTCTATGTTGCGAAGCTTTCTTTTAGGTATTTTACATGCGTCAACTTAATCTTCACAATAACCGATGGTGTAAGTGCTATTATTATCCCCATTGTGAGGTTGAAGAAACAAGGCACATTCAGGTGAAGTAACTGATCAGAGTCTCATAGCTTGTGACTAGAGCCTATATTTGAACTGATACATGTTAATGGCTCAGAACACAGGCCAGGGCATCTACCATATGTTCGAAAAGTATCATTTATTAAGCTTATTATGATCGAGGGTTAAAAAGGTACTAATATGGAATTATAAATAGTTTCAACTATTTATGCCCTTTAAACTATTTCTATTATTTTAACCTTTTATTGGGTTGGCCAAAAAGTTTGTTTAGTTTTTTCCATACGCTGGCTCTAGTAGTGCTTAGTTGTCTTTAACTTCCTTTGAAACAATTTTGTTAAGACTGTATTGTGACAGCTGTCATATCATCGTGCATTAAAAGACATCAAAATTGGTGAATTTTTGTGCAGCCATTTTAATACTGAAGATGGAGGAAAATTATACAATATTTTTGGCATGTCATGCTTTATTATTTCAAGAAAGGTAAAAATGCAACCGGAATGCAAAAAAGGATTTGTGCAGTGTATGGAGAAGATGCTGTGACTTATCGAACATGTCAAAAGTGGTCTGCAAAGTTTCTTGATATTATTGACATTCTGGCCAAACAATTCTTTGCTGTGGGGCTGTCTTACGCATTGGAAGATGTTTAGCAGCACCCCTGGCCTTTTCCCACTAGAAGCCAATAGCAGAAGATAGCCAACATACTCAAAACATCCAAATCAATCAAGTTATTGGTGAAAATGAAGAATGTATCTTTTATTTTACAGAAAAAATTAAACAGACTTTTTGGCCAACCCAATATTGTAGAAAATGTAAAACATACACAAAAGTTTAACAGTAGAGCAACGCTCATGTAGCCATCACTAAATTACAGCAATCATCAGCCCAAGGGCATTCTTGTTCATCTCTACTTCTTTCCCCATGTATTTTATTCATTAATATTTTATTATAAAACTCGAAAAGATAGGGTTGAAAAAAATAAATGTTAACATCACACCTAAGGATATTAACAATTCTCAAATGTTTTGATCTAACTACAAATACAAGGTAGATTTTTCTTCACCATTTTCCAAAGTTGTATTTTTCATTAATTAGATTTACTATCCTCCCTCTGCCCCCATTTCATTACTGTTTGTGTTTATCTTTTAACTCCTTGCACTTTGGGTGGATTTATCTGTCCCCCTGCCCCCAGTTAAAAGCTGAAACCTTAGTTTATTTTTAATCTTTTCTGAAATATGTCCAGCTTAGGCTATATTTTTCTCTGTAGTTTGGATATATCATACCAGGTTTTGAAATGCAGTGCCTTCATCACTTAATTTTAAGTATTTTGTAATCTCTGTTTTCAATATCTCTTTAGCCCATGAATTATCTATAGGGACTTGAGTGTCTAGGTATAATGATTGGAAGTCTCATTTCATTGTTGGTTTCTAATATTAATGCATTGTAATCGATGAATGTGGCTTTGTATGGTTTCAGGTTTTTTTTTTTTTTTGGAAATGTACTAAAATTCCAGTTATGGTCAATTTATCTAAATAAACGGTGTGCATCTGAAGAGACTATATGGTCTCTCAATACAGTCTCTCTTAAGTGCATATTTTTATATATCACTATTAGATCAGCCTTGTTAATTGTGGTACTCAAATCTCTGTTATTGTTCCAATGTATCCTGCTCATTCAGTTAAACAATTTATCTCTTTATTCAGTTCTCAGAAAATCTCAGCCATTATCTCTTCCTCTTTAATCTCTCCATGGGATCACCTCTTTGACATGTTACAACTTCTGTATCTAGCCTTTATATCCTAGTTTGATTTCAACTTTGCCCTTTTTACTACTAGCATATCTTATTCTTCTATTTCTTCCTGGTTCATAACACATTTTTAATTCATTTCACACAGTTGTCCTTTAGATCTCTGAGCATATTTTAAAATCCTATTATAATTGATTTATTTAACTCTGATTCACAATTTGTTTTTTGTTCTTGCTCATCATGTTGTCTCTCTTTCCTTAGATGCTAAGTTGTACTGAGTTTACCTTCTCATTTTACCATGGTACTGATGTTTCTCAGGAGGGGAAGAATTTAACCTTTGCTAGTCTCTTCCGGTGAAACTGTTAGACCCAGGATCTTCTTTTTTCCCTTCTTAGCTTTTTCTTAAAGCTATCCATAGCCATTAGGATAGAAAAGTCAGGTATTATGTATTTTATTCTGAAGTGTGCACCCCATGTGGCCTTCCCTATATTTAGCCATTCTTATATCAGAACCTAAATTAAAAGGAAGTATCTACACAAGAAGACTTTAAACATGACTAGAAATTATGTCAGATCAATCAAACGCACAGATACTTTTACGTATCTTCTACAAACCAAGCATTAATATGAAAGAATATAGACTGAAAAAGAAAGATCATTCTTTTTTTAGCAATTTAGGAACTAAGTAGGATTAAAGGATATTTGTCAAGTGTCATAGATCTGCACTTATTTTCAGGGCCTCAGTAAAAAAGTGAAACAATAATTTATAAACTAGATAAAATAAGAATAGTATATAAATTCACTGGCTTTGGTAGTTTGTTTGCCACTTCCCCAAAGCAACGCTTGTTTAACCAGTGCATCAAGAAAAAAACGAAACATTTTCATCTTTCCCCGTCTATGCCACAGAGAAATCATAAAAGAAATGAAAGTACTTTAAGTTCCCAATGCAGTGTTTTTCAGTGCTCTGCCTGCACACATTTTAAAACACATTGGGGTTCCTTGTATAGTCAGTATGTATAATATCTATATGCCCATTTAATCATTTTTTACTATTTCCTGTAACTACTCACAATTACTATAGCTTTGCTTTTATGATGTTATTTTTCAAATGATAACCAAGAATGCAATCCAAGGTCATAACCCGGTCACTGTGAAGAAAGTGAAGCTTCCCTTCGAAATCATTAGGGCAAGAGGGAAAACAGAGTGAAAGCTTGAATATGTGGAAGAAGGCAATACAGAAGCCTTCCACAGGACTTTAAGAAATTAAAACTTTATAAGTAAAGGAGAAAATAAAGTAGGAAAAAATTCCATAGCCTGAAGAGATGACAGACACGAGTGTGGATGTGAAACCAGCAGAATGAGACCGACCTGGAAGCGACTGCGGCAGGGCCAGCTTCCAGGCCTGCCGCCAGCGCCGGCGCGGGTGGGCGGTGCTTTGAGGGGTCCCCGCCTGCATGTAAGCTTGATGCTCTGTCTTGCCACCTGGAAATTCTTAATAATTTTTGGACAAATGTTCCTGCATTTTCATTTTACACTGGACCCCACAAATTATGTAGCTGGTCCTGGCTCTGACATTTTCTAACTATATGTGCATGCATGCCCTGCGTCTTGGCTTCACTGTGCCTATTTTCTCGTATGTGAAGCAGGGATACCAAAATTACCCTCCTAGTGGAGTAAATTTGAGGACTACATGAATTAGTGTCTTTAGAGCAGTTGGTATAGAAGGCACTCCCATATATTTCTGCATCTCCTATAGACTATCTCAGGACCAAATTAAAATAAAAAGTTACCGAAAACCCCCAATGAGCTTTGGCCTATTTGGGCTGCATCTGTCAATATTTACTCCATCAGGAATGAGAGCTGAGAAAAATGTTAAAACACAAAACAATGCAAGCACACGTTCCACTAGCCATCACAGTGAGGATGTCATCCCATATCCTGCAACTCTGGAAAACTCTATTGGACACTCATGACAGAATGGGTGAACAAGGCAGACAGTACCTTTGCATTATCATGAAAATAGTTTTGACCTCTTGGAGCACCTAGAAGAGCCTTGAAAACTGTCTTCCTCCCATCTACAATCAGGTGTCCTTAGATCACACTTTGAGAACCGGTCAATGAAATTAGCCTACCATGACCTCCAGCAGGGTGCCAGGTGTATCTCCAGAGTGAATTAACATTAAGTAATTGCACAGGAAACTATTCTTTGTTCTGAGAGTGAAGGTCTAATCTGTTGTCTTACAAGACTGTGCAAGAACATGCCTGTCTTCCAGAGTTCTTCTGTAGAAACATAGGCTCTGTTTTAAAAATTTGACAGTAACAATACGGGTCAGCCTCTGAACAGATGTCTTAGATGAATACAGGATGCTGTGAATAAAGCAATTTGCTTTTAAACTGTGCCTGTCCTCAAGTAGAATCAGTTTACTTTTGGGTGAGGAATTTTATCTTTAGATCATTATCTAGAAACATCATCCACCTGGTGCACAGCTGAGGACCCTGAATGTAGGTGTAAAAAGACCTCTGTGAGGACCAAAGAGATAGCACAAAGTTTGTGCATGAAAAGTTAAACCCTTGACTTGCAGTGGATGCACTCAGGTCTTCTCTCCATCTCTACTCACTTCTAATTTTGAGCTTTAAAAACTCTGTAAATTGGCTTTATACTTCACAGCAGAATTTAAGAAGGCAAAATGACAAACAACAAAAAAGAAGTTGCAAGGCTCCCTGGGGAAAGTTCACATAGAGGTGCATAGCCTTAAAATTTGTAGGTCATCACAGTTGGAAGCACAGTACCCACTCCTACCAATATCTACCCAGCACCTGCTATGTGCCAGGCACTGGGCTTTACCTATGGAGACCTATGGGAAGAAACATCTTATTCTTACCAATGCTGTTCCTGTTTATCATGTATTGTCACAATGTGTCCACATGACTGCCACCCCATGCGGCATAAAATAAAAATTACTAAATGTTGCTAAAATTCAGTGTAGGAGTGTTAAAATAAATGTAACTATTTAATCAACACAAATAATTAATAATTTAACTAATTAATTTGTGTTACTGAAACAAAAACCTTGGAAAACATGCAAGTCTACTTTACCTGCAGGGTAAGTTACCACTGCTGGTCTCAGCAGTGTGGGGGTGGCAGTCACGTGGACACATAGTGACAATACACGATAAACAGGAACAGCATTGGCAAGAATATGAGGTTTCCTAATGATTTTGATGATCACCTCTGAAATGAGTTTGAGACAGTTTCAGAGAGACTGACTTTCGAACTGTGTGTTGGCTGAAAGGGTGCTCACAGGAAATCGTATTTGCAGAGAGAGGTGCCTATTAGGAGGTACTTCAGGAGGATTGAGATGACGGCTGGAAAAGTAAACAGGCCATACTGTAAAAGAATTTGAAAAGTGTATTGAAAGAATGGGTACCATCAACAAGACTTGGTGAATGGGGGCAGGCTGGAACACAATGAGTTTGGTTTTGGACAAGCTAAATATGAGGTGTTTGTACACAATCATGGAGGGATATTTATAGGTACAAAAAGTGGATAAGAGAAAACTGAGAGGTAACTGGCATTCAGAGTATTGCAGTAGATCTAGGAACTATTTAAACATTTTAAAGTTGTTCTTGAGTAATGTGGAAAAATAATTTCTATGGAATCACTTTTCTAACGATGGTGTAGGGATAAATGAATGGATACATTTCTTTAGTTGGTTTTCATCCAGGTCACCTATATGATATTTGTAGGCCCACTAACTTAGGGTTAATTATCTCTTTTCTTACTAAGGCCTAAGAACTGCTATCTTTGGTTAATTCTAGAGGTGACATATCCAGCATGCAGCATAAAATAAAAATCACTGAATAAAAGAAATATACCCAAATGCTGAATATAGATAAATGAAATAAACGGTTCCGTTAATTTTTTTTTAACTATGTGGTAGTGGTTTAGTGTTTTTTCCTTTCCCTCTTCCCTTACCATGAAATGTAAGATTAACTGCATTACTGACTTCGGGACAAAATTGTTTGGAGCACTATCATAACAGCCAAATCGGTCATAGTACTTGGGCAGCAACATTAGGATTTGGCCTGAATTGACAGGAGATGATAAAACCTAGAAGTAATTTAAAGATCTGTTTCACTTTAGCGGGGAAAACAACCCCTCTAGAAATAGCCCTAAATTTATGCTGTAACTGCCGACTCTAAAGTTTCATAGCCGGTAGCAACTACCCAGTTATTCTGAGACCATAACGCTCTTCTAATCTTAATTCTTAATCTAAGACAGGCCAACATTCTGAAATAGTCACTATTTCCTAAGAAAGGCCACAGAACCCTTTGGAAAACAGCCAGTAAAAAGACTTACTTCAAATAGGCGAGAACTATGGATTTGAGGGAAAGGTGCTGACCTAGGCCGAAAAAGCTTTCATGTGTTTTCTGTTATATCAGAAGTTCAAGGGGAAAAAGGACAATATGCTTTCCTTTCAAATTTATTAATACCTATGATATTAAAGTAGTTGGTAATTTAATGAACATAACGTATGCACTGAGAATTTGCTGGCCAAGGCTGCCAGCTACCTTGGGATTAAAATAAGAGATGGGGACATATAATAGGTGCTGTGTTGGCTAAAGGCCTGCGAGGTTCTATATTAACTGACCTGCAAGTTGATTCCAGCTGTGGAGTTTGTCTCCAAACATACATATACCGTAAGGGCTATCTGTGACCCTTTCCATCTTATTAAAGTGGAAGGGGCTGGATTTGAACACCATTTGTACCTTAGAATCTCTGTGCCCGGAGCAATCTGTTCTTTTTGAGATTTATATTCTTTACCTTTAAATCCCAAAGACAGTATTCTAAACTTCAGAGTACATTATAAACTCTAATAGTTTAACTTTTTTACTACTAATCAACTATAAACAATATTTATAAAGGTTTCTTCCCTAATAAATGTTGCTAAAATTTAGTGTAGGAGTGTTAAAACAAATGTAACTATTTAATCAACATAAATAATTACTAATTTAACTGATTAATTTGTGTTATTGAAACAAAAACCTTGGAAAACACACACAAGTCTCCTTTCCTAGGCTAAGACACAGCGCTTTCACCTTTCCAGATCAATTACTCTAGGAGAAAACTGAAGCCTTAAAGGGTTTGACAGATTAAAATGCAGACAGAACCACAATACTTGCACAGGTATACCTTAGAAGTAATAAAGAATTGTCACAAGCTGAGAGAAGAACAGGTTTCTAAACTCTGTCTTCCCTTCCCACTGCTAGAGCTGTGCAGTGGATAAATGAACAGATTTATGTTTGCATTTTAAACATAAGCGGCATATACATACTCATCATGAACAATGGTGGGGCCATCCCTTGTTAAGGCCTCTTCCTTGATGACGTTGATAAGTTCAAAGGTACTGCTTATAGGGGCATCTGGGTTAGGCCATTTGGGACACTGGAAGTGTCGGACTTCTAGGACATAGTCATCCTACAACCAAGACAACAAGACTTTATTTCACTCTATACTCTAATGACTAGAACTTGCTCTTGAGAAAGCATCTCTTACAGGTAACTGAAGAATGCCAGGTTAACCAAGGTGGAGCTGGAGAAAGAAAATACTAGGGCAGTCTGCCTGCCATAAAGAATGAGCAGTTCATCACAGTGAAATAGCAGAAGCCTGTTTTGTTAAGGTGTGCATTTCAAGTGACAATTTGTATCTTTGAAAATGAAGACAAAAAAGGAAGGAGTTAGGGGGTCATTTCAATTACTAATATAGGCCAGCTTCCCTCTTACCTGGCCCATAGGAAGACAGTTACTACACATCAAAATGCTGGGTAACAAAGTCTTATTTCAATAGTATCATTTCTGCAACACACTGCAAGGTTTACATTTCTGAAGATGGCAAAGAAAATATTGAGCTCTAGTATACTGCTTGTATAATTATGTCAGCAGACCTATTTGTGTGTATGCTCAATCTGAAGAACTGGTCACATTTCACCGATCCAGCTGGGAAAGCAAATATTTGAAGGAAGAAAAAAAAGGGGAAGTGTGCATATTTAAAATTAAGTCATACTCGAATGCCTGAGCCTGTGCTGAGGGTGGTAAATTTCCTCAGTATTTACTCAGGATGATCCAGGGCCCAGATATGGCTATGACTCAGGAATTGAGGGTTAGGTTACCTGTGTAGCTTCCAGGATAAAGTCATGGATGATAATTTGTTCTTCATTAGAGAGGCACAGTCTGTCTTTGCTGATAAGGGTGACAGTAAAAGCCTCACAGTTCATGGATTCTTCCCGACTTGGCCAGTACACAAACTCATCTTCTGCCTATGGGAGCAACAACAAAATCCTCTGCAGTGCAGTTAAATATTTGTTTATGAATTTTCTTGCAAAATGATTTCTTATGTTTGCCTACTTCTCAAGGCATCCTTTAAAATTCGTTCACAGAATTATGTATCTCCCCACCTAATCACGCTGAGTTCACTGGTTACTGTATTGTAAAACATACCCGACAGTAACCATTTTCTAGCGCTTCTCACCTGTCACTGAAACAGCCGAAATGCATTCATAGGGAACGCATTACCCGCATTTGAGAAGTGCTCCGTGATACGATTGTCATGAAAAAGGAGATGGGATTTAGGTCAGTTAATGGTAACCTATTATTCACAATTGCTTTAGCAACTAATTGTTATTTCCTATGGATGATGATAATAACAAGTTTACAATTGATTAGTATTTTGCAAGGGACTTTCATAACATTATCTATCTTATTTAATTTTTACAGTACACTAGTGAGGTGAGGGATTTTTATCACCTGTCTTTACAGGTGAGGACACCAAGGCTCAGAGAGGTCCGAAGTTGTCTGAAATCACACTACTAATAAATGTTAAGGGATAGAACCTTTCAGAAAGAGGTATATAAATAAGCATGTTGGCTGTAAGTACAAGGTGTTCTTATAGAAAAGTCAGTAAGTCAATGTTAAGGTTTCAGAAGGGGATAACAGAGGAAGTCTTTCAGCCTTGAATCAGGCACGCTTTAAAATGTTCATCTATTTTAAGATCAGAAGTAAATATTCAGGCTGGGTACTTCAATTCTATCCTTAATCTAAGGAGGCCTAAAGAAAATTAATTGTTGCATAAGTTGGAGACTTTGTGAGAAATACACTGATTTTTATAATACGCCCTCCTTTCCCTTTTTCTAATTAGTTCAAATGGCACACTAAAGTTTGCCTGTAATTTATAAATTTCTATGGCACTTTCTTGAAAATGCTTAGATACTACTAGGGAAGTCAGAAATAATTCTGAATAGTGTTCAAAACAAAGAGGGTTTTGTTTAATCTTACAATGTTGCATTAGAAATGAGCCAACAGTCCAATAAGACTTATCACCCTTTCAAGTTTCAATACAGCTTATTGCCAAGTACATTTTTATTTTTAAAGCTCAGCATAAGGGGAAGCAGATTAGCAATTGGGTTTAGGCTATACAAAGGGAGTCTGTAACTGTCATGTGTTTCAATACATTTTGTCCAAGAAAATGGAAGTAGCGCCCATTTAGCAGATATTAGAAACAAGGTAAAGATATCTGGTCAGGGTCACTAAATTTAACCAGTATGTACAGAGTAAGTACAGGATTTAAGGGTGGATGTGATCCTGACTAAATTAATCTATCTGAGCCCTGAATTCCATAGCTGCAAAGTGGAAATAATAAAACTGCCTATCTCAAAGAACTTTTATTATGATAACATGAATAGTAAATTATTGAACTGGTCTAAAGTCTGCCAGAGGGATTTGTGGGAGGCAGGCAGAGAAAAACTTTTGAATGCAGTTAGTAAACTAGGGAATAATTGGTCATCTTGAACGACTGGGAAAAATAAATCTAATTCTTAATTCAGTAGGCACTCTGGTCTTGTGCTTATTTTGCTGGCAAGTAAGAGGTCTGTCCAGAAGGTATCCAGCCATGTAATGTTAGAAATAGAAACATTTATTGAAGAAGATACAAGAAACATTGTACGTAGGACAATGACACCTCAGTTCCCTTCAAAGTAGACACCTTGGGACCTCGCACAGTTCTCCCAATGGCCATCAGCTGCCCCACTGTGTACTTCGGCATCGCACTGACGGTCTGAAATCTCTTCCCTTTCAAAGGTGATTTGAGTTTTGGGAAAAGCCAGAAGTCACAGGGCGCCAAATCTGGGCGGTAGGAGGGCTGAGTCACCTGGGTGATTTGATGTTTCACCAAAAAGCTCTGCACAAGACGTGATGTGTGAGCGGGCACACTGTTGTGATGAAGTTGCCAATCACCAGTTGCCCGTAGCTGTGGCCTCCTGAATCAACCAAATAGCTTCCGCGGAGGAATGTTCACGCTTAACACAAAATTTGATGCAGATTTGTTGCTGTACTCGCTCAGTCATTTTGAATGCCATGGCCACACAGTACACATGCTCACTCAGTGGCATCTACCACCCCCACTGACTAGTACAGTGAAGTCGTCATTGTCCATGCAGGAGCATTACAGTCCACTCCCCTAGCTGCCAGGTTACACTGATATTGTATAAACTGTTCTTGTTATATTAACAGTGGCTGGACTTTTTCCGGACAGACCCTGTATATTTATATAGGTCAAAGATGCCTAGGCATCTCTAACAGTGCTTTCTGAATTAGTAACCAGTGACTTTGGGGCTATTCACAGAATTGTGGTCTTGGCAGGTTATAGTAGGAATAAGCAATAAATCAAACTAAGCATCCAGAGACATTATTTTAAGGAAAATGTCAATAAATAAAGCTGACTTTTGACCCTGGAGTTGAGAGTACAGACAAGTGTGAGTCTAGCCCAGCCTCCCTGGGCCTCAGAAACACTGAGGTGACATGTTCCAGCGCAGTTCCTCTATCCTCGCTGTCTACAAACCATGCATCCACTTGTCTGGTCCAGTCTCCCCTTAGCCTCCCCATACAAATGGGCTATGGTAGATGCTTTTGGCGACTGTCCTCTGTTAAATGACAATAACAAAATACTAACTCAGCCAACAAATGAACGTTTTAACAACCTTACATGCCTCCAAATTCCACATGCTAACAGAATAGACCCCCTACTGCCAACTAATTTGAAAATTTACACTCCAGTTTTTAGCTTCAGATTCTCAACTTTGTTGCCATTCTATCATGCAGAAGCAGCCTTGGTATTCTGAAGCTGAGCAAAATGCGACACAGTGAAGAAGTTCCTACTGACTGGGCACACAATCAAATGCATGTCACCCAGACGAGGGTTCAATCACACGCTGTTCTTTCCTGATTAGAAACTCACTAATCCGATGCTCACGGAGGCCGATCCTCACTGTGTTTCTGTTTTTACTTCCTGTGCTTCCATGTCATTACCATAACTTCTAAAACCCAACTAACTCTGGAACTTAGACAGCTAAGCACAAACATTTAAGCTGCTTTTGATAAACTTGCCGACCACTCTATACAGAGAGATCGATAGGGCAGGACTAACAGGAGAAGAGGCAGTAGCTTCATAAAGTTCCTAAAAGTAAGTTGTAACAAAATAGCCTTTCCTTATCTCCTTCCCTGTACTAGATCTGACTTACCTATGGCAGGGGGAAAAGTAATGATATTATTACTTTTGATATAATTTTTTGGGCGGTGGTGAAGAAACATTTCTATGATATAGGTGGGGCATAAACTACAGGAAAAATGATTAAAAGCATGAGCTCAGGAGACAGGTGACTCAGGTTTTAATCCTGACTCTAGCTATCCGTGTATGCGCTCGGGCAAGCAGCTTCCCTCAGTTTTCCTCCCTGTTAAATGAGATGACAATAGTACCTATTGTCATAAAATTGTAAGGGGGAATGAGTGAGCTAATGCATGTAGAGTAAGACGCACAGTTACATCCTCAAATGTTAGCTGCTCTTCTTATTTACTTTTCAAAAGTGACATATAGCAACTAGGACGTGGGGTTAGGGTCATACACTATGGAGGGTAGCAAGAGGACCTGTTCAAAGCCTTCTACCACACTGCCCTGTACAGCGCAACTGAGGAGTGCTCGCCAGCACTAGAGACAAGTAATGGACCTGATTGGTGGTGGTGGGGCGGGTAACTGTGAGACCACAAAAGGAATCTGTACAGACTCAGAGATGACAGGTCTGCATTCCCTCCCTAGCATCTACAGACACCGTAGGCCTGTGGCAAGGTATCCGGGTAATTTATGCGTGCGGCCCCGCCGGCTCATTAATGTACGGCAGCTGTGCTTTACTCACCAGGCTCTGGTTGTCTGGCAGCATGACAATGATCTGCGCGTTATGATCCCAAATCATTCGCCAGAAATCTTTCGTAGTATGTGGCAGAGGATGCTGGGTTATAATAAATTCATTGCTCCTATAATAGCCCTTCAGTTAGGAAGATGAAAAATCAGTGATTATGGGGGTTTTATTCTAACTTCGCAGTAGTAACATATTCATGAAATAAGACAGCATTACTCTGATGACACTAAAATAACTGAAGAAGACATTCAGTGCATTTGGCAAATTTTAGGTGCATTTCTGCTAACATGAGTAGACAATTTTCTCTCCATGTACAATTCACTTCTAGTTACCCCTGCTGTTTTTACTTAACAGTAATTTCAACATTTTTTTCAGACTAGATGGGTGAAATTAACAGTACAATTAATTCCTTAACAAGCGTGTTTCTTAATTTAAGCATTTTTGTACCCCCACTGATTAGGTGTCTTTCGTTAGAGGTTCCATGATAGGGACACCTCTACAGTTCTGATAATTCACATTGAGTATTTTTCGAAAAATGAAATCAGCCACATAGGCAGTATCTGCTCTTCAGCACCTTTAAGTTTAACTGACTTTATTTATAATTAACTGTTGACTCTCACCATGATATAAGAAGCATTAATATAGTCTGTTCCTTTCATTCCAGGCAACGGTGCAAGACCCACTCGAGCACGCTCAGCTGTCATGTGGAAAAAAACAAAACACATTTGCCTGTTACACACAAAACCAACAGTGCTTTCTGAGGTTTACGTGGGAAGTAAAATATCCCCCTGGCTCCCCTTTCTTTTTAAGACTTACCTATATTTTTAACCAAGCTAAAGTGTTATCAGCTCAGGCAGAATGTAAAATGAAATTTTGCTACACATTCCCAGGACAGAGGCATTGGAGGAATAAAATTTTACTGTGGGAGAGGTTTTCACAGCACATCCCTAATACTCTGTGTGGAGATGACAGAGGGTTTCAGATAAATTTTACTCTGGTACGATATTCCTACAATTGTCCCACTATATTTTACTTTGCTCTTTTGCCACTTATCCGTATCTTTCTCCCCATGAAGGGCTTAAAACTCGGTGCCCTTTTCCAATAGAGGTTATGTCTCCAGTGATCACTCACGCCTGTGTCCACAGCACGCACACAGTATCCTCTGCTGTGTCCTGAGTTATTTATACAAAGGCTACCGCCTATCAACAGTGCTTTGACCTCAATAGCCAGAATACTTGAATGATGCAGTGACCACTGTACAGATTAATCTGGGAACCTGTGTTTTAAAAGAGTGTTAATGCCACAGTGATAACGGATAACAAGTTTTCTTTTCATTAGTTAAGATATGCTAGAAGTCACCTAATTCTTGAATTTTGAGGTGAAGTGAAACTAGATTTCATGACCCACAGATGCAGCAATTTGCCAGCACTGACCCAGCATTTGCTGTCCTGCACATCACCTACCCCCCGCCTCTTTACATGATACGTGATACCCAGTGAAAAAGATGCTAACACACTGAACCAAGGCAGACTGATTTTGAGATCTTACATGGCACGACTGAAGAGTTTCTGTTCTTTTCTTTGTTACACTCTTTCTGAGCACTAAAGCATTCCACGTATTTTGCGTTACATTGTGTGACCAGCTGAAAGAAAAACAACATTTCAGTCTTCATTCAAAAGTAAGAGTTGTGGACATGCTACCTAACCTTATTGTGATAATCATTTTGCAATATATACATACGTCAAATCATCTTGTACACCTTGTACTTATACAATGATATGTATCAATAAAGGTAGAAAAAACAATAAAACAAACAACCAAAAAGGAGTAACTGATGGCATCTGCTTGATGATCTGGGAAAAAATACCAATTATCAGATTATTGAGGAAGAAAAACAGTTTTATGCCCCGAGAACATTTTTTGTGTTTCATTAGTGGTGCGCCTCTCAATGATCTCAGCTGTTTGTACGGTCGTGCTCCCCCCCGCTACTTTGACAGCCTTCCAATTTATTTATGAGCAGTTAGGAGGAGGATCAAGGGCTCCGACTTTCCTCCAGCAGCTTCCTCTGCTTAAGCAAAGGGGGAAATAAGAACACTTTCCTCTAAAGTGAATGTCACCATAGGGAGCTCTGCTACTTTTGCTGTGAGGCCACTCCTAAATACAAGCAAAACCCAGCAGACTCAAGCCCTGCGTTGCCTGGGACAGGAAGCAGGCGGTTAGCATCCAGAGCAAACTCAGGATGCGGAGTCAGGAAGAAAAACCCGAGAGTGGGTCTTGGCTACACTGTGTATTGGCAACAGAATCCTGAGCAAGACACCTCTCATCTCCGAACTTGCCTGCCTTCTTTATAAATGTGGCATCATGTCTAGCTTATAGGATGCTTGGAAGATGAAACACAGGGTGGGGCAAAATGAGGTTTACAGTTGTATGTGAAACAGTTTATTCTTGTATTATTATTAATTTTTGTATGACTTTCCATCTGAGTAACTGTAAACCTCCTTTTGCCCCACCCTGTATTTATAAAGGTCCTATAACTGCACATATCACTCAGTAGGCCTTGGAAAAATGGTACTTATTTTATGTTTGCATTAATGTTAAAGGGCATTAAACACAGCAACGTTTTCGAGTTCTAAATAAGTGGGAAGCCTGTTGAGTGCATGCTCCTTAATTCTACAGTCAGGTGTCAGGCTGCCTTGTGATAGGTACTATGTAAGAAACGGATGTTTACTGAATTAATGTGGATTTTTCCGTCAGTGTCATTGCTTTTGTGAATTTTTTCTTGTAATTCCTCAGGCACAAGAGCCATACTAGGAAAAACTGCTTCATGGTAATAAGCGCTAATCATATTTCATAAAGAATTGACTAGGATCTCGGTAAATTTCTGTTGAACCGACATTGTTCTAAAGCCGTTATAAATAATCAGCCGAGTAGTTTGGTTATTCTTCCTGTTTATATAAATAGATTGAACCGCCTTGTTGATCCTACAGATAAATACGCTTCTCGGTCCATCGTTAACAGAGGACACGGGAACTGTCTCCTCCCAGCGCTTTTGTACTAACGTCAAAGACCCTGGATGTAGTTTTCAAGTTTCTGATTCTTGTTTTTCTTCCTTCTCCTTAAGTTCTAAAGTGGTTACTTTAAGGACGTAAAAAGACGAATTACCTGGGTCCCAATGGAATGAACTGATTTCTCTGATGAATTTTTTAAAAGGTATGTGTAATATATTATAGAAATAGAACAGGCAGCACTTAAGACATGTTGATTCATACTGTTCACTCACATGCGGAATCTAACGAACAAACTGAACTAACAAGAAAAACAGAGGCAGGCTCATAGATGGAGAGCAGATGCCAGCTAGTGGATGTGGGGAGGCTGGGCGGGGAAGGGTTGAGCAAAAAGGAAAAAGGACTCATGGACATGGACAACGGTGTGGTGATTCCTGGGGGAGGGAGGTATAAGTGGACTAAATGGTAATGGAAAAAATATAATAAAGATTATATATTTAAAGAAAGAAATGTTGGTACTTAATATATTTTAAGAGCTCATTCTGAACATTTAAAATGAGACACTATGTCCCCACTATGCCTTACCTCAAATGGTATTGAGAGTAGTTTGGACATTGTAAAGGGAGAGCTAGAAATATGAAGTTGTTATAACCAAACTCAGTGAAATTAATCTTTTTCACTTCATCTCACTTGTTATACTTTGGCTGTCTGATTTCTTCAGGTGAGATTCAAATGAAGGATTCAGAGTCTTTGGAACGTTTTACTATGAGAACTAAAACTATAAAGATTCATCTAATTCTTTCCACCTTGATACAAAATGAGAAATTATGCATAGAACAATGTGCAAAAATATAGAATTTAAAAGACTGAGAGACTAAGACATAGAAAAGCACTTAGTGATTAGACAACATTTGACAGTTCTAATAAATCCTTTCAGATAACTCAGCTTTTCTGATCTTAATTACTTTGAAAGTCCATATAGTCTCTTTTTTCACCATTACTTCACGTCAATTCCACATAAACCTTAGCTACCTCTTAACATCTTCATGCCCCTATGAAAGAAAAAGAACAATCATTTAGGAAAAGTTAACTTTACTATTCTTTAGTAGATCTTTTCTAGTTTCTAAATTATCTACGAGGATAGTCCTTATTTTTTAGGGCGATATGTCAACAATAACTATTCTTAATAAGGGTAAGACAGATTAGTTCGGAAAAAATGCAGATGGTAATTTCTGGACTGTAAGGGCTGAATCAAAACATTATGTCACTGCAGTCAGGGGCTGATGTGTTTGTTCAGATAAAACTGTAAATTAAATAGTTCAGGAGAAAATACAGCACTGTGCTGCCTACTTGGATGCCACAAATGCACAGAGAGCTCGAACTTGATTTCTTAGCGTTACATTTGAGGAGTATAAACAGCAATCCATTTCAGTCTGTAGGTTCATGCAGAACAGACAGAACCCCAAACTCAAGGCATGTCTTTACTTCCTTGCTTTTTTACCAAAGAAGTGTATGTGAAGTACTACCTTGAACTGTTTTTCCAGTCGTGTCTTTCCTCCTACTCCTGGTATAAGGATGCTATTTACATAGCTATGCAGTTGATTTGAAGATACTTCAGTCTCTTTTCCAAGAATGGCTTCCAACAAGGCATCATGGATGAAAATGTACTGCTCCTAAAAGGTACAGTATATTGTAGTCACCTCCATCCCATCCATAAAATCTACCTTTGATGAGCTCTTCCCCTAACAGGCACCTCCCTGTGAACTCCTTCAAGTAGTTACAGCTATGTGGTTTGCTCCAGTACTTACTGTGTAACTTATTTTAAAGTAAAGACTGTGTTGAGTGTAATTCTATATTCCAAACCATGCCCCCAACAGTAGGTTCAATGCACCGAGCAATGGAGAAATGCGTTCAATGCAGAGCTTTAGAACCATTCTCTCACATGCTATATATTTTTTTTGCTCCCTATACCATTGAACGCAGCTCTAGATATAACTGTATTGGCTATATAAACGCTGGTGTAGTTGTTGAGATACGCAAATTTACGATTCACATAGAAATGGAAAACTGTGAGCAAAAGAATACTATCACGGCCAGGATATCATCTAATAGAAACCTGTAAATTCTTTCAAGCCCTAAGAGAGTGAATCTGTCTCCTCAGTATCATTCAACTGCCAGTTAAAGAACGTGCCAGAATCTCATGACAATGGCGGCCACTCCTTACCTCAGTCTGGACGAGGTAGTTACGCTGTGTCCTGATATGCTTCAGGAAACCCAGGACATTAACTGTGCTTTTGTCTTTTATCTGTTGCAGCATGCTGTCTATTACAATGTAGGTGCCTGTCCTGCCCACGCCGGCACTGGAAGAAATGGGGACACTCAACTAGCACCTTGTGCTTTATCATGTCATAAACTGAGGATTAGAAAAATTACCATCTCAATGGCTAATGTGTGTAGAAATAAACCTGATGTTTAGCTAGATTATTCATCCTGGATAGCATCCAAAAAGTTTATTAGGAAATTTCCCATTCCATGAGTCTTGATGGGGAGCAAAGACTGCCTTTATGCCATAGGAGCTGCAGAAAGTGATACGCACTAGCGTTTCCAGCCTCCCGTGGCAGCAGCCGTCCCTGCCGAGGCACCATGTAGGGAGTGGTCCTTGCGTTCCAACCACCCTTCCATCTTGACTACTTAGGCATGTGCCCGAGTCTCTGACTCTCCCGGCGGTTCTGGGACTGCCTGTTAGCCTCTCAATAAACCCCCTTTCTGCCCAACTCCTCTAGTCTGCTTAGTCTGAGAGGGTTCCTACTTAAAGGGATGCTTTTCTTTAATAATCCAGGTACAGAATAAGAATGTTATGTCTAGACAATTAGGCCTCTTATTCACATTTTCTGTAGCTATTAAACAAAAATAGGAAGATCTAAATTCTGTAGTACTCAATAGCAAGCTTCTTTTGTAGAATTCTCCCCACAGGTTCCTGTCTCGTACAAGTCTGTTGCTACGCGAGCCCTTCTGATAGACACTTGTCTCTATTTTACTGATTCCTGCACGGGTTAGCATACATGTACAGTCCTCGTGGGCCTTTAGTCAGAAGATGGGTTCCGATTTCTGCAAAGGAACTTGCATAGCATAAGAACAGCCCAAAGAAGTGCTCAGAAAACGCTGTGCACTACATCCACTTGAATACCAGAGTGCAAATAAAAAGTTAAGAATAAAATTTCTAACAAAACTCAATAAAAGCATTGTTTACATAACCAACTAAGGTTGTCTGAAGTAGTTAAAGAAAGCAAATGGGCTTTACAGAAGGCTTTCCCAGTGTTTTTAAAAAAGTTTATATAGCACGTATAAACTGAAATTTTGAAAATAAAAGCCATTCATACATACTGTAATTAATATTATTTCGAGGAACCCACACCAAAAAAAGGCCATATACAAAACCTCAAAATCTCTAGTGTGGAAAGTTCTAAACTTGTGTTTAAGGTCAAGTTTTTACATATTATGAGCAGCCTGCAAACTCCCTATACACAGTGGTGATTTTATTATTAATAATAAAATAATGTTATAAAAACTAGAGATTCATCCTCTAAGAGTAGGTTTTGTGTTAATCTCAGAAGCAGCAGATCTTAATATCACGGGAATAGAGTTACTCTACGTAACCCTAACGGGTCGTATTGTTCCCTGTTCCCAATGGACGACTCAGTCTCTAAATCAAAACAGCAGCGGGGCCGCGGCGGTTCGGATCCACAAGGCCCACAGCCTGCTCTGCCCGCTTCGGAAGCAGGAGCCCAGGTGGGAGACAGGGAAAGCTGGCAGCCGCACCTGCAGTGCACCAACACAGGGCCCGTTTCTGGCGTCCGGGCTGCTGAGGATCTTCGCACGAAGGTCAGGACTGGCAGGGCGTACTCGGGGACTCCCATGTCAGGCCACTGTGTGTAGTGATACTGGATCACTACCCTTTCATTCTGACGCCCCTTGGGGTTTCCCTTCTGACCCTAGGAGAAAGGTGAAAAAAGACGCCTTTAAGCTAAGTGTCAGCATTCTGCAGATAATGTAAGCATGTTAAGGAAATGGAACCTCTGATCTCATTCATCCTAATGTTCCTGGGCCAGGTTAGCTCCTCTCTGTGGCCACCTCATGCCATAAATGGAGGAACTGCCCTTGCTGGATGAGAAGCATCAGACATCTCTTAAAAAATGGTTTAAGGTTATACCAAGAAGGAATGTTTAAAATCAGGTTTTTCGGATGTGGAACCATACAGAGCACTTTGCACCCTGCCTACAAGGCCTCCGCTTCCTGGCTTCTTGCGCCAGAAGGCCTGAGTGCTCTGCTGTCCTCTGGCTGCGGGCTGTGACTCCCATTCCCTGTCCGCCGTCCGGACGGGACCGTCAGGGGCCCAAGTGCTGGCTGCTGCTGTGTGCGCTCCAGGAGGCATGGGGAGGGTCCTAAGTGACAAACGATTCTCTGTCTCTAGAGCCAAAGGCAAAAATAAATGTATCACTTTTATAAATGAAGTTTTCACAGTAGTTTCCTTTAAGTGACTGAACTTTTTACATCTTAACTACTTCGGATGAAAAATTTCTCCAAACAGATCACTTGCTATGTTACATCTGTTCGTATTACCAACACCTCTAAACATAAAAAATTTTTTTTCGATGACTCGGGGTCATTAATAAATCAACAATGAAGCTTGTAGGGCCTTCGGCCCTGTGCTACAAAGACCCTAGATGGCTTTGATTTCTTAATTCTTCTGTTAACTCTCATTTTCTGTCTTTCTCATTTTCAGTTATTACTTTATCCTCTAATCAGTGTGCAAAATGTGAGTTTCCACGTGGCTTCTTCCTTTGACATAAGCTGTTTCGAAAATAAGAGTAAGTGGGCCATGTTTAAATATCTGAAGGGTTTCCATGAGTACTGCACTTTATAAGTAAAAACTGATTATTGGTTAGCTTGAGCCAGCTAACAGTTCTATTATACAGAACACAGATAACACAGTGCTACTGATTTTTAAATACTTCTGCCATTCTTGGGAAAAACTATACATAGAAAGGACTGTTAACCTGGGACCACAGATGAGCTTCAGAGTCACTGGAATTGTGTATAATAATTTGAGTAAATGAATTCTTCTGGAGCGAGGGGGCTACAGTTTCATCACATTCTCAAAGATGTCCAAGACTCAAAAAATAAAAATTAAGACCCCATGCTACAAACAGCTGCTATTTCTAAGTCTCCGCAGAGTATCTACTTTACATGTCCTTAACGAGCATCTGTCTAGAGTTCACAGTGCTGCTCTACTGATCTATGAGTCTTGATGGGACACTTGAGTTTGAACAGGAGGAACTGAGATAACAACTTGAAAGGAGCATTTCCACGAGGTGTGATTCTCAGGATGTTCACAATTCTGCAGAAAAGGGTTTCATTGTCAAGTACCATTGGGAAACACTCCGCAAAACAAAGTTAAATAGGTTCCTTAATTGTAGCACGCTAATCACTTGTGTTCACTGTGCGTTTCTAAAGGGAAGGTATATATGATGTGGCATTAGTTTCCCATACTCGTTAGGTAGCAGGATCTGATTTTTGCAACCATCTTACAGGCTTAGTATTCCTTGAAATACGCTTTGCGAAACAATGCTTTAAAGCTGTCAGAAAATTGGAATTAAAAAGCTAACTCAACAAACAGATGCTGCCGTATTTGCTCGTTACCAAAACCTAAGAAGACCTTTTTAAAAATGAAGACTTCTTCATAAAAGAGATTAAAGAGCTCAATCAGGCCAGTTAAATTCTATTATGTGCTTTGCCAATATCTTTCACACAATACATTGATGTCAATCAAAAGAGCTGTGAAGAAATGTTTTAAAATACTTTTTAAAAACCAAGTTGGTTATGAGAATTGGCCTTGGTTGTACAGTCATTTTCATGCATATTTAAAAAGAGACACCCTGGCATCCCACCCGATTCCTTCGATACCTTTTTCACTTTTGTGTTTCTGACTGAAAAACGACGGACAGTGTAGCAGGCGTGTACTTTTGTGCTCTTCAGTGTGACAATGATGTTTCCATACTCCTCACTATTCTCTGTTGGCCAATACTGATCACATTTTCGCTGCAAAAAGAAAACAGTTGTGAACTGCAACTGCAACGGTTGCCCTAATTATACTGTTGATAATGTAACTTCACACGACAGTGTTAAAATGGAGGTACTATCACCAGTTGTGGACAGCAAAAGGAACTCATGGGCTGAACTGCTTACAGGAAAGCGTGGCCTCTGACGAGGTTACTCTTGGGAAAGCTCTGGCCACGATCATTTCAGAAATGAGCCTAGTATTCATGAGCTTCTTTCAACGTATGCTGTACAAGTGGGCTTGTGAGAAACGTGGGTAGGGTATGTTTGTTACAAAGGGAGCTTAAGCGAAGCCGGGCTGCATTCACAGCTTGGGTTACCAAAGGCCAAACAGAGGCTCCAACCGTCAAAGTGAAGCTGCCGGCATTCTGAGTGACAAACCTGGAACTCAGCCTTTACTGCAGCCTAAATTAACACCAACTGTTATAAGTTCATTACCTCATGAACTCTAAATTATTATCTTCTTTAAAAAAGGTTCTCTTAATGATGGTCAGGGTGTTTAAACAGTCTCTTGACTTCTCCCAAGCAGTACAGTTAGTGCCTCCCTGACTACGCTATGTCTCTTCCCACTTCCCCGCTGCTGTTCCTCGTCTCCTCGACACGTGGAAGTCCTTCCTGCTCTTTTCAGCCTCTTAGTTCTCCCCCTAATGTTTCATTCAAGTCTCACTTCAAATACTGGTTTCTTTACAAAATATCTGTATTAGAAGACACAGTCCCCCGCTACCCTGTTCACCCCAGCATCACAAAGGATCCACTCCTGTGGGTGCACAGCTCTCACTCCCACCAGAGTACAAGTGAGGAAGGGGCCGAGAGGACACTCTGCATTTTGGTAACTCTTTCCATAGCCGGTCGAGCTCCCACCCTACAGCAGGTACTCCGCAAATAAGTTTTTGAACACGGATACGTGAGACAGTAAGCCAAGAGGTTCTTACTCTTCCTTTTTCCACAAGGTTTGTAATCATGACAATGATTCCAGTGTTTTGTTCCCAAATCATCCTCCAGAAATCTTCAAATGTAGACTTTAAAGGTCCCTGGGTGGCAATGTAGGCTTTTGCTTTGTTGTAACCCTTCAAAGATGACACAGCACAAAGTAAGATGAAAGCAGTATCCCAGACTAGTTAATAATTCAAGTGCCATCCACACTGAATAGGCTGTGCTTTCGGTGAAAGCTCCATGCGGCACTGACACACATTCCGAAGTCTCTGTGGCACCCACCCTTCAATGATTGGAAACAGGTTTATAAAAACATTTTGACTTACATCGACATAGTTTGCATTAATGTAGTCGCTGTGCTTAGAGTCTTTTCCAGGTAAAGGTCTTAACTTCACCCTACTGTGATCATCTATAGAGGATAAGAAAATACAAAAAAGCAAAACCAAAATGTATAATTCAAGAACTAGCAGCATTCTGAAGCACAAGACAAGGCAAACAGGTTATGTAGTATCTCTCGGATACCCCTGAGAAATCTTCTGGCAGAAGAACAACTAAACATTAAAAGATACAGCATCCGAAGCCATCTTGAAAACACAGGGATGCCTGTATCTCATTTCTGACCTGTGAGTGCCCCTAAAATGTAACTTCAGGTTCTTATTAGTTCATATCAAACAACTGCAAGTTGCAACCCTCCAAAATTTCCTTGTCCTGTACTTTAAGACCAGTTGCTAAGGTCTTTGATTACCCATGCTCCTATCCTCTGCCCATTAGTACAAATATAAAAAAGTGATTTGTTGTATCAAGTCCGTAATATCTGTTTCCAGGAGAGTTCACTGCTAAATTCAGTTGGACTGCCCGCCACGCCAACAGAACCTCCGTAACTGAGGGAGCTAGAGCTGCTTGTAAGAGTCACTGTAGGAATCTGAAGTCAGTGACCAGACGTTAGGATCCACTTAACTTTAGCTTATGAACAAAAAGGGTGATGCTGCGCGCCTCTAGTTGCCTCATGGAGTGAGCTCCTATTTTTAGGGTAACAAATTAAGTAAATGAAACAAAGCCAAGGTGATAATCTATTTTTCCTTAGCTAGAAATGGGAAAAAGCCAATTTGCATTTGTTTGTAGTCATGATCAACGGCTAGTTCAAAAAGAAGTCCAATGCATGGATTAGCCCAGACATGACTGACGGAGTTCTCCAGCACCTTTGGAAAGCCCTCTGCCCTCTGGGAACTGTGAGTTGCTTCTGCTCTCCTGACAAATTCTCGGACCATCGCTGATATGAGCAGGGCTGCCTGACAAAAACAGGCCCCACATGAAAAAAATAGGCATGCAAACTGTCCTGCCTTATTAGCATTATACTGTAAATTGTTTTTCCTCAGACAGACAGAAACATACTCTCCAAGTTGCAATTTCATATTTAATTAATAAGGTAATAGAATGGCTAAACAGATTGATATAGGGGATTGGCGTGGTGTCATCCCCTTATACCTTGAAAGCTGCAATGCTCTATGGGATAAGGCTTGGGCTACATTGCTTTTTCTGGTATATTCATGGACAAATTTTACTTGCTCCATGACATTTCCATGCTATTCTTTGCTTTACAAAGCTATTAGTGTAGGGTAGACCAAGGTGACAAGTGATGTGCCCAAAATTTGACCAAGTGGCCAAGAGAACACCAAAACCCAGCTCTTTGAACTTACGAAAACTGAACCACATATAATTTGAATTTGTGTCAGTAAAACCACAACAAACTTGTGAAACTGTAACCACATCTAGCTGGTGATGGTGGTTTTCCAGAAAAACACTATGACCCCTGGTCACATTGCATAGCAGTTACTTTCGTTTCCTGCCATGGATGTTTAGTCAAGGCAGCGAGGTCACTAGAAATAAAGATTGCTACGGTAGAGGGAACGATATGTGTAGATACAGGCAAGATACGCACATGTCTCTGTCTCTGCTTGAGTTACATGGTTAGAAATGAGCTAAACAGACAAAGACTCAGCCTCAGCGAAGTGGGCCCTGACTGGCTGGCCCACAAATACAGCCAGAGTCGATTCATTCAAGGCTTGGAGAGAAATGAAAGATTTCGCTCTTCTTCCTTGTTCTCTCTCTTTTTTTTAACGTCCTCATTCTCTCAGATAACTGAAACAAATACTCTTTTTCAAAAATCACCTGTGGTTCTTTTAAAACTATCTGGAAAAAAAATAATACTATATTCATAGATGACACCATCTTGTATTTAGCAGTCCTAAGGAATCCACAAAAAAATAACCATTAGAACTAATAAATGAGTTCAGCCAAGGCTGTAAGACACAAGATCAATACACAAAAATCAATTGTATTTCTATACATTCAGTGAACAATCTGAACATTAAATTAAGTAGACAATTCCATTTACAATAGCATTAAAAAGGATAAAGTGCTTAGCAATAAGTTAAACAAAAGTGCAATACTTATAAAATTCAGACTATAAAACATTGTTGAAAGAAAAGATGGCCTAAGTAAATGGAAAGGCATCCAATCTTCGTGAATTGAAAGACTTACTATTGTTAAAATGGTAATGCTTCCCAAATTAAAACTGACCCACAGATTTGATGCAATTCATACCAAAATCCAAGCTACATTTTTTTATAGTAATGAACAAGTTGATCATATGAAACACAAGGGACCCAGATTAGCCACATTAAAAAAAAAAAAAGAAAAAGAAGAACGAAGTTGGTTGGAGGACTCATGGTTCTAATTGCAAAGCTTATTACACAGCTGTAGTCAATAATCAAGACAGTGTAGTACTGACATAAGGATAGGCATTAATGGAACAGACCTGACAGTCCAGAAATAAACCCTATACCTTGGTCAGTTAATTTTCATAAAGGGTCCTAAGACAATTCAATGAGAAAAAGAGGAGATGCTTTTCCAACAAATGGTATTGGGACAACCAGATATCAATATGCGAGGCATAAAGTTGACCCCTACCCCCCGCCATATACAAATATTAATTCAAGATTTATCAAAGACCTAAATGGAAAAGCTAAAACCATAAAAGTCTTTGACAAAAACATAGGTGTAAATATTCATGATCTTGGATTAGGCAATGGCTTCTCAGATATGAAACTGAAAGCATAGGCAACAAAATAAAAAAGATACACTCGATTTCACCAAAATTAAAAAGAAAATGCATCAAAGGAGGACGCCATCAAGAAAATGAAAAGGCATTGCACAGAATGAGAGAAAATATCTGTCAACTATCCGATCAGGGCTTTGTATCCAGAATTCATAAAGAACTCTTAAATTAGAAAAAAAAAAAAGAGGACAGGTAATCCATTTAAAAAATGGGCAAAGAATGTGAAGAGATATTTCTCCAAAAGATATACAAATGGTCAATAAGTACATGAGAAGATGTTTAGCATCACTAATCACTAGGGAAATGGAAATCGAAACTACACTGAGATACCATTTGACATCCATTAGGATGGCTCTTCTCAAAAAAAACAAAGTAACAAGTGTTGACAAGGATGTGGAGACACTGGAACCCTAATATATTGTTGGTGGGAAGGTCAAATGGTGCAGCCACTTTGGAGACCAGCCTGAGAATTCTTCAAAATCTTAAAAACTTACCATACAAGCTAGCTATTGCATTCCTAAGTACCATCCCAAAAGAATGAAAAAATATGTCTGCACAAAACCATATATACAAATGTTCACAGCAGCACTATTCATAATAATGAAAAAGCTGAAATAACTCAAAGGCCCACAACTGATAAAGGAGTAAGGAAAAGGTGGAATATCCATACTCTAGGGTATCACTCAGCTATAAGAAGGAATTAAATGCTGACAGAAGCTACAACATGGATAAATCTTGAAAACAGCCTGCTAAGTAGAAGCCAGATACAAAAGGCCACATATTGTAGGGTTCCATTGACAGAAAATGTCAAAATAGGCAAATCTACAGAGACAAAGTAGGTAACTTTGTAGGTTACCATAGGTAAGCGGTTTCTAGGGAGTTTAGGGGAAAGGGATGAACTGAGAGTGACTGGGTAAGGGGGTTTCTTGGGGTTGCTGAGAGTGCCCTGGAGCTAGACAGCGGTGATGGTTACACAACTCTGTAACTACACAAGAAAGCACTGAAATTTAAACTAACCGTCAACAGGTGAATTTATGTGGTATGTGAATTATATCTCACTAAAGTATTATTAAAGACTATCTACAGTAGTGTTTAAGTGGTCTAATTTAAATGCACCATCACATAAAATTCTATGTATGTTAACCATATGTGCCTCTGCCCTTCACATCGAAGCATATATTACCTGCCAACCCAATTACCAATGTCTATGAAAAGTGGCATTCTAGCCTCGGAAGCGAACTGTGCTCCTAAGGTATTTCTTGAGATTCCAAAAGAATAACCCTTATTTGTTTGAGTCAGGAATCTCCAGGATACTTTTTTTTTTAAAAAATAAAACCTTCAGTCATTCCTATTTTTAAAATGTTTTTATCTATTGATTTCAGAGAGAGAGAGGAAGGTGGGGAGGACAGGGAAGAGAGAAACATTGGTCTGTTGTTCTACCCATTAATGCATTCATTGGTTGATACCTGTATGTGCCCTGATCAGGGATCGAACCCACAACCTTGGTGTATTGGGATGATGCTCTAACCAACTGGGTTACCTGGCTAAGGCTCCAGAATACTCTTGTCCCTGGAAATATGTTGGATAGGACTAAGCATGTGGGCCACAGGAGTGGAGGCTCCTCGCTTTAGGTATAGGCCAATTACCTAGTCTTAGAAAGAAGGATGGCTTTGAAATTCAGCTTACTTGATTCAATTCTCAGGACATTTATATATATATATTTATATATATATTTATATATTATATATATATATAAAAAATATATATATATATATTTTTTAAGATTTTATTTATTTACTTTTTGAGAGAGGTGAAGGGAAGGAGACAGAGAGGGAGGGAAACATTGCTGTACGGGATCAGTTGCCTCTCACACGCCCTCAACTGGGGACCTGGCTTACAACCCAGGCATTTGCCCTGACTAGGAATCGAACCAGTGACCTTTCAGTTCACAAGGCCGGCACTCGATCCACTAAGCCACACCAGCCAGGGCTCAGGATATCTATTTGTATTAAAAGACTTGGCTCTCATTGGTTAAAAACAATGTCAAGATAGCTGTGTGACGTTAAAATTTTGATTCCCAGCATTGGATATGGAATCACATCATGTGAAAATAGTGCTCTCAGAACGTTTTCTTCCAATCACCTTATTATTAAGCTTAATGAAAGAGTATAAGGAGGGCAAAAAGTGTCCCCATTTCTTCCTATAAGCTGTTGAAGAAGATGGGCTAATGACAGGATGACTTGCCAGTGTAGTTCTTTTTTGGCATCCTGATTCTGACTGCATGCCTTTCAGCTTATACCTGGCATGGAGATTTAATTTCCTCATGGTTGAAGACAGAGTTTATTACTCACATGCTAAAATGTTGATGTATCTGTTTTTGTGCTTGTTATCTGGATGATTGGAATGCTCTGCGGTGATGTTCATATCAGCCGTGCAGCGCTGGACTTCCTAGTGAAGAAAACGGCAGGATTTCAGAGGTTTCGGACGCACCCGAGACACCGAGCAGCAAGGCCACGGCACGAAGCACCCGCGCCCCAAAGCACGCGGCATTCACCCCCTCCCTAGCCACTGTCGCTGTTACCTCCCCGAACTCCACCTCGGAAATAGTCACGACTGACACATTCATAGCAAACATAGGAAGCATGTGAACAAAATAAAAGGATTTCACTCTTTACTAATTCATCAATCCTCTACGTTTTATTACAGGTTTGGACCTAGGCACAGGCATGGTGATTTCAAAACAGTATCTCTTTTTTAATGTCACAGTCTAATGGGTGAGAAAAACATGCAAAAAGATAATAATGACAGTCAAATGTGATTAACAGCAAAGAGGCCTGAAGAAACTCTGATCGACGTGTAGAGGAAGGCTTCAGACAGGAGACTGTCCATGGGGCTCCTAAAGGAAGAGCAAGAATTTTCCAGGCAGGCGTCTAATCTCCACCATGATTTGCAGTATGCTCATTGGTTGTACAGCCTCATTTTATACTATCAGATGGCAAATTGACTATAAAAACTCAGTCCTGAAATGACACTAACATATGGCCCAATCAATTGCCATATCTGGCTTAAATACATGTCTCTGATGAATTATTTGTGAACTCAAATTTTATTTAAATTATTCTTCTTTAGAAAAACAGCAGAAGCAGCAATTCTCATTGGCTACCTTTGCCATGGATATAAACATCATCCATCAGCCTAAAATAAGGTTGCTGAAAAGTCAGATTTTCCTACACTGTATGCTTCAGACCCAAGAAAGTACTGGAGCTAACTAATTAGGGAAGTCATTAGCAGTGCACAGCTGCTACAAAGAGCAGGAGCAAAGTGACACAAAAATTATCAGGAGAAAAGTTTTACACGTAGCAGATGTAACAGAGTTTAGGAGCATGCCGACTTTTTTCACAAAGGAGTTGCTTAGCAATTAAGGATGTTTTCCACAGCATTTACATCAGGCATGATGAACACAAGGAACTGCCTGTGTTCTATATCCGCAGACTACTTCCCAGTCAGGAGTCCTCTCTTCTCGCCAAGGAGGGGCTCACTTTCATCAGAGAATTTCAGGTATAAAAACAAAGGGACGTCATCCAGTCAAAGAAACCATATTCACGGACTCCTGATTTTTGGATGCTGAAGACTGAATTTTTCATAGTTGTAGGCCTTCCCAGCTGGCCATTAAAAAGAAAGAAAAGAAAAGAAAAAAAGCCTCACAGGCACTAATTCAAAATACCTCTTCGGGGAAAGTGTGTGTTTCATGAAAATTCTTACTTTTTCTTACTCTTACTAAATGCGATAAACTCTGATATTTTCTGTTCTAAAGGTTTATAAACCTATGGATAGGCAAATGCTAGTTTAAAGGGGCCTAAGGCTGCCTTCGGCTCTTTTCCCTAAAACAAGATAAAAGTACTGGGCACAGAGCACTGAGGTGGGATCTTACCACTGACGAGAACATAAGCAACGCCGGCCACACGCGGAGTGGTTGGGGAACTGGCCTTTCGGAATTGCCTTGAAAGCCCGAGGTATATGCTTTTGAGTAGTATCAGGGCAGAAAGCCTTTGAAAATGTTAAGACACTAATTCAATCTGTGGACAAATCCTTGAAATAAGTTGACATCCTCTGTTTCTGGACTTTGAAGGTCAGGACTTTGGCCTATACCTCTGTAGGGCTGAGTTGCTGTAATATCTTGTGAGGAGAGATTCTAGCTCTTAGTATTTTAGTTTGAGAGTTGCTTTGTTTATTGATATTTTCCCCCATTGTATAAATCTGACCAGCCAAGCTATATGGACTAAGGCTGAGCCTCTATTATAATACAATGCAATGGACCAAGACTGCTTGGGAGGAGCTGTCTGCACTCTTTAAAGCAGTCATTCAATACGGTCAATCAAACTTCTTCCTATCTAAAACGCTTGGTCTGATCTGTTGCTTCTATTTCACTTTTCCAATTATGTGAATGACAGAAGACAAAGAATGGTCATAAATAATGTTAAATCTGGTTTTATTAGAACCCAAGGGATTTGCCTAAGGCCTTCGGAGTTTGTCTTGTTGATAATAATGTCATCTGTAATTCCTTGCCGCACTGCGTGGCTCATTGAGATGCTAATAATATCATCTGATCCTGGAGTGGCTCTTTTCCATCAGAAATGGCATTTCAAAGTTAATGTGATTTTAATAGGTGTTACAACTTTCGAAGTGACACTGGCCGATGGGCGGGGGTGTATGGTAAAGTTACCTATTTAGCGCTCTGATAAATAGCTTAAGATTCAAGCTTATTTGTATTTTACTGTCTATATAACAAAGCTGGAATCCTCAAAATGAATATTCTTAAGATTAGGAGGCACGAAACCACAGAAGACAGCCACATAAAGACTAGAGATTTAACATATAGTATAACTTTAAAAATGAATAAAAACACTAAAGTTGCTATTTTTTTTCCTTGGGAGATGAAATAAGGCTAAATCATCTTCTGCCTGGATTTGATGTTGAAATGCTGTCAGAAGGGCACATGAAGACCTGCTGTCCTGCTGTTCTGTGGCTCAATGTGAACAAATAACTGAACAAAAATACACCTAGAAATCTTTCGGATTACTACTCAGCTTCACAAAACAAGCTGAGCAGAAGTATTTCTGACCTGGTAACCAAGTGGTAGGCCGGGTACGTGGAATATTCTTAGTGTCTGAGTTCAGGCGGCCTACATGGTCTTACGGGGTGTGTTCCGCAAAGGACAGATGCATTTCAGTCTCGACGGAGGCCCGGCACTCGCACCGTCAGACACGGGGCTGGCCCTCGCCAAATGCCGTCGCACTGCGTCTGCCTGCCCCCGCCCTCCCCTGCTCAGGCTACAAACTGCTACCACGCTGGTTTTCTTCAAATGCTGCCCTGATTTTGTTACTGTCTTGCTCAGAAACCTCCAGAGAGATTCCAGATTCCTTAGCCAGACTTTCAGGTTCCCATCCCATTTCTCACCGACACCCTTCCCAGTCATAGACGGTTTTAACCCTGTACCCTTGGCTTCCTTGCTGTTTCTCTAGTTCAGAATGCCCGTCTTCTCCCCTCCAAACCCAGATGTCTCTATGGAAAATCCCCACCTCACCGCTCCAGTACACCAACCTTTCTTTGGAGTGTATATCACGGTGCCTATTACCATGTAGCAGGCCTGTAAAATAACATTATCTTTTCTATGCCATCTGTGAACTTTGCCTAACTCACTTTTGTCTCGCTCTTCATAAAAACCCCACCTTAACCAACCACGATTTTCTTCACAGTAAGAGTTTAAAAATGTTTTTCTTCAAGACATTTAAGATGCAAACTGGCATTTTGTCACTGTGGCTCAGGAAACTCTATAGGGTCATTTTCTGCCACCTTGCAGGTGGCAGTCTGCATGCAGCATCACGCCTCTGTCCCCATTATTTGTCATGGGTAACATGAGCTCTGCACCCTACATAAAGTGACTGTGGCCACTGGTCCCTCAGCACATGGGCTCAGGTGGACAGAGCTTTGTTCTCTTGATTTAAAATGAGCAACTGGCCCAAATTTAGCTCTGCTGGAGTTAATTGCAATAGAGGTGATGCCCCAAAGCATCCTGTCAAGGGGTACTGGACCTCTGGCCTCATCTCTGCACTCAGTCGTTAATCTTGCGATGCTCCCGACCCTGCCTGTTTATTCTGCCGACCCCAGAGCCTTGAGCTCCCCCTTTTTGAGAGGCTGTGCTAGGACTGTGCCTTTGGAAGCATCCTGGTTTATGACGCTGGAGGTTGGGGAAGACGGAGGTTGAGTCAGCTCAGGTAGCCAAGGGAACAGAGTCATCGAATGCCATCCTGAGACAATGACTGATGTTATTTCCAGTGACTGCAAAATCTGCTAGAGGTATAATGTCTCCAGCTTTAACAGTCTCCAGAATTTATCTGACAAGGACAAAAAGCTTGCTTTCAGCATCACCTCTACACAATGACTCAAAATTACCAGTGAATCATTTTTCTCATTCTCCTCCAAGCAGCAAAGTTCTGAGACTATGACAGCTATTCACCAAAATTTTTTTCACGTCCATCCATGATTTTTAAACACGATGGGGCAGATAGAACTTTCAGTGAAATACTCAATCAAAATTCAAAGAGGCTCTCTCTTCTGCATCCCCCTGAACCTCTGTGTGCTGGCACTCATGTTGCTTTGCTATTTCACTGGTGTGCCCTCTGACCTTCACACCCCAGCAGACTGAACTCGAGGGCAGTCTTGTGCACTCACCCTTGTGCTTTATATTATGTCCAGAGATTATCAGGTACCCATAGCTGGTAGGTGAGTTGTTTTACTTCCTATTAATGGCCAAATATCAACTGTTAAGTGGTATTTTTCTATGATCTTAAGATTAGTTCTTTAATTTTAGGGCTTAATTCAGATGTTACATAAGGTTTTTATAGGTTAGATTCTCAGAGTTCTGGGAAGGCTCTAGACCAAAAAGATCATGTAATGGGCTCCCAGTGTTCTTGGAGGGGGCTCCTTAATTTTGGCTGCTCCCCTACCTGGTTTTTTACTGCCAAGGCTAAGTGTTGGCCCGTCAGCGGCATGGTCAGTCTTAGACAACCCCTGGTAACCTCAGATTTTCTCGTTCTGACTTCAGCTCATTAGAGGACCCTACTCTAATGAAAGTCTGGAGGCTGTCAACGTTAAACATGCAGGTTCGCTTCAGACAGTCCTGATCTGAACACCTATTTCTGTCATTTCAAAACGAAGCGACCCAAAGCCTTAGTTTTCTCCTGGGTCAAGTTTCCTCATCTGTAAAATGGGGACAGTAAAGTATCACCCATCTCGCGAGGTGACACTGAGGAGCTAAGTACATGCTGGCCATCTATCACCAATCCACATAAAGCCCCCTGAAATCTGGGGTTGAGGTTACTACTCTCTTATCAATGAGGGTTTCGTTTTGTGGTTTTAAAAAAAATCACGTGAGATCTCTTTCCCTGATCTTCCTTTTATACCTATCACTATCTCTCGTTTATAAAAGAGCCTTAATGCTTTTTTATGAAGCCTGTTACCAGTTTTCCTTTTTAGCAGAGCCACCGAAGAGCAATAATATAACTCTTAAGTACTTCGAATTTTCCCTAAATGAGAAGACAACAGTGTACTAGTGAGCTCTTAACGCTGTGTCTCATTGCCCTCTCCACGCTGCAGCCTCACTGTTCTGAATCAGAAGGAAGGATATTCTTCCCATGCTGAATAGCTCTGATTTTCAACCTTTCACACTGGATTGTGAAATGACATCAGTAGAACAATGCCTTCCCCCCACCTCCCTCCCTGCCGCCCTTCCCTAACTACCAGCTAGTAATATTTAAGCTCTAAAGTTCAATATAGGCTACAAAAGTAGTTTATTTTTGGCTAGAAATAGGGTGCAGGTGCCCAGGGCTTATTAACAGGCATTATTCTGACGCAGCAAAGCCCATTTTAAGTCAGATCGAGTTTACAGAGGTGTAGCTGATTATTTTGAATAATTAAATGGTGTCAAAACCAGCTGTGATGAATAGCACTGGGGTCTCAAATCATAAATAATTGAGAAACTGGAGTTGCATTTGATCATCCTGATCAAATTCTGTTCTCTAGGGGATAAATGTTTGTCCTGAATACCATCAACATAGTTAAATGCCTCAATATTCTTGCTCAGTCATCCAGCCAACAGTCAATTGAACTAAATCACTTTAACACCACACACAGTTGCTGTCCTCATGAATACAAAATGTTTGACTTTAAACCACGTTCTTTGTAGTTGGATAGGCACCTTCTTTGGTTAGCATCTAACGGGCACGTTAAATACTTGACATGTTTTCATTTGTTCCTTGAAACATATGACTTTGCAGGATAAATCAGAGGGTTCTTTTGCTCTACCACCTTTGTTTTGATTCTGCTCAGAAAACAAAACAAAACAAAAACAAACAAAAACCTAAGACGTTCTTTAAAATGAGTTGTCAATATAATCGCCTTTGTGATGGCCTTTGGGGACTGGGGATTTGCTTGGAGACAGGGGCTTTTGGTCCTGTTTTTTTATTCCTCACTCTCCATGCTAAATAACTGCACCTCCCAGTTGTATGCATGGCTCTAGAGCAGGGGTCCCCAACCTCCAGACTGCGGACCTAATCCGGTACCGGTCCAGGCCTGTTAGGAACTGGGCTGCACAGCAGGGCGTGAGCTTGAACGTAACACTCTTGAATCACCCCAAAACCAACCCCCCCAGCCCTGGTGTGTGGAAAAACTGTCTTCCACAAGACCGGTCCCTGGTGCCAAAAAGGTTGGGGACCGCTGCTCTAGAGAATCTCAAAGGGCTCACCTTCCATTATGTCATTTGATCCTCATAACCAATTTTGTGAAAAGAGGTGGGCAGGTTAGCATCATCATCATCATCGTCGCCGTCGCCGTCGTCTCCATTTTCAAGTGGAAATGAGACAGAGAAAGGAACTGACGTACCCAGAAAGCGAGAAGACAGCTGAGCTGCCACGAAAACTTGGCCTCCTCGGCACAACTCCTGCTGCCAGAGATGTGCCTTCGCGACGCGCCTCAGTGACGAAAAGGGCAGTCTGTTTAATAGCTGCTCATTGACGCCCTGTCACTGAGGAACTGGCAGGGAACCCAGAGCTGGCAGGGGGCTGCGAGCTGCTCTCTACCTTGTTTCCTACACACCATTTCTGAGGACCACAAGGCTGTGTTAGCCCAAGTCTCCTCTCTGAGGAGTAATAATCGCGACAAGGACAGCAATCAACCTCGGCATGGGCTTCACTGGGAACCCAGCACTGGCGAAGATCAAGTTAAGCATTCACCTTCCCCAGCTACTTCAGGATGTAGGTGTCACTGGCGCCACTTTAGAAAGGAGGACACTGGGGATCGGAGGTGAAGTGACTGGCCCAAGGATAACAAAGCTCATTACTGGTGGGGCCAGCCGTCATGTTCCTCAGACTCCAGGTCTGCTGTCCTCACCACACCCTGTGCACCCTGGAAATAATGTGGGATGCGGAGCCCTGTCCTCTGTATTAAGGCTGTTGTCCCAGTTATAATGAAAATGAAGAGCCTGAATTTGCTTTTTTTAAAAAAATAACCACGAACCCTGTTCTTTCATAGAAGTGCATGTTTAGGACATGTGCAACCTAATTTTTAATCAGAAAGGAATGCCTGTTAAAATTAAAAGTGTAAGAAAGAAAACAATATCCACTTTCCCCATTGTTATGCTTAAAGTAAATTCATTTCAAATTTACAAAAATCCCTGTAAAATAATTATTAGGTCTCTGGAAATTTCATTTTTGAAACATACCTCAAAATCCTCAGAGAACCCATGCTGGTTATTAGAATAGAGCTCACCGATGTGTTTCACAAACTGTTTGACAGGAATGGCTTCCATGTCATCTGTGGGAATAAAATGATATTCAGAGTCACAGAGTCCACTTCCATAAAACAAATAACACTGATAAGGGATTATGGAAGACAAATATTTGGTTTTTGAAAAGAGTGATATAATTGTATCACCTGAAACAGATGTCCTAAAGACAAGCATCAGCATTTATTTCACATCAGGATCTCCTTAAGATTTTGAATGCCTAACAGCTAGGTGAAATATGGTTTTTAAGAAAACGTTCATCACACGCACAAAAAATTACCTCTATTTTTATATTCAAGGCAATTTACATAGTTAAATGACCACATCATACCCTAAACTAAAAGTCTGATCTTATCAAGGGTACCTATTTGTCATGAAATTTTATCACAACCTCGGTGTGGTTTTGTTTTTGTTTTTTTTAAATTGCTATCCAATGGGGTCCAGCTTGTAGTTGGAGCAATTAAGTTCCATTTCCACTCTTTGCTGTCTGAGCAGTCTTTACACACCGTCACAGAGAGATGCCACTTTACCGGCTGGCTTCGGGGGCAATGCCATCTATGTTTAAGTGTTCAAAATTTCAGTTCAAGACAGCTGTGTCTACATGATGCCAAATAATCACTTTGGCTGAATTAACTGGATTTTTGTGGTGTTGACAGACTAGGTATAGATTCAGCAAGACTCCACATTCCGATTTATTACAGTGTTGTCACTTGGTGAGGGGACGATCTCAGTTTGTGAGCCCCAACTATGTTTTATGCCGCTTTATCTGATCTGATACTTGAGTACCGCCGTAAAAACTGCCACACCCCACTAACGAGCTCCCCAACCTCTTCCCTCCCCCACAAATATTTCCTTTTAAAAATACTCTGCTGAATGCGAGATAAACAACAGACATGACATTTACTTTATTCAGAGTGAAAGATCTTTGGCAAACGCACAAACATCTAAACTGCCACAGATGCTTTTCTTAGCAAAGGGTATGAAGATCTGTATGTGTAAATGAGGTCCTACTTTGGCAAGAATGTTATAGATCCAGGCCTGACAATCTGATTTCCCTTCATCTGGTGACAGTTAACATTGACTATGTCATTCCTCCTCTTTCTTTCGAGAGAGCAAAGCTCTAGGGTGGCTTTTTGCATCTATTGACATTTTCAAACTTGAATCATTCTTAAGTGGAAAATAGCATCTCTTATATTTCGCTTAAGGAAGGTGATTTTTATGTTCATAATACAAATTGCTTAGCATAGCAGTGTTACTTAGCAAATAGGTGGTGCTCTGTACGCACAAATTCTTTCTGTGTGAACAAATTAAAGACCTAATCATTTTAATAGGTCACCTTATGAAAAAATTGCCAAGTTATTTACAAATATTTCAGGATTGAAGATGTTCATGAATATGCAATCATTTTGCACGCCCAAGAAATCTATAGCCCCGTAACGATGTAACCAGCATTACCAAAGCAAGCAGAGCCAAACTGCTTCCCCAGAATATTTAGCAGAATGCACAGTTGGAGAAAAATTTCCAAAATTATCTGATCGGTTCGCTTAAAATGTTCAGAAGTAAGCAAATTCTAAAATAATGATCAAATGGCAAAGGAATTATCTAAGGTTGAGAAAGGGGTTAATATGCACAAAATTGGAGAGTCTGCAAAAGATTAACCCAAGAATAAACTCATCTTCAGACAAGGGGCAAAATACGTGAGATGGAATACAACCTAGCCCTACAGCCACTCCAAGACAGACTACAGCATTTCTCTCCTGTTTCCAAGGGCAAAGTGTCATCATTAATAGTGTAATAGGTTGTGGATAATATTGATTTTACAATGATAGTTTAGAATTGTACATTCCTAATAAAGTTATGGTGCCACAATTAAGCACATGGACTCTAGTTCAAAATAAGAAAAAAAAATCAGCTTTAAAGCTACTTTACCCCACAAGGTACAAGCCAGTCTCTTAAAGGTCACAGCCCACCTAAGTCATTAAAAACGTACTTTAATGTTAACAATTTATTATTTTTCCCTGCAGCGTGCTCAACTATAATATCCAAGCTAAGCCACACATGCCCAGAGACCAGTCTGCCTGCTACCCCCAATGGCTAGATGCCAACAGAAATCCAGCAGAGCTCACGTGTTAATCATGGCGATATATGACTCACTAGTCTCTCCAGTTTGCATCCTTACGCAAGGAAGCCCAACCACGCCCTTCTGGGTTTCCAGGCACCACCAGTAATACCATAAACTGGCAGACAGGCACACACACACACCCAAACATGCATGCTGTACTGACCACCCATCAGCTACCCAGAGAGCACATTATTTGTTTTTTAATCCAGAGAAATGAAACTGAGGGGTTGTAAATCTTTTTTCTCAATATTAAGATGAATATAAGGCTATGGATAATTAGAATCCCTAATAGTTTTCCTCTTATATAGTTTTTCTATTAAATTTCTTTCAACATGAGCCAGATAATTATACAACTGCTGTATCTAGCAGAAGGCCAAGCAATTAGGACATCATCATAGACCTGCACTGCTCAATCTTCATCTGGACAGACCCTGTGTTATAAGAAGCTATCCATCTGTAAGACGCTATTACCACCTAAACATCTGAGTTTCATTAACAAATGCAGAGAGTATTAGCAGCGTTTCTGTGCCCTTTTATGTACATGTAAGATTTTCATACTCATGCACTCTTACGTACAGCTGAGAAACAAGCTCAGAAAGATTAACCGAAGGCTGGAGTGTGACCGCAAAAGCTGGCCACCGACCCAAGGTCAAGAGTGCTCCGGCTTGGAGAGAACGGGTATCACCTGGGGAAGAGTGAATGGGAAACCCCTGGAGGAGGCATTGACTGAGCACCTAGGACTCAGCCAGATATTAGTGAGGTGGTCTCTGTCCAAGGGCAAGCTTTGTGTCGGAGGAGTGAGGAAGATGAGATAGTGAATGCAGGGGCCACATGGGGAGGATGACAAATGCCATCATCAAAGGGATGGATCTGACGACTCAGGCGAGAATATATGTCTCTGATGGAGTGGTGGCACGGGAAATGAAGGGAAAAAAAAAGCTTAGGGGGACTTCAAGTGAAGATGTTCTCACTAACCATAGGTTAGACGGGAGTTTGTTACTGTATGTGACGAAAGACGGTCTAATGGCGGCTGGCGTAAAGAGAGCCGCCATTTATTAAGCCCTTACCAGTCAGTTGCCAGGGACTGTGCTATATGCTTTACATATATTTATGTTTATAATAGCCAGGTAAAGGGGTCATTGTTATCCTCACATCACACATAAGGAAGCCAAGGCGGAGCTGAGATTTGAAGCAGCACACTGAACCCAAAGCCTGTGCTCCCGTGCACTGTGATTCATTCTCAAAGCACCGCAGTTTCAAGGAAAAGCGAGGACTTAGAATAGCTCAGTTAATTTGATAAAATGTTACTTTATAATTTTGTGCCCAAAATTTTACTTATAGAATTTTCAGATAACAAAGGCGTATTAAATTTGGCAAGAATGGGACCACTACGTTATCACTAATTCACCCACTGAGTCGGTACCTGAAAAGTGGGCTTGTTGTTAATAAATAATATTTATACTTTGTTCTAAGATTTTAGCTTTTTTGTGATTGGGATTAAATTCTGTAGGCAAGAGGCCTTTTATTCTGGCCAATCCACAACCAAACGTGTTGATGAAACCTAAAATTAATCTCTGGTTTGTAGGTACCAAAAGTAGAGCATTTGAAGAGGGTGAATACCTCCTGAGAACAAAGTATCAAAGCCAAGAGACTCTAGGAGGAAAAAAAAAGAGCTGAATAACACTCACCTCAAATGCAACACTGCAGGAAATAGGGAAAAATGTATCTGAACACACAAAAGGGTTGTTTCCAAAAATCTATGGTTAGGTCTCTGCTGTACTTACATATTCAGAGCCATTAGAGGGAACGCACCCAGACTTTGTCTGTGCTTCCAGCCTACTCGCATATGCTAACTCTTGCTTTCTCTTAATCTGAACAAATAACAGACAAATAAAGAAAAATGGAAAAACTAAGCTTTCTTGTCTGAAATTTTTGGTTTGATGTCCAAAAGAAAGAACAGGCACCCCAAGACACTGCTCTGGGGTAGGCCCTTTTGCCTGTAAGTCAGTAAAATTGAGGACCCGGCTCCCAGGGGCAACGGTGTGAATGCAAAAGCCAGGGCCAGGCCGCCTGGTGGTGTGACTCCGCCTCCGCCTGACTCCCTTTCCCCCACTGTAAAATGGGAGTAACAACAGCGCCTAATTCACAGAGCACTATGAAAAGTAAACTAGATAATGTAAGCACTTATGGGAGCCCTTGGCTTGGCTTTTAGTAAATGCTTAATAGTTGTGATTTACTGTTAGGTACTACTTGCTTTACGAGACTGACCCCCCACCCCGGCCCCCAGATTTAGGGGCTGTCATGAACTCCATTTTCGAGATGGGAAAACGGCCTAAGGGAAAACCAAGGAGCCTGGCCAAGCTCCACTGTCATTATCAAGTGCTAGGGTCAAAGCTGACTCCCCAGCTGGTTTCTTCTACATTACAGGACTTCTCTACGCCTTAAATTGAAAATACATGTTTTGAGAGGTCAGAGTACCGTGTAACACATTTTAAATAAACTTTACAACAGAAAGGGCTGACGTGAATGGCTTTAGCTCTCAGGGTAAGCTTCAGTTACCTGGAAAGCTTGTACTGGTACTCTGGTCACCTTGATGATGCCAGGTACATCAAATGTGACAGCATTTACCTTCCGGCCAAGATGCTTTGCTGCTTGGGTTAAGTGACTTAAGGTCTGTTTAAACATATTCCTGCCTGCTTACGCTGGTCGTGTGTGGGTACACATATAATTACCACGAAGACTCCAGAGGGGCTTAAGTTACTCACTCTGTGACCAGTGTCTGTAAAGTTCATTTAACCCACAGTGGTTCCCTTAATCCTATTCTAACTTCCAACCAAGGCGCGAGGAGAACCTATGAAGTCCCAACACAATGTCGGCTGAAGTCAGTCCTGCTCAGATCTGTCCCCCAACCCCAAGTCCCAGCACTGGGCTGTTCGCAGGTACTGCTTATCACTCTAGTGGACAGACCTCCAAATTAGGAACTCAGTGCCTTTCTTGTCTGCCCTCAGCCTCCAAGGCCAAGCTCAGGCCTCTCTCCGTGCTTGGTAACACCTCAGTAGCAATTTTGGAAGATAAAGCAAAAATGAAATAAAAGAACATTATGGAGACTTCAGATCTTGAGTTAGGACACAACAAGTAGATTTTTGTCCAGACTCTTAGGATGCGAGGAGTGTTGTAGAGATTGGAACATTTTATTTCCTGCCATCAAAAGAAATATCTTTTCATTTATGACACAATGAAGTCAATAAAGAAAGGGCTTCATTATAGTCAAAAGACCAATGAATCTCCTTTGGAGATAATCTCTGTATAAATAAAATATGCCAACAAGGTTGGTTTAGTCCCTAAGGGTTTTAAACTCCAGGTTTAAAATCCTTTGATATGCTGGCACCCTGCTGAAGCCAGTGACCTTCCAATTACTAAAATGTATTTAACTACCAGAAAGGCATGAATCACTTCTAGATTTCTAAGCTACTGGTTAGCAGAAACATTTCATTTTTAATGCTCTTATTAGAAAGTTAATTTTCTAATTTCCAGAGAAAAGCAGTTATAAGAACACTTATAAAAGCATGTATAGTGTTTTTGACAATATGGACATTTGGAAAAGTCCTTCGAACATGCTCTTTAAACAGATTAATTTCATGTGCTAACTTCTGATTTTAAAAAGCTATATATAATGAAATTCTAAGAGAATAATATAATAGTGTGAATATAATTTATAAGTGATATATGTACATAAGGCTTCATTAATAATTGCAACAAAAATATTATTCCAGTTTGTTGTTTCAAAACAATATCCCCAGGCTGGAAACACTAGATTTTTAAAATTACTTGTAGATTTCAAAATACTGTGGATCTTAAAGGACAGAAATTTGTGACCATTTCAGTATCTCAGAAGATGGAAAGCTTATGAAAGGACTGACAGGTTACCGCATTCAATTATGCTCCATCCTCACATGTTAAACATGGGAAATCAGTAACTATGGGACACTTGATTTTGAAAAACCATCCATGAAAAATAAAAGTGTCAAAGCCCCTTTCACCATCCTGTAGAAGTCACAGTTTAACTTACCTGGGGCAGGGGAGAAAACCCACTTTCCCCAAACATCATACAGACAGCGGCCACTGCAATTCACAATGTTTGTGGTAAAAGAGTTGATGTCACCTCCGTAGTGATTGGAACCTAAGCTCAAATGCACCTCTTTCATGTTGGATAAATCCTCTTGCATTATGAGTTCTTTCTAATGTGGCTGATTAACCTCACCACCACACCCTACATAGGTGTAGGTGGGACCTGGAAATACGTCTTCATTCTTATAAGACTGTGTACAATGCAGAGTCTAAATTGCTAAAACTGTTGAAATTAGTAAAACTGATTAACTTAAAAATCCTCAAAAATACCTAGAAACTGCTGTCTCCAAAGACTATCAAAAAGTTAGCAAAGCTTTCCTTAACCACTTGCCTATTTTATATTACTTTCTTTAGTCAGAATAACTTACTGATTCTATTTTGCTTTGGGACTGAAAGATCAGAGCCATTTATTTATGAATTTTAACCACAGCAGAATCATCTGAAGGTTGCTGATTTAGTGACTAAATCTATTCAACATTCAAGATATTTTTGAATTGCTCCTAAAGGCATTTAAATCACACAGGCCTATTCTGCACAGGGAATAAAAGTATTGGTGCGTTGAGAGTCTTTTTCTTATGAAGGAAGAAAATAAAAATGACCAGAGAACACAGGTAAGGAGAGAGATTCTTTGATATGGAGGAAAGTTTAACAGAAGAATGATCACATCCAGGAAGGTGAAAGAGAATTTAATGCAGAAACAAATGATCGGTGCCAGTGAAAGAAGGTAATGATGAAGAACAACTCAGAAAACACTGAAGAGAATGTTCACATTTTGAATTCGAAGATGTCTTGATTGAAAATGAAGGGCCTCCAGACTCGAGACACCAGAACTGCCAAAACAGCATGCCAAGAGGTGGCAGAGCCATTTCTAAGCATCTTTGCTTTGAAGTCGCACAGAACTATAACACTTGCTCTGCCATTTACCTATGTCACCTTCGGCAAATTAAATGATGACTCTGGGCCTCAGTTTCTTCATCTGCAAGATGGGGATATCAACTGCAGCTGTCTCTATAGGACTACAGTGAAAATAAACATAAGGCACAAAGTTGGTAAATGTGCGACAAATATTAGATGGTGATGGTGATGGTTTCTAAAAAAGGCTAAATGTAAAATAAGCTCTAGGAACAGAGTATATTACGTGATCTACAATGCTGACGCAGGAGCCCTATTTTACAACAGCTCGGTACCCGAATTTTCAGTCTTACCCCATTGCACACATTTTTAACCAGTGTGATGGGTCAGTTTATTGGTAGTTCTCTGGAAATATCTTTTTAAAAATCAATTATAAAAAATGAGGCATTCCAGTGATAAAATAAGTTGATAAATCTGGGCCAGTAGTACTATTCTTAGGTTTTGAACAAGGGTAAGATGTAATTGAGACCCACGGGGTAGAGTAAGTATTCTGTACAAGCTACATAAATATCCTGTCATTTTTAGACATAAGAACAATGAAATAATCCCTAAGGTAAATCATTTAAAATCATCCCAAGAAGGTCTCCATTAAAGAAAAGTTGCACTGATAATTTTAACAGAGTGAAAATAACTAATTTATTAAAAATTGTGTTTTTTTATAATGACTTTCCTCATGCAAGAGAAAGTCTGTACTGTAATAACTGGAAGAAACCATAAGAATAAAGAGAACAATGGATGGTTAAAGTGCCTCATAAATTAAAATATTTTACAAATGTAATTATTAAACAGGGTTGTGGGGTTTTATTTAAGAAAAATAAGAAATTGGGATCAGGTTGAAAACTATTTAAAGACAGGGCACATAGGGTACTCCTTCCCAGTTAAGGGTGAAATGGGTTCGTCCAGGCATCTCTTCATGTTAGAAAGGCTGTGCCATCTATGAAAACCTGAGAAAACAAAGAGTAGTCTCACTCTTTGTTCACTAGGTAAGGTCCTGAACACCACACTGCATTACTCTAAAGTTATTCATCTTTACAAATGTGTCACAACTCATTAGGATGCACCTGCTGCGCCAAGTGAGGTACAATGAGCACCATGGGTTTCTTAGTCAGACGAGAATTTGAAGGCACTTTCTTTCCCTGTACTACCAGTGAGTAAGAACTAGCAGGAAGTCACATGTAAAGGAATGCCTTTGGGTTGTAAGTATTTAACTTGGTAATTAAATAGGTACCTGGAAAATGATTCAAAAGTGTTTCCAGTCTAAGACTCCTACTCAGAGGTGCGGCAAGGCAGGAATGACAGACGGCATTTTCTGAGGATCATGGAGATCTGGAAGTCCCGAAGCCGAAGTCAAAGAGTGTGGCACAGCGAGCACAGCCAGGGGCTGCGGCTCAGCGTTAGGGACAACCTTAGTCTGAGAACCGCGCAAATGCTCACTCTCCAGGCTGCTGGGATGAACAGTACCATGACTCGGGAAGAAGCTTCACAGCTGACACTTTGGCTTCCTTTCTGGTTTCCAAAGTACTTTTATACTTATCACCTCAAGTGTAGGCAGGGCAGAGACACTGCTCACTTGACAGGTTCTGAAAACTAAAGCTCAGAGAGGCGAGGTCACTGGCCCCAGGTTTCGTCGTGGACACAGGGTGAGATCCTAGGTTTGCTGATTCCTACTCCAGTGGGAACAGTGAAAACAGAGAGAGCACAAAAGGCGTCTCACCATTTCGCCTTTTAAAATGGATCTCAACTGCACAGATACCCAACAGCTGTTTCTGTCACATGAATCAGTTCGGAGGACAGAGTCTCCCAGGAAATTTCCAGAGGCCAACGGATATTCTACGTGATGCAAGAGGAAAATGATTAGCCACATGCTGTTGCACAAATCAGGCCGATTCGACAAAACTACGTATTCCAAGCAAATGGAAGGCGTGCTTCCTGCCTGCTTCCTCTCCTCTCAAAGGCACGAGTGCAGCTACCCCTGACCAAGAGTGAAGGGCAGGGGTTATACAGAGGAGGACATAGGGCAACACGAGACCTAGCCCATCTGTTTGGGAATCAGCTAGTGGCCACAAAGTGATCCAATAAAAAGTGAATCAGAGATTTTTCTGCTACTCCCTTGTTTTTGGGGGCCAGCTTTAGTGAGAGAAGCTGACTAGATGGGGAGAACCTGGCCAATGCTAACAGCACCTAATGAGTTAACATACACATAGAAGGCCAAGTAAGTCCCTAACCGTAACTGCACCTACTGAGAGTTTGCAAACAAGAGAAACATTCCTTCTCCATACTCGAAGAATGATTGACTGTGCTTCTGAGCTTCACAGCTATGGCCTTTTAGGAACTTTCAGGAAGGTTTTCTGATGGTCATTCATTCATTCATTCATTCACTCCTTCATTTCTCTCTCCCTCCCTCTCCTCTCCTTCTCCCTTTCATAGAGTTAAGGGTTGCCAACTATGTGCCAGCTATTATTCTGACAGTAAGGAGGCACCCAATTGACTTTATGGAGCTCTCGTTCTAGAGGGCAGACACCACAAACAAACAAGTATGATTAGATGGTGGAAAGCATTCTGGAGAATGAGGAAGACAAGTGGGCCAGGGAGCTTCGGCAGTGTGGGAGGTAGCACTATAGTAAAAGTAGTACCAACTTCCAGTCAAGATGGAGGCATAGCTAGACATGCTTTGCCACCGTATGCAACCACAAAAAGGTTTACAACTAAATCTCAAAACAAATAATAGCCAGAACTGTCTGAACATCGAACTGTAAGGAAGTCCAACAACCAAGAGTTTAAAGAAGCCACCTTCACCCCGATGGGTAGGAGGGGTGGAGATGCAGAGATGGGGTGGAGAGGCAAGGAAATGTGGTGGAGCATGGAGAGGCGGTGGCTGCGGCAGGGGTATGGGTGGTCCCACGTTCGCATGTGGTGGATAGAAATCAGGAGGTATACTATGGGAGCCAGTGATCCTAGCCTCAGGCCAGACAGCACAGCCCACGGTTCCAGCACTGGGAAGATAAATCCCCATAACTTCTGGCTATAAAAACCAGTTGGGGTTGGGGCAGTGGAAGAAACTGATGAATTTTCAGGAAACTCCACTGAAAGGAGTCTTAAAATAGTCTTAAAACCTTTGAAAACACACCCACTCTGGGATTCAACACCAGGGGAACAGCTGGAAGGGTGACAGTCACATACGGGGAGTCGGTGAAGTAACTGGAAACAGGGAGAGTGCCAGGCAAATCCCCAGAAGCCAGGCAGTGGCACAGTCCCCTCTCTGAGTCCTCCCTCCACACAGAGCCACAAAGTGGTGAAGCGGGTCTCCCCACCCCGACAATTACCTAAGGTTCCACCCCACACAATTTATAGGCGCCTTTTATAGGGAGTCACAGCAGCAATATCTAATACACAGAAACAAACACAGGGAGGCTGCAAAGTTGAGGAGACAAAGAAATACGGCCCAAATGAAAGAACAGAATAAAACCCCAGAAAAAGAACTAAAGGAAACGGAGGTAAACAACTTCTCAGATGCAGAGTTCAAAACACTGGTGATCAGGATGCTCGGAGAACCCACTGAGTATAGCAACAACGTAAAGGAAAAAATGAAGGCTACACTAAGTGAAATGAAGAAAAATCCACAGGGAACCAACATTGAAGGGAAGGAAGCTGGGATTCAAATCAATGATTTGGAAGCTAAGGAAGAAACATTCAACCAGAACAGCATGAAGAAACAAGAATTAAAAAAAAAAACGAGGATTGTATAAGGGCCTTCTGGGACATCTCCAAACATGACAACATCTGAATCATAGGGATGCTAGAAGAGAAGAGGAAGAGCAAGAAATTGAAAACTTATTTGAAAAAATAATGAAATAAATATATAATGAAATTATATATTCATTATTATATATTATTATTATATATATATTATTATATATTCATTATAAAAATATAATGAAATAATAATGAAATTTGGTGAAGCAAATAGACATACAAGTCCAGGAAGCACAGAGAATCCCAGGCAAGTTGGGCCCAAAGAGGACCACAAGAAGACACATCATAATTAAAATGCTAAAGATTAAGGACAAAGAATCTTAGAAGCAGCAAGAGAAAAGCAGAGAGTTACCTACAAAGAAGTTCCCATAAAATTATCAGCTAATTTCTCAAAACAAACTTTGTAGGCAAGAAGGGACTGGCAAGAAGTATTCAAAGCCATGAAAAGCAAGGACCTACAACCTAGATTATTCTGTCCAGCAAAGCTATCATTTAGAATGGAAGGGCAGATAAAGTGCTTCCCAAACAAGGTAAAGCTAAAGGAAGTGATCATTACCAAGCCTTTATGATGTGAAATGTTAAAGGGACTTATACGAGAAAAAGAAGATCAAAACTGTGAACATTAAAAAGGCAACAAATTCACAACTATCAACGACTGAATCTAAAAAACCACAACAACCACTAAGTAAACAACCAGAACAGGACAGAATCATAGATACGGAGATCATCTGGAGGGTTATCGGCTGGGAGGGGGTCGGGGGAGAACGGGGGGAAAGGTGCAGGGAATTAAAAAGCATAACTGGCAGGTACAAAATAGAAAGGGGGGACATTAAGAATAGTATAGGAAATAGAGAATCCAAAGAACTGAACTTATATGCCAACCTATGGACATGAAGTAAGGCGGGGGGACTGCTCGAGGGAAGGGGGTACCGGGCAGAGGGAGGCAAAGGGAGAAAAACTGGGGCAACTGTAATAACATAATCAATACAATATACTTAAGAAATAAGATAAAATAGAAGTCACCATCAAAAAAGTAGTACCTATGTTTACAAAAGAATAATTAATGTCCAGAGGGTGGCATAGGATATCTAAAGACAGGTACTTACAAGTACAAAGTGAAACCAGAGGAAGAAGCTCAAATTGGGCAAAAAGGGAGGGATGCCAAACAAAAATGGTAAGGTCATCATCAAATTGCGCACCCTGACTATCACAACTAAGCCACTGCTGAGCTCCTCCTACGGGCCACGGCCTTCGCTGGGACTAACCCCAGTGCACGCCACCAATCCCTACCCCTAACACCAAGGGGGTGTTTTATATTTCTACTGGAGGACAGATGAAGTAAATACCAGGCCTCGAACATGTCCCCAGGCTTCCACACAGACGTGTTAAAAGCCAGAACTTCCTACTCTAACATAAATTACTTTCAGAGTAGGAATCATAGGAGAAAACTCAAAACGTGTATCACAAAGCTGCTTATCAAAGTTAAATTTAGTCCAAGTAGATTGCAAATATGTATTTTTAACCCTTTTTCTACTCTTAATTCCCTCCTCTGCATGGGACTCTATAGTGTATTAAGTCATAGTTATTTGTTCCTTTTAAAGATGATTGCATTACTTCGCAGATATATAAAAGAGCAGAGACTTTGTTAAATTACTCCTAGCCAGGGATCTCTGAAGCTAGTCAAGCTTTAAACGGCTATACAAATAATCTTTTGTCATGGCTGTCACATACAGTTGAGAACAAAAGAGAAAAACAATTCGCCTGTTGGAAATAAGAGTAGTGTCTCACTTACCCGGAATAGGAATAACAGGAATACTTTCATTGGGGACCACCCGAGGTGAACTGCTGTCTTCCACATAGAAATGAGCTGTCTGAAAACATTTTCTGTGCAGGAAAGAGAAAAACATGCCAACAGTGAGACCAAAGAAATGCACTTTGTCTTGAGTTCATCATGTTTCAATTCTCCCTTCACAGATCTTCCCAGCTTTAAATATCAAACAGCACTGAGCAACAAAGTAACAAGATACAAAGAATGACAACATTCAGCCCATTGGAAGAGCCCCAAAGAGCTGATGAATATTTATTTTTTATGATACCCTACCTATCCTGATAGTCAAAAGGGGGAAGTAACAAACCACTCAGATATAGGAAAACTTAGCTCGGATGGAATAGACTTGCTCTGCATACTGCTAGGATTTAGCTCACGTCATTACTAAATCTGACATGCTACCGAGGAGTAATTTGCTGTTTGAAACCCCGGAGTAATTTGCTGTTTGAAACCCCCAGCACCAAGTTCAAAACCACACCTTGAACCCTCCCAAATGCAGTCATCAAACAGTCCAAGGACACAATAGCACCACATTACTAATGCTTTGCAAAGGCCCCCAAAGCCACAGACAGCTCCTTAAGGGGGTCAGAGGGCTTCAAGGGGGCAAGCACTCAAAATCAGAGGCCCCTGTCAGACAGAATTGGAGACTAGAACCTGAAGCCCTCAAGTGTCATCTGCTTGGTTTTGGTTCTGTTCTGTTTTTACCTGTACTTCAGGCAAAGCAGGGAGCAGACACTGGTCATCATAGGACAGGCAGTGCACAGAAAAGCCATCAGCCGCTCACTCAGCCCTCTGCCTCTGATGCTGGCCGGCCTGGGCTTTCCAGCATCCACGTCACCGCTCATTGTGGTCCTAATGAGCTGCCGGAAGCACAGGCTGAATATTTAATGAGGCTGCTCAGCGTGAATGGCTATTGTGACCAGAGAAGGGTCCCTGTTCATCTGGCAGAGGGGCTTCACAATAGCTGGCCCTACTGCTGGGTCTTTTAGCTGAGCAGGCGGCTTCCTTCTGGTGCTGTGTCACTGGGATCCATCCTGCTCTGACGTCTCTCACCGAGCCCATTGATACAACACCACGGCTCGCTTTTCTGTACTCCAACCACTGGAGTAAGTCAGCTTTTTTTCAGAGCTGTCTTTGCTCAACTAATCAAAGTATCCTGGGGAAGATTCTGTTGGGCATACCTTGCTTCTATGAAACCACAGAAGGGAGCTGGGGGCTGGAAAAACCAAACACCTCTATAAAGCAAAGGTGGAAACAGGGAGTCCTCTAAGCCTTGCAGATTATGCCCCCTTAGCTATTATAACCACATGCAGTCAGAAATAATCCCACGTCACAATGGGAAGTGTTTTCCTTTGAGCAGTGCCCGTCCGCAGATGGGAAGAAGCTCTAACCAACTGTGCACTGGGCACGGCTCTGGAAGAGATCTGGTTGCGGTTCAGGGCCATCGGGGGATCTGAACGTGAGTCTCTCCCACTTTCAGCACATGTCTCACGGGACTGTTCTTGCAGAGCGCTGAGTAACAATATTTTTCTAAGAATTGCCTGGAATTTGTAATATAAATAATAAAATAAGTTTTCGTGACTTGTTTAGAGGCCTTTACGTGAATTTGAAAAGTCCGTCAGGCTAACGTAAGCTCCAGGATATGAAATGCACAAATACTTCACTTTCTGGTGGTAATCTGCTGAGTGTGAAATTATGGACATTCACATGAAAAAACGTGATTCTGACGACTGAGGTAATATCTTCTGTTTCTGAATTAGTCATAAAGATTTCTATTCTTGAATTCCACTCCCCCCCTCCCAAAATTTGCACAGATTTCCAGAATGTAACATTAGCGTCAAAACATAGCTTATGGCCTTCAAATGAACTAGAACTTTAACCACCCAGAGTCAGAGCTAAGAAAAACTTGTGGTTGCTGAGATATTGGACCATTCAAGTTATTTATTAACCCAAAGACATGTCCCATGACACTGAAACAGTCAGCCCCCAATTTGCCAGGTCAGGTTTTAAAAATCCCACAGAAAGAATGAAAAAAAGTTCTATTTTAGGACCCAAATTACTATGCCTATTAAATTTCTAAAATATGAAGCTATTAGTAAAAAGAATCATTATTGGCCAAGGTTCTGTTTATGTGAAGTGATCTGGAAAAGACGCCGTGTATACTTTCGATTCTTTTTCTGCAAGAAGATGGGCAGGCAGTTCGCCCAGTCTCTCGGTTACACGTGGAACTAAAGGCTCCACATCCTCTTTGGGAAAAGGCTGTGTGTATCAAAGCAAATCACTCCTGTGCCCCATGCGCTGCTGTTTGTAATGGATTTTCCCTGGAGCAAAACAACTGCGATTGCCAGAAAGGAGCACAGCACTGGATGCAGGTCAGAGAGCAGAGACCGCCCTTCACAGCTGTACCTCCGTGCCCAGCACACGCGGGTTCCCACACAAGGGCTGGCGGCGGGGACTAACAACTGCAGAACTTTGCGGGGAAATGTTTCCCCTGAGAATGAAGGTGACAGCAGACTTGGGAACCATTTATTCAGTGCCCACTGCGCAGCATAGGCCTGGGTGAGCATTCAAGTAATTTAGAAAGAATTATTTATCTATATCATACATGATTTATGCAGAAAAACTAAGCAATACAAATAAACAACAACAACAAAAATCCACTGAAATTATCCCAAATCTTCCTCATAGTGATCATCAGTATCAACATTTTGGGATAATATTTTTCCACTTTTCCTTATTTATTGGCTATTTCTTTTTTAAAAAAGATAATTTTATTTATTGACTTTAGGGAGAGAGAGAAATGCCTATCTGTTGTTCCATTTTTTAATGCATTCATTGGTTGCTTCTTGTATGTGCCTTGACTGGAGATCTAACCTGCTACCTTGGCGGATTCAGGACAATGCTCTAACCAACTCAGTTACCAACCAGAGCCCATTTTTGGACTATTTCTTGGTCACTGATGATGAGGTGCTGGAAGCAGACCAATAAATAAGGCAGAGAAGGTCCCTGCCCTCACAGTGCGCATGTGTTCTCTCTCTCTGTGTTCTCTCTCTGCCTCTCATACACACGTGCACACACACCCGTGAAGTTTCAGTCAAGCGGTGGTGATCGACCAGCAGTGTGTAACCCTTTGGTTTGGGGAACTTTAAAAATAACAAGGTAAAGGGATTAAGCAGTAAAAATTGGCAGTTACAGAACAGCCATGGGGATGTAAAGTACAGCAGAGGGAATACAGTCAATGATGCTGTGATAACTATTACGCGTGGGGCCGGGTGGGTACTTCAAGCCGTGGGGGGACCACTCTGTAAAGTACATGGTTTTCTAATCACTATGTTGTACATCGGAAATTAATACAGAATAAAAATGAATGTCAACTGTAATTGAAAAAAATTTTAAAATAAAAACAATGCCCATGTTGCATGAGCCCCACTCCTGGTGACTCTAGAGCAGGTCCGGCGTGGGGCACAGGCCTGCGTATTCCGGAAAATTTTCCCGAAAGATTCTGGTGTGCACTGTTGCTGGTTGAGGACCACTGTGGGAGTCTCTAGTGCTCTCACTAAAAAAGCCTTTAAAGAAGGAAAACAATCTTGGATGGTGAGGACCATAAAAGTGTCCATAAAAGTAAGACTCCAGAATTTATAGGGCCCGTATGGGACAGGAATCAGTGGTTAGGAATTCAAAGATGTTAACATAATCACCTCAGAAACAAAGAAAAACGGTACTGCACATACTTTGGTCTCCTGCTCCGTTTCTGTTAGAACCTCGGTTCTCGGAAGGGGTGGAATTATATCTAGCAGAGCAAAGTGTTCCGCCACCCACGTGGAGTAAAAGTCTTAGATCACAGAAAATAGCTCATTTCTCAAACGGAAGTGTTTCCTCCTAAAGCTACCCCTTAAACTACCTTCATGGACTGCTTTACTTTTCTTCCAGCAAAGTAAAATTTAGATTCTATGAATGAATTGAAGTTGTCCATATTTACTTCAATGTTAAGTAGCTCGTGATGTTTTGAATTTCAGTTTCCTGTCACTTGAACGAATTTGAAAACCAGTGAGTTAGATGGCTTTCTAAAACCTTCCCCAAGAAGAAAGTACTAAGATCAGACCTTCACTGAACATTCTTACATGGGAGCAAGAAAGAGACGTCCCAGTTTGCATGAGAGAATTTTTCTGCAGTTCAAACCCAATGGGGATATGGGACAGAATGAAATGAAATGGGAGACGTGAGCCTGCTGGTCCCTGAGTTGGTAGCACGTCTCATATGACTTTCACGGGGTAAGCGCCACGCCATACTGAATTCCACTCAGTTGTTTAAAGGTATGCCTTCCTCATACAACTCAGCCCCTAAATACCAGCCAAACGCTTCTTCTGGTGCTTGACCAAAGATGGCCAACGTATTTTATCGATGTGCATCTCCCAGAAAGCTCTAAGTAGCAAAACTGAAACAAGCTTTCTATGTCACTCTCCATTCCTTCATCCCTTTCCACCATGGGTTCCAGGTTTTAAGATTTTTAAGACAGGCTTGACCGGAAGTCAGGAGGGGCACATATGAGATCCTCTCCAGCAGCTGATGTAATCAATGTGGACTGCAGCTCGCAGCTCCTTGGTCTCAAGGCTGTGTCCCATGCTCTGGTCCAGACCCATCATGTGCCTCAAGGCCTTGAGGTAAGAGAGTGTCTATGGGTCAGTCTGGTTTCTGTAAGGCCCATGGGCACTTCATGCTTACAGTTGTGAATATTTTTCTAAAAGTAACTTTTCATTCTTTCAGATAAAGGAGGTATTTTGAAGAGAGATACTTTTTCAAAAATAAAACATTCTGTGCTTGAGAAAGCACAGCACACGTCAGAATACATTCCCTAGTTGGGATGCAATAAGTATCGACCCAAATCAGTAAAGCCATCAACGTCAATTCCCTGAGCTCCATGCTGAGACACACACTCTGCCAGCACGTGACAGGCCGTCTTGACGAATGACACATACACACGTTCCCTGCAGCTGCAGAAAGTACTTTCTAAGTCTTAGTAAATACTCAGGTTACAGAGGCTTACGGCTCAAACAAAATGCAGCCAGCTACAAAGACAAGCTGGAAATCTCTCATCCCTCCCTAACCCTCCTCGAGTCCTCCCAGGAATCTGACACACCTTTAAGGCAGAAGCCCTGGAATGACCCAACTTCTGTACAAAGAGTTTCCTTTCCCTGCTCCTGCGTTCCAGGTAACTGCTCGGATAACCCCTGGTATGTCCGAACCATTTTCTTCCTTCTAACCTTTCTGCCCCTCTGACAAGCACCTGGGAATAATTCAGGTGACTGATACTTTTTAAAATCAAAGTGCTGATCTTGAGCCCAGAGAGACTGAATGTTGGACATGTTTGGAACGCCACTCGGCACTGCTGTACATCAAAAAGGCTCCTCCAACGGGGGCATCCAGTCCTGCGTGCAGGGGGCGGGGTCCGAGGACTACAGACGCGTGGGTCAATACATACGTCCCTTCCGCTGACCTCAAGATGACACGCCATCCCCACCTAGGGTCCTGCCCTAAGACACTGCCCTCCGTGTCACTATGACTGCTGGGGCACAGGCGAGAGCAGGGTCACAGCACAATTTCCAGACTCCAGTGAAAACCCATGACTACAAAATAACCAAATGTTGACATAAGGATTAGAAACCAAGTCACTGTCTTCAAATTAAGCTCAATGGATTTATAATCACATCAGGGTGACAAGCAGTTTTTTACTAGTGTGCAGCTCAAAATGCTAATTGCAGACTAGGACAGCGCAGTTGGCTGAGCTGCTGTTGAATGTTAATTAAGCAATCTTAACTGATTTATATACTGCCCTCATTTAAATGTACAGCGGCACATCTGCTAATAATCCCATTTATTCTCATGCTGTTGAGTACAGAAATCACATTAATATTTACTTTTGTAAATGGATCTGTTGTAGTAAACCATGGAGGAATAAGAGCCACTTATAAATAGAACTTGAAAGCGTTTACATGCCTTCAAGGAAGATGACTGAGAGCTCTGTTAAAAAGACGTGGATTGATTTATTAGGGCTCTTTCGAGAAACTGAAGTGACAGAGACAACAAAAGAAGGAAAAGGCTGTGGGTGCTGTTGGGCTTTTCCTCAAAGAGGAGCATCTGCTAGAAATAACTCCGGGTCCTGCTTGGAAAGGAGCCCAACGTAAGTTCTGAGTTGAGACTTTTTCATGTGCAGCCACTCACTTGTTAAGTTTCCTTCACTGTGGGTGAAATGAGTCTGTAGAGCTCAGTTTATACTCACAGTATCTTTTTAAGGAAGGGATCATCTACAAAGAAAAACTCTGAACTGCGGTTCTCATCTGCACATTGCCTGCCCAAACCATAAAAGGGACACGTGACCTGACAAATATGAATGTGCTTTTGGGGATAATCAAATGGCGTGCTGCACATGAGGGCTGTGCTGGAGGTCCCGGGACATCTGGTTGTCATACCTTGGACACACGGGGCTCGTCAGATGTGAGGAGATGAACGGGGGAGGGAAGAGAAAGTGAACAAAATCAGGTTGGAGATGGATGGGATGTGAGAGGAGATACAGATACCAGATGAGAGAAAAAAATTTCAAAATATTTTGGATCTCCCACGGGTAGGAGAGGTGTCCCATTCAACTCTTGTTATACTTGGAAGTGACAACAACCTGACTTCTGCAATGAGAATTTCATTGGAGAATATAAACTGCCTGCAATGAGCTTCTTAGGAAAGTGGGAGAAAATTAACAAATTATATACACATAAGTGATCTCAAGGCAAATACTTTCTTGCTAAGCATTAAGCTTGTCAAAGAACCCTTGCAGGCACCCAGGAAGGACTGAAGTACGTGTCACACTTTCCAGGAGATAAAAGAGCAAAGGTCATTTCATGAACCGAATTTTGATCTGACCAACAACAAGAACAGGGAGATTTTTACTGACAGCTGGCTTTAAACAGCGAGCTCTGCACAGCACGTCCCAGTGCTCCCAGCTGTGACCTAGAAAAGAAGGCTTGAAGGCGGGGCCTTGAGGGGTTGTCTCATACTTAGTTAGGATCCTGGAATGTTCTGAATTTCTGGATGAGGCTGGAGGGCACGGATACAACCCCCACTTATTGGGGAGGTAAAACAGGGCTATGATGGTCCCACTCGTTTCAGGCAGGTGGTAGGAGATGGATCACATTTTATATACTGCATGTATGATTCAGTATCTATATCTTAAAATCATCTGGTTAAAAAAAAGAAGTTTGGCAACTACTTATATCATTAACATACTGACTGAAATAAGCCAGTCAGACTTTTGCATTGAGTGTTATTTTAAGGAGGTGTTACGTGCCTCCTCACCGAACAGCCCCAGATTGTAGGTACTTATTAAATACTTGGGACCATCTGGGGAAAAAAGAAAGTTGATTCAGACATCATTACTATCAACCAGGTTATATTCCAAATGACTTAAGAATTTAACATTAAAATTTGAAATCATAAAAGTATTAAAAGAAAAAGCAGCCTCAGAATAGAGAAAGACTTTCTAATGATAACTCAGAATCCAGAAAGCAGGAAACAAATTTATGGTAAATTTGATTCTATAAAATAAACAGCATAACCATAGTTAAAAGGCAAACCACAGACTAGGGAAAAACTTTTGCAATCCACATTGCAGACAAGAAGTCCTTCTCTTGATTAGAAAAAGACCAACAATGCAAAGGAAGGATGAACAAAAGACAAGCATTTTACAGCAGAAGAAATACAAATGACACAAACACAAGAGATGCTCTACGTCATGTATCATTAAGAGCAAACGCATTAAAAACTACACTAAGACGCCACTATTTTTCACCTATGAGGTCAGCAAAATTGCCGAAGTGTGACAAAGCACTGCGCTGAGGAAGCTGGCGCGGAGCAGGTTCCTGCGCTGCTGGCAGAGCCCACGTTGGTGTCCCACCCGGAGGGGCAATGTGGCAGCGTCCATCAAAGTAAAAAGGCGTATAGCGCGTGAGGTCACCAATTTCTTGAATTTATCCTACAGACAGACTTATGAGTACCACTTGGAAATGACACAAAGTTATTCGGCAGGGTATTGTTTGTAAGAACAAAAGACTGCGAACAACCAAAATGACAGCCACAGGGGACTGGTTAGGTAAATCTTTAGAAAGGAATACCATGCTCCCATAGAAATGAAGGTGGAAACTATATACGCACCGAGGAAAACTGCATTACGTGAAAAAAGGGAACGGTGCGTGTGGTGCTGAGTAAAGGAGATAAGGTATACAGATTCATACCGGGTGGGGCAAAAGTAGGTTTACAGTTGTTCATATGGAAAGCAAAACAACTAACAAATAATAATGCAAGAATAAACTTATACATACAACTGTACACTTACTTTTGCCCTACCCTGTATTTGCATGTACAAGGAGGGGACCCCCCCCAAAAAAACCGGAAAGGGCAGGCCCCTTGCAGTCCAGGTTTCCCCCTCTAGGTGAGTGTTCTAGGAACCCATCTGTGTCTGTGTCCTGGCTGGTATTGTTGTGAGAGGCTGCGTTCGGCTTCAGTGCATGTTTTTTGAAGGTTCAATGTGTTTGCCTATTTGCTGATGGGTGATTTACGAGTGCACCTACCCACACTGCACTGAGTGTTCAGCAGTTTTTGACGAGAAATGGCATGAGCCCCCCACCCTGTACCCCACCTTCCCTATTCACCTGATCTCACCTTGAGCAACTTTCTTTTGTTTCCCTTGGTGAAAAATGTCCTGATAGGAAAACATTTTGCGGATGTGGAAAAGGTAAAATGAAAAAATGCAGAAGCACTAAAAGGCATCAAAATCGATGAATTCAAAAACTGTTTTGAGCAGTGGAAAAACCTCGACAGGTGTATTGCATCAAATGGAGAGTACCCTGAAGGTGACTGAAGTTTAAACATATAAGAATAAACACACAATTTTTTAAATAAATAAATTCTGTTATTTTTGAATTGCTCTTTGTATGCACATTATGTCTGGAAGAGCAGACAAAAAAATGAGTAGAGGTCATTTATTTGCGAGGAGATAGGGAGCAGGGTGGGTGGGTGATGGGATGCAGATTTAGGGATATAAGAGGCCTGTCCAGAAAGTATCCAGCCACACAAAAAAGAAAAATAGAGACATTTATTAAAGATATGAAACACAAGAAACACTGTACATAGGACAATGACACCTTAGTCCCCTTCCAAGTAGGCACCTTGGAACCTCACTCAGTTCTCCCGATCAACATCAGCTGCCCCATTGTATTTTCCTGAATCTCACTGACAGTCTGAAATCTCTTCCCTTTCAAAGGTGATTTGAGTTTTGGGAAAAGCCAGAAGGCACAGGGCACCAAATCTGGTCTATAGAGGGGCTGAGTCACCTGGGTGATTTGGTATTTTGCCAAAAAACTCTCCACATGACGTGATGCATAAGCAGGCATGTTGTGTGATGAAGCTGCCAATCCCCAGTTGCCCACAGCTGTGTCCTTCTGAATCACCTGAATAGTTTCCACAGAGGAATGTTCAAGCGTAACACAAAATTTGATGCAGACTCGTTGCTCTACTTGCTTAGTCATTTTGAAGGCGATGGCCACACAGTACACATGCTCACTCAGTGGCATCTACCGCCCCCACTGACTAGCACAGAGAAAGCATCACTGTTCACACTTGCACATTCCAGTCCACTCTCCTTGGTTGCCAGGTTACATCAATGTTGTGCAAACTGTTTTCATTATATTAACAATGGCTGGACTTTTCCCAGGCAGACTATACATAAACTATATAATATATATACCATATATAATATATAAGTTTAAACATTTTTGGTTTTAGAACTGTGTCAAGTATTCCTATTCAAATATTAACAAATTTTAAAAAATACTTGGGTCTGATTTTTTTTCCCCTCTTCTGCCTTCTCGGGGGATCATCAGCTATAGCTTCTTGCAGCCCCCATCCTCCCGTCGACCCTCCTGCAGTGGCAGAGGGTTAAGGCAAGTGAGGTCAGACCAAAGGGGCAGATGGATCCTGCCCTTAGGTAAATGAATGTAGACTTTGCAATAGCTATTTTAAATGTCTGGAGGGTTGCCATTCGGGCAGCTTCTGAGGCTTTTCTCCTGACTCCCTGCTACATTTTGAATGGAGACGCAGGCCTGGAGAGGAAAGAAGAGTGGACAGGGAGAATGCCTCCCCCGCCGCACCCCAGTCCCCTGCAGTGCCTGGCGGAGGAGGGAAGGGCTGCCTGTCCTCTTGAAGGTTTTTCACAGAGCAGTGGAGGATGGAACTGGGTCAGGAGGCTGCTGCAGAAGCTCCTGGGATGCAGTAGTGGGGAGTCGACGGGGAAGTGGGCCGATGGTCTTCGGTGCACAGAACCCTCGGGAGGAACGGGCATAGTAGGCTGTGCAGGAAGACAGGATGGCGGGGGAGCCAACGTAAGGAAGAGCAGAGACTTTGAAGACAGGAGCTCTTCACCCTGGAGTGATTATTACAGCACACTGGGCAGCAGGGAGGAGGGACACTGCTCAGGACTCAGGCCACCAGGGCGGCAGTCTCCACTAGCCCCCTAAGTGGGATGGCCTAGCCAAGCAAATTCTCAGAGCCTCGGCTTCTTCACTTCTCGGTGGGGTAAAATCTCGTTTATGCACAAAGCATTCTGCAAATACAACCTCACTTGATCTTCACAACAACCCCATGAGAAGGAACTATCAATTCTCTAGATGGGGACACTGAGGCTCGAAGGGCTTCAGTACGCTGCTCAAGGTCACAGAGCCAGGAAGAACTGCAGTTAGAGCCCATGTCTCCATGCTGAAGTCTGTCTGTCTTGCCACTACATTAAAAAAGTAAAGTACAATACATGATTCACAAGCAGGTGGATTCTACAATATAAACACCTGCAGTTCCCAAGATGGTTCTCAATCTCTAAGTCTACGTGAAACTGAGTGCTCTTCCCTTACGCTTCTGGCACTCAGAAGTAGGAAGGATGCCGGGGGAACGAGCACCGTGTAACAAAACATAGCCTCTCAGGACCCAAAACACAGGGTCCAGCGCAAATATTGCCCCTTTTTAAATCATAAAGCCTTTATTAAAAAATCATAAGCATGTAATTTTGTAACATAAAAATATCACACTCAAGCCCACCATAGGACCTCTTAGGTTCAAATTAAAAGTATAAATTATTACACCCATACTATGACCTTACCAACCACACTCAAGCAGGCGTTACTTCTACCAGACCCTGTACATCTGTAACAAGCCCATTCCTGCATTTGGGCCAAGCATGTAAATTGGCGTTGACACAGTCCATGGCTAAGGCGTCACTTCTGGAGAGGACTCAGAGGGCGGTTGTGTGTTTGTCTGTAATGTGCATGAGGTGATGCGGGCTTTTCCGAGTTACAGTCAAAAACTCATCACATTGACAATGGACTAAGCAAGAAAGTCAGGCATTGATGTGATGTCCAAGGTTCTCTCTTTTAAGATTAGATCTTTGACTCTAAAGCTGTTTCAGAGGGGCTTCTAGTTCAGTTTTCACCTTTGGAGCTTTGACAACGGATTAGAAATTGAAGACTTCAATAAGAAGAGATCATAGAAAGAATAGTTGTATTACCAGTGTCTGCAGCTACAGCCTTTCCCTACAAGGCCAAAATTGCACCGTACAGTGTAAAAGAAGACCGAACAGAGAATTTCTCATTAATCTCCCATAATTCCTCACTATTCCTTCTCGGATCTCATGGGCAGGCCTGATTATAGTGGGTGGAGATTGAAAACTTCATCGATAATCTGATTTACCTACAGATTTTACATGGAGACAAATCATTCCATGTAGAAATTCTAATATAAATCCTATCAATTGATTCACTGAAAGTAATATGAGATTGCTCACAATATTGATTAGTGAATTATCTTAACTGGCAAATAGTAAGTGAGGTTTGCCTAGATAAGCCCTACAGAAATATCATCAAGAGGGTCATGTGTGGTAACTAAGATTACATAATTATGACTTCTAAAAGTTTATTATAAGTTTTCCAGGACAACCATTTTCCCAAGTATTCAAGCTATCCAGAATATGCGCCTTTATTTTATTTTTTAAAGCTCATCCTTTTCATGGAAAAATACATGATATAGCCCCATTTTCTCACTTTGCTCTTCCCTTCCTACTCTTCTTCTTCTTATCTATAAATGTAGGTTTCTAAAAGATATTTTTCACTTGTACAGCTAAATGCATGCATAATCTATTTTTTTTAACTTTCAAATATGCAAACATCTAAAATTTTGGAAAGAAAAAATGGATGCAACAGACATACAGACACACAAACAAAAAACACCCCCAGTATGTACCATTCTAGAAATAAAATACACACCCTAAAGTGGCAAAATAAAGCAAAGCGAGCACAAGCAGGGCATACTTTAACTGGCTGGTACCAGCTACCCGCAAGCTGCATTGGTATTTGCAAGTCTTACTTTTGGGCGCGGGGTGGGTTAGAACAGGTGGGTTTCAGCATGTGCTGTCTAGAGGACTCTGATCCCCATGGCGACAAAACAAAATCCAGCAAGCCAGTCCCAGCAGAGACACCCCCCTGAAGCTTGACCGCCCCTCACCTGCTCCCCTTCTCTCCTCTCTCCCCAGAAGAAGGCACTTCACGGAAACGTCTGGGAAAGCCCTTCGACTTTATTTTGTTACACCCTCTAAATGGACAAAAAAAAAAAAAAAAAAAAAAGAGAACAGGTGTAGAAGACAGTACTTTCAATAGGCCACCAAGAGTTCCACACAAATGCCCTCCCTCCCATCTAACACATGCATCCCCCTCATCAAGCCTTCTCTGGGACATGTTCAAAAGAAAACTTATGCACAAGAGTGTCTTATTCTTATTAAGGTTTTTTAATGGTGAGGTAAGAAACATGAAATGGAAACTTTGCTCTTAAAAAGTTGTCTTCATATATTAGAAACCAGTATCACCCAGTGTTAACAGAAGGTTAGAAAATACCACAAACCCAGTAATGACCGTTCTCATTCATGTATCTATCTTTCCGCCTCTCACATGCTGTCCTGGCAAACAGGATGGCTTAATATACCATTGGAATAAACGGAACGTAGTAGGCATCTCGTGGGTACCATCTGAACCTCCCTTCTCCCACAAATTTCTCTGAATTTGGTGTCATTTCCCCATGTATCACTCTCACTGCTGGACAAACACTGAACTGGTTCACAACACAGACTGTGGAGGGCACAGGGGAGGTGCTCAGGGAAGGCGGGGTGAGCAGCTGTCGCGGCCTCACTGCCCCCTGGGTCTAAGGGTTAGCTCCCCTTCAAACTTAGCTGTAGCAGCTGAGACTTGGCTCTAGCGTTTGAAAGAGGCTCTTTTGTCACGAGAACACTGGAAAGCATTTATTTAATTTTATTTGATTCCCTAACCACCTGGGCTCCAGAATTTCACACTGACATGATTCCTATTATTTCCAACCTCTGTTAATAGCACAACAAAGATAAACTGGGATAGGCAAAGGTTCTCTTCTGGGGCAACTCTGATGAATTCCTTGGCAAACTCTGAATTCAAGTGTGGAACATCCCCTTTTACTTCTAAGAATGAACATCCTCTAATTCTCAAGTCTCAGGTGTTTTTTCTCCCTTAACAGAAACTTTTGTTTACTTTGCTAATGGATCAGGCTCCATAGTTAGCATAAAAGTGCTTGGCACAGGAACCAAAATTGAGAAAAATCAAAATTTGGGAATGTGATTAATAAGGGACCGGGGGTGGGGGGCGGGTGCGGGGGTGGGAGGTCCTGGAGGGTGCGGAGTGGGGAAGTGCTGTAATTCAGAACTTCTTGTCTCCCTCTGTTGAGCACATTCTGGAACTACAACTGTCCCCCGAGCACCAAGAACATACTCAGTGAGGCTACAAACATTAATCTGAAAAAATCATGAGTGTGTTGGAGTGTTTTTGCAAATTTTCATAAAAACTTGAAATTTGCAGCTTCCTAAAATATTTAGACTTCTCCTCAACCCTTAGCCCTACTCTGAATCCTGCCAGACTCACTGTTGCGGGGATTTTGGAGCAGAGCCTGCATCTCCGCAGTTTTCCCTCACACACAATCACAGGCGCTTAAAACTCCCACCCGCAAACTGGCAGCGCTTCGCTCAAGAAGCAAATGCCAGCAAACCAATCAATAACTAATATCTCAAATAATTGAGGGGGCTACCTGCACAAACTGACAGACAGACACAATCAATCTTGGGAGAGAAGACATCTCATTCTAAGGAATCCAAAGAAAGGTGTTGGCATGTGCATCGACTGAGCATATTTAGAGTTCACTTTTCCTGAGAAATTAGTCAGGTTTGAAAACGTGTCCATCCACTTCCTCCTTCCCAGAATCAGTCCGTCTTTTAAGTATCACGGTTATGTTTAAGTGCAGCCTTTAGCAGTGAATCTCTCCCTGCTTTTGTCTAATGACTATGTGTTCGCCTGTTCCAAGAGCTCTGACTGGTATCTCAGGGCCAATTCAACAGCAGGGGGCTGGTTACTATAACAACTGATGATTCTCTTGAATTCTGAAAGGCCTCAGGGTAGCCACTTGGGAAACAGTTATTGAGCAAAAAGTTGCCTGCGATCAGGGGCATTAGCTGCCACATGACACAGATCTCTCTGCACATGGCTGCAGGAGAAAGAAGAAAAAGGTGCCCACCTCCGGGGACAGCTAGGGAAATCAAGGCTCCCTACCCCGGTGCTCTTCAGCATCTCAGAGCAAGACAGTGTAGCCGCAGTCACCCTGAACTCAAACCCTGGGACCAGCCATGTTTGGACATCATGAAACGCACCTTCACTCTCCCCACTGGCTCGACACGTTGCCAGGTTTTGAAGAGCTGAACTGTAAAAATTATTCCCAAGGGTTATAAATTTATTGAAATATGGCCACAGAAAGAGAGGAATGCAGGGCCCTCACTAGTTTTAAAAGAAAAAAATGATGTTGGAATATCTGCGGTAATGTGAACAGTCTGTTTGCAGAAAAGATAAAGGCGATCATACAAACCCACCAGAAAATATGACTTGAAAACTCAGATTTTTCTAGACTTGAGAAAAGTTGCACATGAATCTCCCTTTTGTTTCTTATTTCCCCCCTCACAGGACTGACCCCACGCCGCTGCACAGGAAGAATCCCCTGGAAAGGCACAGGATTCTACCTGTGAAAGTGGACACTGTTTTGCAGAGAGGAAGGGCAGTCTGAGGGCGTTCTCTCTCTGACAACCCTGAACACACCAGTGCTGCGTGCCTCTTGGTTGCCTCCTACACAGTTCCCTCTGCCCCGAGCGCTTGCGCTTCTCTCTGTTCTGTGAACATCACAGTCAAACATTCTCTCTTCCGAGAGGACTTTCCTGCTCCATCTCTCTCCCACCTGACCCTGGTTCTGGTCAGAGACCCTCCCAGAGAACAGGCTCTCTGACTGTCACCACCCGCACTGAGACTCGGGGGGCCAGGCAGGAGACTGATGGGAAGGCACAGACAGGCAGACTGTCAAGAGAGGTGAACTCCGTCCAGCGTCCCCGGTGCCACAGGGATGTGAGAACAAGGTTGCCAGCTCTCCCAATTCAATCCTTGAACCCAGACAGCTGGGGTGTTAAGTAAAATCTTCCCATTTAAAAAATAATCTGGGTTTTTGAATCAGTGTCACCTAAATAAAACAAGTCAGGAGACCACCAGTTTTTAACCTCTGTTTGGGACGACCTCTACTTGGGATGACCTCTATTTGGGATAACCTGTTCATCTTCTCCTTCAACCTACAAGTTCCTTGAAGAAAAGAACTCCATCTCCGCGCCAGATCTCCAGTGCCTGCCATAAACAAGATGGCTAAGAGATGTCTTTGAATGTCGGAACAAGGGGAGGAACAAAGAGGTCAGCTATAAGGGGTCTTACCAAACGCTGGGTGCAAGTACCTCCAAAGTGTATTAGCCGCGTGATGCTGGGCAAGTCATTTCCCTTTTGGAAACTTCCTCCATTGGGAAGAAAGGTGGGATGTGGTCCCAGCTGCCTTGGTTATGATATCTGGCTCCTGTGAGGTTAAATGATGTGGTGTGTGCTTTGCATCAATTCAACCATTATGGGTTGTTGTGATTAGTGATGTTTCCCCTTTGGCAACTGCTCAGTCACCTGCATGGAGAAATCATTCCTACTGCACCTGTCTCCTGTGTGGCTGTGCTGGGGGAAGAGGAACAAATGTCTGAAATATCCCAAGTCACCACCAAGTAAACTGGAAGTGTCAGCTGCTGGAACAGATGGAAGGAGAGTACGTGCCCGGCTGCAGCAGCTCTGAATGTCTTGTTGCTACCGCAGGAATACAGGTGGGATCCGAACTCCACTAGGGCACATGTGGTCAGTCACTCCGTGAGCAAGAAAGGGGTGTTACCACATGCTCACACTTGACTTTCACGCACCTGTTTGTTTGCTGGAGCCTCCACTATGTCAACACAAAGCCCACACACATCTGTGGTCTACACCCCTTTGTATTTATTACCCTGTCTCCCACTGAATATCAAGGGGAGAAAAAAATATACAATGTCAACAAAACTCACTTGCTTTTATGAACAGCATTCTTAATGAGGAGGCATGGACACATGGCGACATATCTGCAAGTCTAAAGATGGGAGTAAAAGACAGACCTTTTTTCTAGCTGCCTTCTCAAGTTAAACTGGTATTGACTGATTTACCACAGAATTTACAGATGGCCCGGTCATGTGCTGAGCCGGTGCATGAATTTCTCAGTCAGAGCGTGAAATCCTTCTAATACCAAACTTCAACAAACCTGGGTCAGTGTTACAATTCCCACATATAGTTTCTAGTTTTCTGTTTGAGTCTGTGTAGTTAGTTCAGCCCTGTCTGAGAAGTAAAGCTGCTTCTACCCTTCTGGAAAATTCTTTCTAAGCTAGCATTATGGTCAGTAAAATGCTCAATTTGTCATCAAGATAACTGGCACGGAACAGCTGGGACGAAGATAAAACAAACAGATTGTATTATTAGACCTCAGAATCTATTCACCTTCTAGAACACTTGAACATATATAGTTGGTCCTCTGAAGTTTTCTTCCACGAATTCTGGCAATTCCAAACCATTAGATCTTTTTGACACGAAAACAGGCTCTATAAAACAGGCTATGGAAGGAAGGAAGTGCCTTCACGCATGCCACTCCTCCCCTAGGCAAAACAGTGTAATGATTAAGATGGTGGGCTGTGCTGTCAAACTGGCGGGCTTCAAGGTCAGGGTCTACCCAAAGATTAACCCTATCACTTGGGCATGTCACCAAGCCTCAGCTGTCTGATCTGCAAAATGGAGGTTATAATTGCTAAGACTTTAATGCGTATCAGGTGGGAATGTAATCTGCTTTGCACATGTCTGGTATGATAAATATTCAATAAAAGATTCTTGGCTATATAAGCCTTCAGATAGATAAAGCCATTTCAGGGGTGAGGAGACCTTTCTGATCAGAGAGAGAAGAGCTACATTCAAAGCAATTTTCCTCAAGATTACAGGAGTTAAAAAATACCCAAATTAAGAATGTTTTCTCAATACTCACAATTTAAGGAGACACTAATGTCTTGCTCACAGCAACTAAGCTACTCTCTGGAACAAGTTAATAAGAGTAAACAAGTTGCGTGCCCTATCGTGCTGATTAGACACCCTGCACACAACAGCACTTCTCCTGGCATCTACCGCAAATTGTGCAAATCAAAAGGAAACCTTCCCCCAAATATCTCCTTCCTTCTGACTGGCTACAGCTGTGCTAGTCCAGGTCACTTCAGGAACATCGGCACATTAGTGCATAGAAACTGCCCACTGTGGGTACGGCAGGGGAGCCAGAGCTGTGCGAATGCGCTTTCCAAATGTAGTCGTTCTGAAGGTGCGTTTTATTTCCATCTTGAATAGTAAGGCCAAAATGCCACACTGCAATTATTGATTTCTTTGCCCTCACTTCAATGGTAACTACTACAATAGTTAAAAGGCACACACAGGGCCATCATTTACAAAAGGAAGCAAGCTGTAACTGTTAGTTATTTTCATTTGCTGCCTCACAACCCTGACCCTCGTCCCAAACGCTTTGCATCTATTTCTTCCTAGCTTCACAGCCAGCTTCTGCATTGTTATGGATTTTGGTTCCTACATCTCTTTAAGACAGACCTTTGCAAGGAGCACTGGAGAGAAAACTATAGCATCCTACTTGTAACACCTCAGCTAACAACATTTTAAATTTCTCCAACAAATCCATGTTGCTACCTATAAAAATACTGCTCACATCATCCCTATGGGTCTCTGTATAGCTTTCAGTTGACAAAAAATCCAAGGTCTCTACCCGAATTTTTTAGTTCGGCCAAATGTGAAGAGATGAGATTAATGACTGCCCTCCAAAGGTGCCCCTTTCAGGAAACATACTCAACCCAGTGACACCAATGGGTCTAAATATTTAAGGATGCTCTGGTGGTGATCACCAAATCCCCGTGTGCCCCTCTATCTAATCATGTGTCCTTAGGGCTGTGTGACCACCTCTGGCCAATGGGGAGCAAGCGGAATTGGAGGGTTCCACTTAACCATGCCGTTGAGAGGGGGGCGCCTCGTCGGTTTTTCTATCCCCACTGCGGCAGCTTGGAAGAGACACGCTCCAGAAAGAGTCATGGAGGAGGAGGGCTGCCCAGGCCAGGGGTCCTCAACCTTTTTTGCACCAGGGACTGGGGGGAAGACAATTTTTCCACAGACTGGGGCTGGCGGTTGCGGGGTGGGGGTGAGGCGGGAGAGAAGGTGGGAGAGAGATGGGAGGTGGGGCTCAGGCTGTAATTCCTGCGGCATCGAAGGGCTGGGAGGAGGGAGGCTGGGGACCTCATGCCCAATCCCATCACACTTCACGCGGGTAGGGAATAAACTTTGAGTTGTTAGCCCGCTGGGGTACTGGGGTGTGTCCGCTGCAGCAGCTAATGAAGCTTACGGTACCACAGCCACCTCTGGGTCCGAGAAGCTGACCACTGGGCTTCGAAGTTGTTCTGGGAGAGGGGTGTGGCAGGGCGGTGGGTGACAATGACTTAGGGATGTGCTCCTCGGGAGCTGCCTTGGGGCCCATTGGGAGCGTCGCCCAAAACAGTTTCATTAACTTTTTGGTTTTGGGCCCAAAATAGTTCTGCTCAGTTGGTTCACCTACATTTATACTATTTAGCTCCAAACAAATAGCTTTTAACTATTTCTGAGATCAATACTTTGTGCAACTCAGATCACTGTATAAGGAAATTCCAAAATTTATTTCCAAGCAATGTTTTAAGCAATGGATGTACGATTAGAAATTGTGTACAGCTGTACAATATGATTATATTTAAGGGACAGCATTTATTTAGATCTGTAACTCTTAGTTTTCTTTATTAAAGAACTTTTTTTTTTTTTTTTTTTTTAAGGCATATGAGGACCCAGAATTAAGTTTATGTTTTTCCCTCCTGTTTGGGATGATACAACACCTACCAGTGCGTGCTCAGCACTGGGGTAAGCATTTTGCCAGGGCTCGCACGTAATGCTCACCTGAACCCAATGGTGCATTTCTTAACTCCATTCTGCAGGTGAGGGAGCTGAAGGTGATGGAGTTGTCTTTCTAAGGCAGTGTTGCTCAACTTGTTTTCTTCATTGGCACCTCTTCCAAGGGGCCTTTGGAGTCATTTTTCTCCCCCTAATTGCTACCTCCCACTGACATTTTAATAGCAGTAACACGCTACACATCTGTGTACAGTTGTGCTTCATACACAAAAAGGGTAAGGATTTTCGCCTCCCGAGAACCCATTTTACCCACTGGGGGTGGCTGCAGTCCGTTAATGCGTACATAGTCTAAGGTGACACAGGTAGCGAGTGAGTGGGCAGCCGGGCCCCAAGTGCGGGTTGTCCGGCCCTGGGCCCCTGGGCCTCCTCCTCTCCTGGCCCCTCTGCAGCTTCGGCTCCTCCAGTGCCTTCTCAACATCCTAATGGTAAGGCACATATCCCTGTCGGTGGCGTCTGTGGCCTTCATGGCCTGGCCCTTGCTGTCCCCATACCTTGCTCCCGCGGTGCTGCATCACAAGCACCTGCTTACAGCAGGCCACGCTGTCCCTCTCCAGGGGCCGCGTGCACGCTGCCTGCACTGGCTTACAGCTTTGTGCTTCAAGACCCAGTTTGGGTATCAGACCCTCCAGGGAGCTTCCCTGGGCCCCACCCCCATTTCCCAGACCTGGCCGAAGCCCTATGTGCTATCATAACAACTTGGACTTACTCCTTTCAAAACACTCTCCATACCCTATGACATTATATTTACTCCTCTGGCTCTGCCATTGAACTGCAAGGGCCTTGAGGAAAAGAGCCTCGTTCCTGAGTCACCGGGCCCAGGACAGTGGTGGCAGGTGCTCCATAAGCACTGCATGAACAGCAGGAAGCTGCAGAGGGCCCGATGCCCACGCAATAGTAGCAACAGCTTGATAATTTTTACGCAGCACTTCAAACTGCTGTCTGTACTCTCTGATCCTGCAGTTGGGACAGGATTGAAAGTGGTTCTGGTTTTTCCAGTCCGCAGCACAAGTCGGTTCTCAAAGACGCCATCTTTAAACTAACTGGACCTTTTAGAGAAACTCCCTTTCCACTGGGATGGGGGAATGTAAATCCAACACAGGCCAGTGGGCACGGGCTGGGAAGAGCCAGAGGGCCTGCCTGATATAACAGACCACACGGAGAGCAGATCCCAGACAGAGAGCGAGGAAATGGAGACAGAATGAGAGCCCTGCTCTCACAGTCCTTGTTCTAGCGTCCGAATCCAGCCGGGCCCAGGGCTAGCCTCAGAATGTTTTAATTCCATGAATCACGCTTTTTTCTCTTGTGTTTAAGGCAGTTTGTAATACTGGGTTGGCCAAGAAGTCCATTTAGTTTTTTTCCATAAAATAAAAGACATATTTTTCATTTTTACCAATAACTTTATCGATTTGGGTATTTTGAGTATATTGGCTATCTCCCCTGCGGTATAACACTGACTGTTCTCCATATCTCAATTTGATTGTTATCTATTTCAACTGGTCCACCCAACTGTGGAGAACCATCCAGCGAAAAGTCTCCAACATGAAACTTTGCAAACCACTTTTCACACATTCGATCGGTCACAGCACCTTATACACTGCACAATCTTGTTTTGCATTTTAGTTGTGTTTTTATCTTTCCTGAAGTAATAAAGCATAATATGCTAATAATGTTGCTTATTTTCTTCCATCTTCTATATTAAAATGGCTACCCAGAAATTCACCAATTCTGATAGGTTTTTTTTAAAGGCATGCTGATATGACAGCTGTCACAATACAATCTAACAAAATCATTTAGAATGAAGTTAAAGATGACTACGTGCTACTAGAATCACCTAATGGAAAAAACAAAATGAACTTTTTGGCCAACCCAATAGATGTTTGTTAATTGCAACAGAAATGGTTCTGACCAACACAGGGGATGAAAATCCTGTGCACGGCTCAGCCCACAGTTGGTGTACACCAAATGTGTGTTTCCTTTCCCTCCTCTGGTCAAAGGAAGCAGGTGAATCTGATTGTAAGACACTGGCACACGGCCCCAAGTCACCAGTCCGCTGGTGACACCGCTGACATCATCACACTCAGCCGTCACAGTATGCAGGTGTGAGGCCTATATCCTAATGCTTAATTACATAAGCTTCGTGCTCTACAGTGAGGACGTCTGGTATTCAAAACCAGATCTACCACTTCCTGCAGGACCCTGGGCAAGTCACTTGACCTCCATGAGCTTCTGGTCCCTGTGTTAAAAGCGGGGAGAGCAACAGTCCCTACCACACAGATCTGTTGTAAGAATCACATGAGATGGTACCACCCAAGTGCTTGGCTCACTGCCTGGTATTAAACAAGAACTCAGTGGGCATTCAAAAGTACGAACAGTGTCGTATAATGGAAGCCTAGTGGAGAACAGAATCCAGAGACATCTGGTTTCATTTTCTATTATTGCATGGACCCATGAAATTGCAGTGTCAACAACTCTAAGTGAATATACTCGGAAACCAGAACACTAGCTGCAAAGGGTCAGTCCCTGGTTATAGAAACTGCCACCACAGCGAGCTGGTTTCAGTCCCTGGTGCCAGGCCTGTCAACCAAGGCAACGATCCAGAAGGTTCTGATCTGCCTCAGTGCTCTACTTATGTCAAGTCTGCTCACCAGTCACCCGCTCTCACTGTGCCTCAAACGGCCAAGAGACGCGCTGTCGTCCTTGCTTCAAAACTGCATCACCAAAGGGAAGCACACGTCTCTTCTGCAGTTACCAATTTTCTGTGTGAGCTCCCAATGCTTCCTTCTTTCACATTAATGAAAAGAAAAAAAGTTGGACAGAAAAAAGATTCTTGTCCCCTGTAGGCTGTTCTCATCCGTGCGAATGCCAACTCAGTTTTGCTTTCCTTGCTATGTAGGAATTTTCCCTTCACACTTACTTTGTGCACTGGCATTAAGAGTTTGATAAAAGCTCATAGGGCCAGTCTACAGGATGATGTTTAAAGCGCTGGTTATTTGAAACCGCATATATTTATGGACACGAAGAAAACAATATATAAACAGTTGCCATTTTCTAATGAGAAAATACATCCTGAATGGAGAGAACTTGAGCTCTCTCGAGCACACTTCACAGCTCCTTCCTAAACGCAGCTTGCAGTCAACATGCGCGTCTCCTTAGCCACAGAGATCTGCGCTGGGGGCGGTGGGGGCAGAAGGCCAAGGCGGGTCAGTCAGAAACGATCCTGAGCTTCTTGCTGGAGCTGCTTGGAATACGAACTTTGTAATGCTCAGGCTGCTAAGCGAGGGTCACCCAGCCTGGCGCAGCTGTGGGCCCTGCTGGTCCTGTGTGGGGAGCCCGAGACCAAAGCTCCCCAGCACTGAGCAGAGCCAAGAGCTGGGCCAAAAGATGCTCACGCGGACCTTTCATTGCTTCCACGTGTTTAGTTAAACTCATACTAGCAGCCTCCAATTTAACAGTGGGCTCCAAATACTTGTTTGCAAACCACTTTGTTCTGGGGAAGGAATGACTCCAGTGTTCCTAGGCTCACCCCAAGCACAATGTAATTCACAATCTGGCTGGTCTGTAGCGTTAACAGTGCTACGGTCACTGTCAGACACCTAGGGAAGCCTCAGATGGCCCTGTCCTATTCCCTTGTTCTATCCAATTGAGAGCAGACCCAAGGAGGAATGATCAATATGTCAGCAGCTTCTGTTGACCTTCAATCAGTTCCCATCACCTGCACTGCTACCCTTATCTAAGCCACCACCCCCTTCCTTCTTGGAGTATTTAGTAGTCCCCCGGCTTATCTCCCCATGTCCGCCCTTGCTCCAATTCAGTCTCTTTGCAGCACAGTAGTCAAGTAATACTAAAGTCAGAGCACAACGCTCTTGTGTACCAAACCCTACTTTTCTTAGAGTAAAAGGCAAGGCATTTACGGTGGCCCACAAGGCTATACGTGACCTGACTGCCCGCTACCCAGGTTTCTTCCTGACACCTTCTCCGACCACTCTCCCCACACTCACATGCTCCAGCCACATGGATCCCTTGCTATTCCTAGAACATGCCAGGCACACTCCTGCCTCAGGGCCTTTGCATATGCCGTTTTCATTACTTGGAACTTGTCCTAGATGGGGTGCATGTGACTCCCTCCACCGTTAGGTCAATACTGCTTGCCAGTTAGGACTTCCTTAACCACTCTGAACACTCGTGGCGATGCCCCAGCATGCCCTTCCCTTTCCAGGCTTTGTTTTCTCCATTACCTGCTTAACACCATCTTAGGTATTACATATTTTACTTACTAGCTTTGTTTATTCCCTGTCTCCCTCACTACGATGTAAGCCCTATGAGAGCAGGGATTTTGTCTAGTTTCCTCTTTTATATCATCAGCACCTAGAAGGGTATCTGACACACAGCAAGGGCTCAAAATGGACTGAATGAACAGAAAGTAGGGAGGGGTGGAAATATGACATCTGTTCAGCACTGATGAAGCTTTGTTACATGAAGGGCAGAAGCCAGTGTTTGTCTGAGAGGTGTAAGCAGGCGGGTCAACCAAGTGGGCCGCCTGCCTGACTCAGCTAAACTGGCTGGGAGGGCGGCTGAGAAAACACAGAACCTCTAAGTGGAAGCCACCAGCAGGCTCCTCCTGGGAAGCAGTGAGAATCGGTTCAGGACAACGGTAATATCAGGATGGCTCACTGTCAGCCACTTTTATCTTAAATACGTCAAATGCCACATAATATGCTAAATGTGTTCCTATCACTCAATTTTCCGCAACAAGCTATAAAAACATTAAGGTAAAGAGGAGTTCTTATGTGGCTATAACGAGGTGAGGCACAGTCTCAGAGAAACTAAGCTTAGACACTAAAGTTCAAAGTAGAAGTGTGATTGTATCCAGCAAGTAGCAGGGCTGAGATTCGAACCTGGATCTCCCTGGGTTCCCAAGCATAAGCCTCTTTGACACTAAATCCCAGAAGCTTTTCGCAAATGCCTTGATCTCAACAGTGGCTCTACCCACTGGCTTCTTCCAGAGATAAGCGGGTCTCCCAGGTGTTGACACTAGAAACACTCCGGATGCCTTACCTTCAGAATAAAGGGTCAACGGGTTTCTGCTCCCCACAGCAACCCCCCCACCCCAGGGCAGCATGCTTCCAGCAGACTCCTCCCGCCCCCCACCAAGTAGGTGCTGCCCCGCTTACTCACCTCCAGTAAACTAGCACAGCGATGAGAAGGATGAGGCACACGAAGGTCAAGGCTGATACCACAATCAGAGGGATGATCCACTCCATCCTCCCTGGAGAAGGGCGGCCTATCATCCCAGAGGTGTTTTTTTCTGCTGCAAAGAGAAACCATGGCAGTTAGAGGGCAGAGGCCGG